>JAVSCE010014136.1:0-117651 GCA_032199065.1 Smutsia gigantea | reverse complement strand
TGGTGGAGAAACAAGCTACATAAAAACGTGCCACCCTTTTAGATACTATTTTAATACTGCATCCTCACTTTATTTATTTCTTAGCAATTGTTGTATCAACAAATTACCTTCAGAAACTGCTGAGATGGCCCAGTTTTGGGGGAATCATACCCAGAGCGTAACTACTGTCCCAGGTCCTGCATAGCTACCTTGCTGGGAAGTCAAAAGCAGAGTTGTTATGATAGTTAGAATGATGGGAGCTTCTGTCCTATTGAAAGTGCCCCGAGGAAAAGGACTGAGTGAGAAGCGTGCAAGCAGCAAGCCAAGGACCCTCAGGTTCAGTGGCCGGCGGGAGCTGACAAGCCTAAAAATGAGACTAAGGAGGAGCAGCTACAGAGATGGGGAAAGCCAGGTGAGGTGGTGGGGAAGACAGGAGTGGAGGGTGCCTCTTGCTGGGGTCAGAGCTGCAGGTCCTCTACAGCTCTCAAGCAAGCCCTGCTGCTGACACCCACACCCAGCTGAGGGCTGCAAGCATCTCAAGATGTGGATCCTAAAGCCTTATTGACTGATGTGGACTCTTCTGTGCATCAAAGGGCTCTGTAATGGTATGAGCTGGCGGGCTCTTTTCAAGTGCAGAAAGTGCTTCTCTGTAGAGAGCATGCCAAGCTGCCTGGGGTTAAGATAAAAGGCTTCAAAAAGGCAGCAGCTTCCTGGAGGCTGCCTGCGGCCATGCATGGGGCCATCCCGGCCATGCTGACTACAGACGGCCAGCGCCAGCCTTTGCGTTTCTCTCTTAAGCGCCTCAGATCCCGGGAGTGCCAGATTCCTAAGCCTTCACTACTGATTCGAGACTGTGCGGTGCTGCCCTTGTGTATGACCTCTGCCACCTGTGCCACTTTGGAAAACATAGACCTTCAAGTTCAATCAGTCTTGTATTCAAATATCAGCTCTTCCCCTAAACAACTGTGGGGTCCTGAACATGTCTCTAGCCCTCTCTGAGAGTGAGTTTTATCATCCATGCAGCAGGGCTAATCTCACCTACCTTGTAGGACCATCATAGACAGCCATCCAGTCAACACACATCTGAGTGCCTATTCAAATGCTGGCTGCTGGGCTGGGCTGGGGTCTAACTGCA
Source organism: Smutsia gigantea (assembly GCA_032199065.1). Classification (NCBI taxonomy): domain Eukaryota; kingdom Metazoa; phylum Chordata; class Mammalia; order Pholidota; family Manidae; genus Smutsia; species Smutsia gigantea. The sequence goes on along the minus strand of JAVSCE010014136.1, from coordinate 116,537 downwards.
CCAAACTAGCATGATCCCCACCCTCAGGGAGCCTCCAGTCTATGAGTGGACATGCCAAAGTGCAGGCCAAGGGAGTGCATTTAAGAAGTGTCCCATTCATTTCTTTTCTTGTCCTTCATGCACCAGACCCAGGTGGGAGTGCCCCTCGTTTGCCCTCCTAATGCACAGTGGGGAACTGCGAGGCACTGAAGGCCAGTGGATGGCTCTGCAGGGAGCTCGCTGCAGTGCAGTAAGAACTTGGGCGGAGAGTCAGGTGGGGTCAAAGGCGCTGAAGACAGAGTATGGGCATCCACGTCACGGCTCTGCCTGGTACCAGCCAAGGAGCCCGAGATGATTCACATGCCTCACTCTCTGTGTCTCAGTTTCCTTATCCACACAATGGAGACAATAATGGTACACATTTCTGAGGGCTGTTGCAAGGATTCAGTGAGCTAGTGTGTGCCAACTGCTTAGCACAATGCCTGGAACTTGGGAAGTGCCTTGATAAATGTTAGAAATTTTTTCCATTTTCAGAAACAAGCTACTTTCATTACAGTCCATCAACTTCAAATGACAATCAGGTGGGAACAGTGATTTGTTGAAGTCCTGCCCCAAACAGGCTCCATTTGAATGCTGTTTCGTTCAGAGTCTCTCTCCTTTTCCATATCCTGGGTCTTGTGTGGATCTCCTACTGTGAAGAGCAGTGTCCCTAATAGTAGAACATCACTTTACTGGTGCTATGTGCTGACCACCCATTATACTGCAGGGTCTCAACAGCTTTAGTTACAATGATTTGAGGTTTGTTCAAAGCATTATATTTTAGAGAGTTCAAGGATGCTTTTAATTTAATAATGTGCAGTTTAACACTACAGATGACTGTTGGGAAAAAGGAAAATGTTCTTTCTGAATGCAAGACACTTATTCAGGGCTGATAAAGTACATGACTGTGTATTTCAGAAAACAAAGAAATATGTTGCAAAGTATGTGACAGCGAGTTGACGCTGGGACACTTGGTCTGAGACATTGTTGCCAGAAACAGGCTTGATTCCAGCTGTTTTGCTGCTGAGGGAGCCCTGAAGTCCCATCTTGTAGCTTGTCTTGCCTCTTCTTTCAATTCTTGCCAGAAGAGTTGGTGGAGAGTATAAAATGCCCACTTCGCCCCCATTTCAGTGTAATAAGCCAAAGGTGTTTAGATCCTTTTAAACACAGTTAAATGGCCAGCACTGGCTGTCTTGATGTAACTCTCCATTAACTCTATTATGAGTATCCCTTCCTATTCCTGACCATGACTCTGGACTTAGGGAAGGTCTCCTCTCATAAGTCATGATCCCACCCTGCTTTCCAGGACACGCAGGTCCACCCTGTGGGTCAGCATACTGATGAACAGCTCTTTTCACCTCAGTAATGTCACTCTAGGACTGTATTTCTACTAAATACATGGCTCTTTGCATATAGGCCAGTGAAATATGCACTCTGGGTTCCAGAAACCTCCAATGAGAAGGGATGGTGAATATAACAGTAACAATGTATTTGCGCAGACACACACACACACAGACACACACACACACACATGCTCATGCATGAATACACACACATATAGTTACACATAAACTCATGCACTCATAGGTAACTATACACGTACACATACCTAAGTTTACATATAAATGCTTGCATATACCATATATGAATATATACACACACCTTAGTTATATATAAGTGCATGTATATACATACACATGTATGCATGTACATAAATGTATGGCATTCACATTTATGAGGGTATAGATGCACACACATATTTATATCTGGTCGCATGTTTGGCGTGAGTGTATGTATTGTGTATGCATATTTTAGAAATATGCCAGGAGCTTTACATCTAGTTCTCCTTTTTATGTACACGGCAACCCAGCTCTCCTGTGCCACCACTATTCCTGCTATGTAGCTGGAGAACGTGAGGCTCCAGAAACTTGTTTCTTGCCCAATTTCACATAGCTGGAAAGTTATAAAGCTGACATTCAAACCAAGGGCTAAAAGACAAGAAAGCCCTTGCATTCTGATGTTTGAGTGATGCTAATAGAAAGAGGGTAAAAATCTAAAAAAATGAATAAATTGTAGGTCTGGTCATTGAGCTGCTCATAGAAAATACGCATGGAAAACGATCGACAATGTGATCATTTACATGAAAGACAAATAAAAAGTTATAGGGGTGCATTGATGAGTAGATGTTTGCCAGAGAGGGCTGGGGGAGCTAGAGATTTTGCATTTTATTTAAAGTTATTTGTGTTATTGAAATAAGATAACCAATGCTGGTCTTTTTATGTGCTTAAAAGACTCTGAATACCTTTGGCTTAATAGCCAGTGAAATGGAGAAGGGGGGCATTTTACAAATAAAGGCAGAGGTGGCACCTCACATCTGGCCTCAGGCATCTTCCAACTGCTCACCAGGGATCTAAGGCAAGTCTCCAAAAACGTCTCTCTCTTTCTGACACTGCATTTGCAAATTCATAGGTTGGCACACAAAAAACAGGTCTGCAGTTAGTGGTGTCATAACTTGGAATAAGGAAGAAAACATGGTTAAAGGTGAAATGAGTTATGCCTTTATAAAGCATTTTCAATGGCAGAGCCTGCTCCCCTCTGAGCACTGTTTGAGGTTCAGTAATCACGAACCGCTGCTTTGCCAGGAGGTGCTGTCGAAGACTGTGTGGACATTCTTTCAGCAAAACCGTTGGGCATGTGTGATCGCTTCTATTTACTCAACTAAGAAATACAAGATTGGGTTTTATGAGAGAGAAAAAAAGCTCATCCCACACACAGACAGAATAGATTTCATTGTTCAGGGTGTTTTTATTGCCTCAGAGAAGTCTTCTGATTGCTAGTGAGTAATCCTGTAATTATAAAAACAGTCAATTAATTGATCTAAATTAATCAGGGAGCGTATTTTATCCTGTTAAGCATGGAGGTAGATTTCAGGTCACTTTTCAGAAAAAGGAGGCATTGAACCTTTACAGCCACCAGCCGGGGATAGTAATACAGAGTCACATCTCCAATCCTGATTCCTAAATCAGTATATTTTAGCATTAATATGTGAGGATCAGTGTCCTGAGGGTCATGAAGTCTAATCACTTTCATTCTTCAAAGAGGCTAGAAACCTGCCTGCACCCTACTCTCTCTGTCTGAGCTGTCCCTCTTTGGGGGATGAGACTTCCCTCTAACTCCCTGACTGCCTCTTCCCTTTCCCTCTCTCCAGCTCTGTTGTATTGGAAGGATGGCAGCCCCGGGAGACAGGGCAAGGCAGGACAGATGCTTTACTGGTGGCAGTTCCCCAGGAGGAGATGCCACTGAGCAGGGACCAGACTGCACTGAAGGGGGGTGGGAGGAGCTTCCTGTCATCCCTCCTTCTCTCTTCCCTTATTCTTTTCTTCCTTCTTTCCTCAGTATTTACTGAGTGCTTGATAGACTAAGCATATTTTAGGCACTTGGAATAAATATGTCCCTGAATAAAGAAGGGCAAAGATCCCTATGCTTATAGCTGACATTCTAACAGGAGAGACAAATACAAAGGATAAGTGAATAAATCACATAGACTTTGTGACAAACGCCATGGGAATAGCAAAAGTGGAGCCGAGTAAGGGGGCAGGGCTGCTGTGGTGGTTGACAGAGCAACTTGCTAGTGTTAAAAATGGTCTGAGAAATGTTTCAGAGACACAGCAGAAGGAGTTAAGGAGGGCACACTGCAGTCCCTCAGGCTAGAAGTCCCTCCCAGCTCTGCAGTTATTGCCAGGGCCCCAAGATATAGAAGTAAACCATTCATTCATTCATTCATTCATATATTCATTCAACAAACATTTATTGGTCATCTAATGTGTGACAGGTCTGAGATGGGCACTGAGGATATAGAAGTGAACAAGAGAGTCAGGGTCCCTGCCACAAAACATGTGAGTAAATGTGAGACCCACACTTTATCTACCTGAGAGATTTGGGTCTGAAAAGACATTCTTTAATAGGGATGATACATTTTTGCCCCAGACTTTTTGGGTGTCGTCCTGAATATAAATATTCCACCCCTTTATCAGACTATGAGCACTAATGTTTGGCTACAAGCATGTTAGATTCTCTCTAGTCATATGAAAAAGACTGCCCCTTCTCTTGCAGCCCCCTCAGTAAGTCGGTAGGACCTGCCTATCCTGTTGGGGGCGAGCCTTGTGACTTTTAGACTATGATCTCCTCATTAGATAAAGCCATCAATTACAGCAGAAACAATCATTATTGGCAAGGTGGAGACCGACCTTGTCAGGGAGAAATGGGCTCCTGTGGAAGGTTGCAAACTGATGACTATTTAATCCTTGAACTTTGACAGCAACAATATTATTTGAAGGTCTGTAATGTATTCACAGTTCTCATCTGACATTTTCCCTACATCATTATTTGTCTGGTTTTACTTTCAAATTCCCCATAAGATCATTGAAGTGAAATTCTGAAGGGAAATTTGGAACATTAATGACTGTTTAAAGCAAATGAGTAAGTGTCCTTTCCAAGAGGAAATTACCTTTATGGTGTTGGCGTAAGGCTATTTTTAAAATTTATACTAATGATGAGGCAACACAAGGTAGATGACTAAAGTACCCAGGCTTGGAGTTGGCCCATGCAGCCTCTGTGAATTTTGCCCGGGGTGAACTCAGTGTGGCTCTGCAAGGCTGGTTCTAGGTAGGGGGAAGGTCTGCCATCTCTGCATTCCTTCTTTCTGTAACTGGTGAGAGCCTTGGTGAGCCAGGCACAGGGCTGGACCCTGGGCTTCAACAGTGAGCACACAGAGTCATGAGCATACTGTCTAGGAGGGAGGGAAGACCCTTGCCAAGTAATACCACTCCTAGATTTCTTGATGACGGACATGAACAAGTGCCCTGAAAGAGGGAGAATATTCTATGGGCGTCAATGACAGAGGATTCTGACCCCGTATAGGGGTTAAGCATGGTCATGGAGGACTTCCCTAAAGAAGAAATACTTGCCCTTGATCTTGAACGAAGTGTAGAGTCTAGAGAGACAGCGGTCCAGTGGGACGAAATCATTTCAGGAAGAGGGAAGAGCAAGGGTCCCAGTGAGGGTGTGCCCCCTTCAGACCATCTGTGCTTCCTGGTCCTGGGATCCACAGCTCCAGAGATGTGAGAACCAGGTTCCCCATGAGCTTGGCTCCTACCCACAGAACCAAAGGAGTTTTCCTTCGTGATATCTACAGTGTGTGTGTACTGAGTGCTTACTGTGTAACAGGCACTGGTCCAAAGGCTTTACATGAATCAACTCCTTTGACCTTCTAGAGACATTAGCCTCACTTGATAAGAAAAAGTGACATTGACACTGAGCAAAGGAGAGTCCAGGTTATTCATTAAAGCAATATTTGCAAACAAGCAAACTAAACAAGACCAGGAGTACTGCAAATGTCTTATCAAAAGGGCACTGGTTGGATAAACAATGGACTGCCCCCACAAAGGAGTGCTATGCAGTTCTAAAGGAAGGAGGAGTGTGGTTGTAGACTTGTTTTAGAATAATCTTCAGATATACTCTTCAGGGGAAAAAAGTAAGGTGGAGAGAAGTGTGTGCTACTGCCTACCTACAGAGGGGGGACAGATACAGATTTATATACAAATTTACTTTTACTTTTTTAAAGAAAAGGTGGATTAAACCATGATAATAAAATGTTACTTTTCCAGTCATCTATTTCTGTTTAACAAAATTAGTGGTTTTAAGTATCAAAAGTAATTTATTATTATCTCTCGTAGTCTGGGGTTGCCTGGGCTCAGGTAGGTGGGCTCTGCTCAAGCTTGCAGCGAGTAGTTGAGGCTGGAATCCTCCAGATCATCTGGAAGTTTGCTCAATCACATTTCTGGAGGGGGAACTTGGAAACAGCCTGGGGAGGGGCTGGAAGAGTGGGGGATCCATGGGTATCTCTCTCTCTGTGGTCTCTCTGTATGTAAGAAGCATGAGAGCCCACAGGTGTCTTTGTTGAGCATGAAGCAGGTCAAACTACATTACCACTCATTAGATTAGTCTCGGAAGTCACACAGTGTTACTTTTGCCACATTCCACTTTTCAAGACAGTTTATAAGGCCCACGTAGATACAAATGAGGTGAGGGGAGCACATACGTCACCTCTTAGTTAGGAAATGATGAGGTCTGGAAGAAAATGTACAAGTAAAACTATTGCTGTGGCCTTTTCTGGAAAATATAATTTGACACAGTTACCTAAAGTATGGAAAAAGTACAAGGGAACAGGAAAAGAGAAGACTTTTTAAAATAAAACTTGTTTCATGAATTAGAGAAAGAAACTAAATAAAAAGGCAAATATAAAATTCAAAAATCATAAAAAAAATTGAACCTAAATGTGTACTCAGGCAATGGCAAAATTCCCAGAGAGGAGCTACCCGCAGTGACTTTATAGTACAATAATTCAATGGCATCCATTAGTGGGGTATACTTTAAAGGTGAATAAAAAGAAACTTAAAAGGGCAATCTAAATTGTTTTCAGTAATACCATTGTTGGAACTAGTATTGGTATTGGTATTGCTACTGTTGTGTGTATTGAGAGAGAAAACAAATAAGTAAATATATTAGTTTTGAGGAGAATAAGAATTTTAGGATGTGGGAGGAAGAAGATACAGGTATAAGATCAATAAAATTAAATATGTTAGAGCCCAGAAATGGAAGTAGCATTATCAACACAAAAACACTATGCATTTTGACTTAAAAATTCATGTATTCTGTGTCTGTCTATTAATAAGGCCTAGAAAGAGTGACCAGCCCTATAGCACTGAGTTCCCTCAACCAAGAGATTATGGTCTCTAATTACCACTTCCCAACAAATGCAATCGAGCCTCCTTGGGAAAATGGTTGAGTTCATGTCTGGTGCAGGAATTGTACCAGATAAATCTATAAAATCTTGTCATATCAAAACACAAGGAAGTTACCTGATGCTATTAAGGCCATTCATTTAGAGACATTAATGTCAATAGGCCAAAGATGAAACAGTTTGAACATTAATACAAGATTAGTAATTTCAGTGGACTGAAAGACATGTCAAATATGTTTAAATCCAGTTTCATAATGATAGGGAAAAAATTCTGGTCACCTATTTCTCTTAGATCAAAATCAACTCATTATTTTAGAAACCTGTAAATGAAGAGAAAGAACCACTTATCCTGTCTTTCCTTAAGAATTTCAGGTTGCAACAATTACATAGTTGATGAATGGAGTTTCTCTTTAAAGATAATAAATGACAAAGAAATGATATTAGAATATTAGAATGTGTGTATGAATGGGAGCTCTATGAATTAAAAATAACACAAGAGATATATCAATCATAGTATTTGGATCTAATTTGAATCCTGATTAAAAACTAAGCTGTACAAATTATAAGGTGGTTAGGAACATATGAACCCAGACTGTGTATTTGGTGACATGTGAGATTCTTGTTGGGTTTTTTTTCGGGTGTAGTAATGTATTGTGCTTGTGTTAGAAAAAAGAATCTTTTACAGACACATTGTAAATATTTACAGATAAAAGGTATGGTATCTGGAATTTTCTCCAAGACAATCAGGGGAAGTGGATGGGTGTTCAGTTGAACTAAGGGCAGCCATGAGTTTAATGTTGAGATTGAGTGATGGATACAGAGAGGTTAATTATATGATTCTTTCTGCTTTGCTGTTTCTTTGAAGTTTTCAATATGAAAATATAGAAAAAATAACTACAGGGATAAAATACTTTGTTCTTTTCAAAGGGCTTCCCATCTGTGATTTTAGTCGGTAGATATCAAAAAACGGACAGCACAGGTAGGTCTCACCTTAGCCTGCCAGAGCAGTGAAGGGCCTCCCAGCTCCACACCATCCTCTATGGCACTGTTTTCACAACCAGAATTCAGAAGGAAAATGCCAGGAGTCTACTTTGTATTGTGTCATCTTTAAATAATGCATCCCTTTCTAGGAACAAAGCAACTCATGTTTTTTTTTTCCTGGTTCTTCAAAAAACAAAATGATAGAAAAACTTCTCATTAGTTGAAAAGTATTTTTGATCCAATTTTGAATTTAGTGAATAGTGAGGACTAAAATCCCCCTTGGTTTCTTTCTCTTAGATCTAAACAATTTTAACAAATGTTTTCAAGATGCATCGTCTGCTAAGGGAGAGGTGTTTCTGATTCTGCATTACTTTGCACAAAAGCTAGATGAAAACCTTAAATCAGAGGGTTGTTTTTGCATGAAGTCGGACTATTTTAGAACTGCAATGCCTTCTCTATGGCAGGAGGTTTAAATCGTCCAAGTCGAAATTTCAATAATGAATGGGGACGAGGGTATAAAATGGTTGTGTGATTTTTATTTTTTACAGACAATCTCAAATTCAGTCCCAAACTTGAAGCATTGATAAAATTTTAAATATTTCAGTAATTTTAAATCGTTCAATGCTATACAGGTTCAGAACCCAAATTGTTTTTAAAATAGGTGCTTCTATAATATGCATATGTATAAAATGTCCTCCAGAAAAGTTAAATTACCTCTCTCATCTCAGGAATAGATACCCAATAACTTCCAGATTGAAGCACTTATGGAAGAAAAAAGTTGAAGTGCTCCAGTAATTTTAAATTGCTTTGTACAATGAAAAGTGCTTGTAAATTACTGAATATGGCAATTTGTTCCATAAGCTTTTTTGGTTTTTAAGTAACTTAGTGGATTTGCTGGTGAAACACTTTGGCAGATACCTGAGATAATTTCAAGATTGAGCATATGCATATAAATGTGATTAAATGTGGCATTAGCAGACACTGGCCACAGGAAAGTGAGGTGGTTTTTTAAGTTTTAACATCTGGAGATGCTGAGAAAGACCACAGTTGACTCTCAGGGGGCTTGGGAAAGGCACTAAGAATGCAAAATTGAGCTAATTACAGAAAAACGCCACATGGCTGGCCTTGGAATGATCCATCGAGGCCCCGGCCTGTTCTGCCTACCCTCTGCCTCATGATAAAGTCAGAGTTATTTCTGTCTGTGGACACATTTGGCTCATATCTCACTCAGGCAACACAGCCCTAGCCTTGCTCTGCTGGTACTTAATTTCTTAAAAAAAAATAATGTTAATTTAGTAAAATATGCTTGTTGGGCTTTTAGGAGAGGACAGAGAGAATTCAGTTTGTAGTTTTCCAGACAGGCAGTGCCTTCATCCCCTTGTGAACTCCTTTCTGATAAGATGTCTTTATCTTTACTGTTTTGGATAAAATTTATTTAGCCATAAGAGGGCTTTGGTTACTGGTTCTGGAGATAGCCAGAGTCTTCAAAGATACAAAAGGGTCAGTCAAGGGTCTGCACCCCAGAGAGTGAGGGGGATGGAGCCAGGGGTTCTGAACAGTGAGCCTTCGCAGGTAATGGGAAACAGTCCCCGCGATGATTTTCATGATGTAGTGATGACATAATTCCTGTGCTGTGAGTGAGGATGGATAGAGCAGTAGGTCCCATCCTTCTTAGAAGTATACCATAGAGTCGAGGTAATCGAGGTAGACAGAGGTAGACTGGCTTCCTTCTGGGCAGTGTCTGAACTTCCCTTGGCTTCACGAAACAGTCCACTCTGTGGGGGAACTGAGGCAAGACATGGAACCTCTGGGGGCAATCAGGTCTAAAATCTGCTTTACAGAAATCCTCAGCACCCATGTCCTTCTCACTCCAAGGGAATAGACCAGAAACGAGTTGGGCTATTTGAACAGAACAGTGATGGGTAAGGGGAGAATAATCACGAGAATTTACGGTGTAGGGATGCCAGGGACAGTGAGTTTGGCATGGAGCCAGAGCTCCCTGTGTGCTCACAATCAGATGTGTCTGAGGGAGACAGCATACTCTACTCTGGAGGTGGGGTAGGAGTAGAGGGCCAACCATCTTGGTGTGCCCAAGACTGTCCCACCCCTAGAACCTGAAGTTCTGCATCCGGGGAGCCTATTGGTCCCGGACAGACAGACAGTCGGTCATCCACTCTTATGAAGTTAAAGAGGACATGCTTTCTGGATGGGTTTAGGTTGGTTGTATTTGATTAGAAAGTCTTCCACTAGGATAAGACTTTCATTTCCATCCTAGAGCGTTACCGGGTCTGCTGCTGGGAAGAGGGTGCAGGAGTTAGAGAGGAAGCTGGACCTCTGACGTCTGCCTCCTCTGTGGTCACTCCTTTTATGTCTGTTTGATGGACTAGGCTTTTAGGTAAAGTTGGGAGAATGCAGTCAACTAGAGGCTGGGCAGCATATACACATGTAGACCAGAGAGAGAGATGGAAAAAGCACCAGCAGCAGGGAACCAATCTGTTCTTTTGACTTCATTTTCTTTTTATCCCCTCTCCCCTTGCCCCCAAATTCTTCTCCATGTGGATCTAGAGCAAAGGAATGTAAAGCTTTTACCACCACCTGACTAGGATGATGGATATGGAAATATGTACTTTGGGAGCCCTGTCTGCCTCCCCGTTGATCCATTTATACACTCTTGGGCTCAGATCACCTCCCAGGCAGGAGGGACCGGAACTGCATTTACCTTCATCCCACTTCTGTTTTCACTGCTACCCAAGAGGAAATAATTTGATTTGGGGCTGCAGGGGGTAAGGCAGGAAAATGCAGTAGGAAACCGGAGAAAATCAGCAAGGAAATTACTAAAAGGGGGAAAATATCCAACTGGCTGTGTATTTCCTACAACAGGAGTTAATGAAATTCTGTTCCTTCGTACACAGCTGTATTCGGTTTGTTTTCACATTGTTTGGTATGTAAAAGGATTTGGCTTTGTGTTACAGAACTAATTGCTTACTAGATATTACATGGATATCAAAATACTCTATAAATATTAATTAATCTTCACCTAATTCCCTGGCAAGCACAAATAACCAGTGGCATATTTATTGAGTGTGTAGCCATAATCTGGTTCTTAAAAGACTTGATTTTTCTGCAAAACCTTTCTCATCATCTCCATGTGTCAAAATGCTTCACCTCCTTTGAGGTCCATATCCTAGGCCGCTTCTGTAATAATCGTCGGGAAAATAATGGTAGAGCTGATGTTAAGAGTAACTAGCGTTATCAGGTACTGAGTATTCACTGCTTGCCAAGCCTTGAAGTAAGCATTTCATAGGTATTATCTTATTGAATTCCCCCATCAATTCTAAGAAGGAAATGTTATTATCACCATTTTTTTCCAAAGAGAGAGAATGAAGTTGCTGAGAGCTGGTGGGTGACAGAGCTGGAATCCGTACCCCCACTCTGTGTGCATGTAAAGCTGATAAGAGCCACTTTGCCACGCATTTTCTGATTCTCACTATGAAGATTATACTTGGCCTCCTTGCTTGTTGATACCCTCTTTCATTTATTCACTCAAAAGTATGTATTTGGAAGCTGTTCTGGGAGACACACTGTGCTAGGAGGCTCTGTTGTGACATGCCGTCATGCTGAATCCCGAGTAGTAATTGTGGAAGGCAGCATCTTTTCTATCTTGCCATGCTTTGCAACCAGCAGTGTTGTTTGCATCAGGCGTAGCGCCTGCCACAATGAGTGTTCTGGAACAAACGGAGAGCAACACATGGAAATGAAAATGAGTATCTACAGTTCCATTTGCTTGTAAATGGGTGAGAGGTGGGAACACTGAGGAGATGGGAAAATGCACTCTCCCCTTTCCTAAGGATCATAATATGTATGATTACATGTTTCTTTGAGATTTTAACTGGTCAGAGTCTTTCTGGTTTGACACTCCCTGAGGGCAAGAACTCTTGTTTCTTTTAGCACAATATCCCTACTGCTGAGCATTGTATCTAGCACATAAATGTTTGTTAAATTAATCTGTTAGTCATTCCATGCATGAAGGAAGGCCAGTTAAAATGACATGTGCATATGATGACGGCTATGGGAATAATCTCAATCCCAGGCATTGTCTGGCTCTCTTCTGGAGTGCACAGAACTTTTATGTGGCAAGATGTAGAATGGACCATTTAAGGTAAATTGCCCCATTAATATATTGCCTGTAAAAATGTACCTGCTGTTTTAATGGACATGGCATACAGAAGGTACTTAACAAATCTTCTTGGAGCTTGAAACTGAACCACGTCTTGTGCCCCGATCCGCGTTCGCCCTCCCTTATCTTCCAGGCCTTGCTTCTCCAAGTATGGCCTGGGCTCCACACTAGGAACTTGTCAGAAATGCCGATCTCAGGCCCCACTCTGAACCCGCTGAATCAGAATCTGTATTTTAACAAGATCCCAGGTGATCTGCGTGCACCGTGGCTTTAAGCAGCCTTAATCTAGGGCTTCTTTGCAGTCAGTGATTACGATTTGCAAATTGTCAGCATTTCAGACATCTCAACTGAAATCACACATTCATCCTGGGCTAGGTCAATATCGAGTTTTTCTGCTTCGAGCCAGAATTCTATCAACTCAGCTTGGTTGGTTATCTAGGATATTTTTATTTGACGACTATGTCTGTCTTTGATTTTTTTTTTCAAGTGGTTGGGTGTGATCCTGGGAAATGAAGTAATCATGACTTAATATTTGCAGTTTGCTTAGAAGACCAAAATTTTTCAAAGAATGAGAACCCTCAGAAGGAAGCCACCCAACCACTAACACAAAGGCTTCCTGTTGATAACAGGGCTGAGGGCCGCAGCGTGGATCATACGCCCCAGGAAAAACCACCCGCAGAACGAATTCCAGACAAAATCATAATCAGATCTAGGTCATTTCACTTATGAAGCAAAAGAGGGAAAGAGGAATCACATTCTCAGATACAAATATGTCCGTTGATCCATATGCTTCGGTGGGGCTGGCATTGAAGACAACCTTCCTAATGCTGAATTGAATTTCTCACCTTCCGTTCACATGCCTTGGCCCCTTGGATTCTAAGTAACATCCAAGGGCAAAAAAGACCCAGGTCTTTGTTGAATTACTTTTCACAAAGCAACAACATACAGCAACACCCATGCTCCTAGGTTCCCTCTGCTCACAGTGAAATTACTTCACCGATGACCTTTTGAAGGGATAAAACCCGTTATCACGTGGAACGTGGTAGCTATAAAAGATCAACACTTCGAAGCCAAAGTAAAATCCCATATATGATAAATTAATTAGAACAGAAGTTACACAAAACCTAGACCTTCTCTGTGACCCTTATCTTATAATTACCTCTTCTTTAAAAGCAGAATGGAATCTTTTATGTATGAAGATGTTACCGCTGACCCTAAATGCATTAAGAGTCAAGGAGACATTTTTCACATATTGAAAATAACATTTGATTGAGTGCTTGCAAGTGGCCTACTGAAATCTCACTAAATCACTGCTTAATTCCCTATAAATGACAGAATATTAGCTATTAATTATGAATATGAAACCAGTTAGAAAATAAGTTTTGCAATATCTGGTGCTTGCTTTTCAGTCCTAATTAGTTCATTGTCTTTCTCATATCTTTAAGTGTTTCAGAGCAAATGCGTCAATGTGAACTAGGTGTGTGACTCCTTCCCCTCCTCCTTGTGTTGCTCTCTCGCTGTGGTTACAAAAATCCAGGTGGAAATCAGAAAATGCAGTCTATTAAACATATCTATAGGGAGTGTGAAGCTGCTGTCACTATCCACAGTTATAACTAGGTTTATAAATTGTGCAAGATTCACAGTGAAACATATGAATCTAATACTCTTTCAACTACTACCACCACAAAAAAGTAAAAATGAGAAAGCGATAACACAGCGGCCTCCTGTTAACTACTCAAGGGACTTGGATCGCTTTTGCCGTCAGTGGAGGTGGGTGGAAAGTGATTCTGTTCACTCCTCTGTTCTTCTCTGTGTCCATCCCAGTCACTTGATGGAATCTATCTTTAATCTACTTCGGTCTCATAGAATTGTTAGGGGACACCTGAGCCAGAACCAGGGCTTGAAGGAAGCCCCAGTTCTAAGCAAACTGACACTACAGGGCTACTTAGGAGAGAAAATGGGGTATGACTGTGGTGAGGGTCTTTCACAGCTGATTCCGTTATAATAGGGAAAGATCATACAGGAGAGCCCAGAGCAGAAGAATAACAATGTTATTGGCATTTTGTATTTAACAAAACACCTTTCTCAAGAAATGTTATTACTTGCCCCCTGGGTGGGGAATTGTCTCTGAACACAATCAGGTTTAGTCACTGGCCCGTGACTCTCTCTTTTTAAATAAATAATAATTTCCTCAATTCAGTGCTAGCTAGCTTGTCTGCTTTCAGAAGATAGGATATTGCTTTGTATTTCCTATATTAATAACCCCTGGTGTCAGAGCATTTACTCTTGGTGCACTGGACGCATCTCTTGCTGCTGGACCCTTGGAGGTCTCCCCACCTGACAGGCTGCATGTATCTTTCAAACGAATTTAAAGGTCAGTGCCTGGTGTGTGAAAAGCAGGGTTCTGTACTAGATTGCTGAACTACAGTCAGTCCTTGGTCCATGTTGCCAAAGGAGAGGAAGGAGAGGTATTTCAAAACCACCACAAAGCCCCAGTCGCTCATTTAAAAAAATCCACGTAGCATTCCTTTTGCGTATTCATCCAAAGAGCACCTATCTGTGGCCAAGCAGAGTGTCAGGGCTATCTGGCATGGTCATACAGCTGTAAGAAATTTCCCCCCAAAAGAGAACGTACAAAGGCACCTTTCATTGTTGAATCCTGGTAATTAAGAATATGAACTTCGCAGTCACACAAACCTCAGTTCTGGTCCACTTTGCCTCTCTGCTGCTGGCCAGCTCTGGATCGGAGTGTCACTTTGCTTATGGATGTCAGGCATTGGATACATGTCCAGTCCCACGGTTGTCTCTGCAGAAATGGATTTCTGGGTCCATTGGGCTGTGTGCTGGATATTTGGAGGCCATCACGCCCTGCAACAGTTCTACAAGCTGTGATCCATGGGTCAAACCCAGCCTGCCACCTGTTTGTGTACAGCCATGAGCTAAGAATGGTTTTTACATTTTTAAATGGTTGCATATTAAATGCTTAAATAGGTACCGACATAATATCTTCAGTTTTGACTCAGTCCACAAAACTTAAAATATTTACTACCTAGCCTTTTCAGAAAAAGTTAGTAGACTCCTGTTCTGGAGCAGTGGAATGGAAATCTAATCCTAGGTAGATACATATTTAAGATTTCTGTCAGCCACATTAATAGAAGTAAAATGAAACAGGTGACATTAAATTGGACTCTATTTTCTTTGCCCTGCTATATCCAAAGTAGTATCATTTCAAATGTAAACAATGTTAAGAATTACAAATGAAATATTTTACATTTTTTTTTCTCATACCAGGTCTTTGAAATCCACTTGCAGCTCATCTTATAGGCACATGTGGCTTCTGTATTGGACAGTGGCAGCTCTATAGAACTCGAAGCAGTTTATGCTCCTACTAACACTCAGAGACAAAGCACCGTGCTGTGTAAATTTCCATCTCTTCTCACTTTACAAGGTCACATAGTAAAAATGCACAGCAAACTGCCTTTAGATGCAGGGGCTGCCTCTAAAGCTGCAAATATGGTCCCCACCTAGCAAATTCCCTAGCAGAGTGGCTCCTGTTGTTGTATCCTTTGAGAGGATGAAATAATCCTCTTTCTGCCCTTTGCTTTTGCTCTGTCATGTCCAAGTCCACTTCTGGTTCAGTGACCCATCAGGAAAGGTAGCCGTGTATAACCCTAGGATCCTAGATTGTGAGGGCACGCTCTGCCATGGCATGCCAGTCTACCAGTGGCTTCCTCATTCCTCATCTGCAGAGAGAATCTTCTCCAGGCTCCGAAGTCTCAGCTTACGCACTGGAAGAGCTGGAACTGCCTTGCTCTGATGATCAGTCTATATGCATGCTTGCCTCCAGCAAACTGAGGATATTTAATCCTTGGCCAGAGTTTCATCAGATCAGCCTATGACAATAAAATGAATATATTTTCCACTGGGAAGTCTCACCTGCAAACCCCCGGGAGATCATACTCCAAGCCTTGAAGCCTCTGTAGCAAAGCCTCATTCACTCTGGCCCTGATCAGCAGAAGTTGCCATGGTTCATTCACAGCATGGGTCATGCATCTTCAGTAAAGTGTTTGAAATATTCTTCCTTTGTGGCTTTCCAGACATTTGAGTATGAGTAGGAGCTTTGCACGTGGAAGAGGCTGCATTCGTGTTTGTTGAGTGAATGAATGAGTGGTGAATCATTTCGTGCTGGTTCTCAAACTAGAGTGGGGATTGGAATCACCAGGAGGGCATTTGAAAAGACAGATGGCCAGATCCCAACTCCATGGTTTCCGACTCAGAGAGTCCGAGGTGGGTCTTGAGAATCTGCATTTCTAACAAGCTCCCAAGTTATACAAAAGGTGCTGGTTCAGAGATGACACTTTGAGAACCACTGATCTCAAATACAGCGTGCCCTTTCTTTTGGTTCTGACCCAGTATCTACGCTCATATCCCTCATATCAGTCTTCCTACCTCTAGTTGAAATTCTGTATCTGCAAACCTTTGCAGATAAGTTATCTAACTCAGGCTTTCTCCAACTTACATCTTATTCTCTTTACACATTCTCTTTTGTTTACTAACTTTTATTTGAATCAATTTGCTATTTGGCACAAATATATTTAGAAAGGAAATTTTCTATCATTACCACAAGTAGAAAATCAATATTGCTTTCAATAAGTGGGAGTTAAGCATTAAAATAAAGATACAATTATTGAAATTTAAAAAATGTTCATCTGAGTAAACTGCCTAAAATCATCTCCCGGTGGTAGCGGCAACCCACAGCGAGAAATATTGACAACAAAGGAGGTCAGGCCTAAAGAGAGATTTTTTAAAAGAATACAAATAAGTTTCAGAATAATGGAAATGATAGTATCTTGGCATTTTCTGCTGCTGGTTTTGAATAACAGGCATCATACTCCATTATGAAGCCACTAATGCTGAGTTCCTGCAATCTGTAATGCCTCAGACTTGGCTTAGTAGAGGCCCACCCAACTCATGCTTTTTTGTGACAAGATGAGCTGAATTCAACTCAATCAATAAAGTCTTTCTAATTTGCATTTTCATAACCCATCCTTCCATTCTCCAAGTGTGACTCTCATTTTTAGGACAGAGTTATTCCGTCAAAGGATATGCAGTCCTTTATCACCCTTGAAGAATCTTATTGCCAAACCTTAATAGTCTTTCTTACAACCGAGGCTCAGATTCACTATCAAGATTAAGAGGTGGAGCTTGAATGAGCTTTGCTGGAGTATCTGATGATAAAATAGATTAAAGTCTTTAAATGGGCAACCGTTGTGGTGGAAGTCAAACAAATACACAGAACTATTCCTGAGAGTCCTGCGGGCTGTGTGCGCTGTGAGTGAGCCCAGAGGACAAATCATAAGCTTGGAAGTTAGTGCACTTGGACTCTGCATCAGGCTCAGCTGGGTGACCTTGAGTGAATTACAGAAACTCTCTGAATCTTAATTCATCTGAAAAATGGTGGTGATGATGATGGGGAGGGTCTGGACCTGAAACCTGTGGTGAGGATTGCACTGGAAAGTCCCTGCCAAGTGCTTCCCCTGGATTCTGGTGCAGAGAAAATAAGTGAAATACAGATCTGCTACTTGTTTCAAGGACCCCCCCAAGACCACCTCCAGGCAGCTCAGCAGTTTGCTTGGTGGACCAGTCAGATTCAGGATATAGTCATACTCATGGCTAAGACTTATTACAGGGAAAGGATGCCAAAGAAAATAAGCAAAGGGCAGAGGGGCCTGGGTGAGGTCCATGGGAGACCAGGCACAAGCTGCTCTTAGAGGATGCGCTTTAGTCCTCCAGCAATGAGTCGTGACAGCACGTGTGAAATGCTGCTGCCCAGGCAAGCTCCCTAGAGACTGAGTGGCCTAGGGTTTTACTGGGGGCCAGTCATATAGGCACTTTCTGCTTGGCACATAACAAATTTCCAGCTTCTCAGAAGGAAGTAGGTGCTCAGCATAAACCACACTATTTGTGCAAATGGTTTAAGTGCAGTGAGACACTCTTACCAGTTATGGTGGTGGAAACCCTCCCCAAATCCAAGTTCCCAGATGCCAGCCAAGGGCCAGCCTCGCAAGGAGGCCACTGCAAGCCTGCAGCCCCAGATCTGCCAGGTTATCTCTTTTATCATAGGCCCTGAGGCCTCGCCTCCCTATCTGGCCTCATCTACTCTGCTTCCACCGGCCTTCCCCCCACCGCTGGGCAGATCCCTACAGCAAAGCCTTCTTTGTGCCCCCTGCTGCCTCTGCCTTGAATGCTTTTCCTGACCTTGGGGTGACCGAGGCCACTTCATTCTCCTCATTAAAGGCACTTTCCCAACCTCCGGCTAATGTCCTTCCCCTTCCCCCACCATTCAGTTTTAATTTCTCTACAGAATTTACCACTCTGAAATTATCCCCTGTTCTTTTTCTTTTTTCTTTTTTTTTTTGACTTGTTCATTGGTATCTTCTCTACTGGAATTACACTCCACAAAGGCAGAGAAATACATCTGTCCTCCTTCTTATGCCCTGTGTCTAATACAGGACGAACAGGTAGTGAGTGTTCATTTAATATTTGTCATACGGGTATTGAAAAATGTCATGAAACATTTCATTGTTCTTTATCCCAAAGAATAAACAAAACCCCTACATTTTTCCTGTTTATTAATTTAAAGTAATTTATTTGGATGTTGGAAAGAAGTTTTTTTTAAATGGTGAACTTCTGGAAAATTGACCCCAAAAATATGAAGAGGCTGAGTGCCTCTGGGCTTTTCAAACCCATCTTTCCACATGGCACCTTCTCTGCAGGATCCTAATTAAAAAATGCTGGTTCATGGAAGGCTGCTTAAGGACCTCAGGGCTTTGTTTACACTCAGGGTAATGGTGGAGCGCCTCTGTTTTCCATAGTGTGGCCTAGATTTGCCCAATGGTTTTCCTATTCTGTGACTGACGTCATGGGGAGGGAGTGTGCGGACAGCCTGTTAGTCTCTCCAGGCCTGTTCCTCACCCTTCTCCACCTTGTCGTCTGCCCTGTCCGGAGTTCCCTTGCCCTCTGGTTTCCGGTGGGCTCAGTACAGGGGTCTGCAAACTTCCATAAAAGGCTGGATAATACAGAGTTTAGGCTTCGCAGGCCCTCAGGCCTCCACTCAACTCTGCCATCTGTAATGTGAAAACAGAGACAACAAGTAAATAAGTAAACATGGCTTTGTTTCAATAAAACTTTATTTACAAAATAGACAGTGGGCTGGATTTGGCCTGGCTGAGGTCTGCCAATCAATGCTTGAGCCAATGGGGGACAAGGACAAGAGCTCAGAAGGAGGGAGGTGAGTAAGTTTTTGCAGATTGCTGCATCCCTCCACTGGGGGTTGCAGCTTCTCTCAGGGATCCCCCTCCATGCAGCTCTCTGTGTTGGGTCTAGAAATTGTCTTCTTTCCAGGACCTCAGGCTTGGGTGAGATAAAGGTGCCCCACTATTCCTGAGATGCTGCCCTATGCCCTGTGTCCCTTCTCCCCAACCCTGTCCATACTTTGCTTGGTCCTGTATACTTCTATTCTCAAATGGCTCAGTTTGAGTGTGCCATCAATTTCCTGCTGAGGCTAGGGTACCTGGGGGTGAGGAGTTTCCTGGGAGCTGGGACTCTAGGCTCTACAGCCTGAACAGTCCCAGGAAAACCAGGATGAATTGTCACCCTAGCTGGAACCCAGCTCTCCTTGCCAGTCCCTTTCCCCAGGCGTTCGTCCTGGCCCTCGGCACCTGCTCCTTGGAGGCTCTCCTTGCTGGCCATCTACCAGACAGGCGGCCAGATGCGGCCCTCAGTCATCCGCCCGTGAGCCTCTCTGCTTGAGCCTTCTGCCTTTAGCACACAGTCTGTGATTGATGTCTGCCTGGGGACTCTAATGTGGTCTCCCGCCCTAGCGTAGAATCCCTTCATGTCATCATATTTTGCACTGTATATTTTCTGAAGAAGATGCTTTCTCCTCTAAGTACTATGGGGGAGATATACCATTTTTCCCTAAAAAGAATCAGATTTACTTTTAAAGGACAGTAGGATCTGGCTATTGCATTAATCCAGTTTGAGATAAAAATATCCCAAGGACTGACCTTTCATGAAATTTTAGGTAATTGAACTTGTGGACTCACATAGACAAGAAAAAAGTATATATAATGTCCTCATCAAACTATTACGTCTCAGATTTTTTTTTCTTTTGGTTCAAAACCTGATAAATGTTTTCTTGATGGAGAGAAGAGACTGGCTTGTCCTCACCTAAATTTTTTTTTTTTTTGGTATCGTTAATCTACAATTACATGTGCAACATTATGGTTACTAAACTCCCTACTTCATCAGATCCCCCCCACTTACCCCATTACAGTCACTGTCCATCAGTGTAGTGAGATGCTATAGAATCACTACTTGTCTTCTCTGAGCTGTACTGCCCTCCCGTGCCCCCCCTACATTACGCCTGCTAATCGTAATGCCCCTTTTTCCCCTTATCCCTCCCTTCCCACCCATCCTCCCCAGTCCCTTTCCCTTTGGTAACTGTTAGTCCATTCTTGGGTTCTGTGAGTCTGCTGCTGTTTTGTTCCTTCAGTTTTTTCTTTGTTCTTATATTCCACATATGAGTGAAATCATTTGATACTTGTCTCTCTCTGCCTGGCTTATTTCACTGAGTATAATACCCTCTAGCTCCATCCATGTTGCTGCAAATGTCTGGATTTGTTTTCTTCTTATGGCTGAATAATATTCCATTGTGTATATGTACCACATCTTCTTTATCCATTCATCTACGGATAGACACTTAGGTTGCTTCCATTTCTTGGCTATTGTAAATAGTGCTGCGATAAACATAGGGGTGCATATGTCTTTAAAACTGGGCTGCTGCATTCTTAGGGTAAATTCCTAGGAGGTGTTCACCTAAATTTAATGTAGTAATGATAATAGGGGTTTGTGGCTTAATACATTTGTATCTACCTATACCTTTTTTGTTTGTTTTTGGTGAGAAGCAGGGTGAAGAGGCTTCCTGCCCATTGTAGAGGTTAGAGAGGAGGGTAATCATCTGATACTGCTATGAAGCTGAGGGAAGGATGTCCTCAGTCTTTAGACACCCGTGATAAACTGCTTTTATCCTCCCAAAATGCTGGTGGCTTTGAATGAGCTGGCTACGGGGAAGGGCCTGATGCTCTGGAAAAATGTGAACTTGAGTAACAGAGCAGGCTGACTCAGCTCCCTGGAATCTAGAAGACAGTAAATATGAAAGCAGTTTCAAGAGGAGAATGCCAGAGACATTTTATGGGGTGGTAGTTTCTATAACACAGACAACTTCTCTGCAACCCATTCAAGGCAGACTCTTTTCTTGGGAATGTAGAATGGAAGCTCAGGTGCTCTGGGAGGCCAGGAAGGTAATATAAAAGAATGAAGAAGTCTGGGTATAAGAAAAATCTATATGGAGACAAAAATGCAAAACAAAAATCACTTTTAAGTTGAATGTGGAAACCAACAACACCATTAGGATAATAAAAGGCAAATGAACTTGTTGCTGGGACGAATAGGGAGGGGCATGGACTGTGGTCACCTGGAGGTGAAGTTCAGCCCATCAGGAGGGTATTGTTGTTTGTGGAGTGTTGCCCAGTTTGATTCCAATCCCAGGGCTATCTCAAACCCAGACACATAGTAGAAATCCTTGATATTTAAATGTTAGTAATTAATCTACAAACTAAAGGCCATCTAACAGATAGAGTGGCCATATGGGGCCTGCTGGCTATCATAATCTGCATTCTCTTGGTAAAAGCCTGTTTGTCCTTGGAACAAAGTCTGTAGCTGAGTTTTGACTATGGAGACTCTAGCATGGCTGTCACATCCATGTGCTGAACATTTGTATAGTACTCTAGGCAAACTTTCAAGGTCAAATTGATTATCCTCCAGTTTAGCAAAGCAGTATCTCCTTAATTATGTCAGAAGATAGGATTATCTCTGATCCTTTGAACTAGGATTCTGGATAAAATATCAAAAGCAATGTTTAAATAACACAGGGTCATGAATCAAGGATTCACTGCATTTCTCTTACTATAGAACAAAATTGTGTTTGCACCATTAGGAAGTTTTACAGGGTGTTTTAACTCATATGTAGTGTAACCCCATCCTTGATTATAAAATGTCACCCTGGGAATGGTGGAAACTGTCCCTAGTGTGGTGAGGGTTTGTGCTCATAAAGGCCCTGCAAAAATTCAGGCAAGTTTTTGGCTCAGACAACCCAGAATTAGGAACTGGCATATCCAGCGCTGTGCTCGAACTGCTTATCTCATTAGCTCATGGGAGCCAGTTGTCCACATCTCTTTGCAATTCTGTATCCAGTGAATTCACATTGGTAGCTTGGCCATGGTGGGAACATTTACACCATGGGAATCAGCACATCACAAATCAAGGCATTTCTTTCCTGGAGAGCCAGTTGTGAAAACACTTACCAGGATTCTCCTGGGAATTTCTCACTGCTGGAAGACAGCCCACCTCTTCCTTCCTTGAAACCTGAAACTACCTTGTGTCCCACTTAGATATTATATTACTATTTTGCTTAATGATCTAGAAATAAAGTAGAAACATAGTTGCATATTAAATTATTTTCTAGTTCCTATCTTCTTAAGAATTCTTGCCTATAAAAAATAAAGTTATCAAAGACTTTAGGAATTTTTTCATTAGAGTAATAACTCAGTTTTGAGATATCTGAGACCTTCTGAGTAATAACTAGTGGGCACTGAAGAGGAAGTTCAAGGATTACCATCATTCATAGTCTTTCCCACTGTGGGTCTTCTTTTGGTTTAAGTACAAGTGCACACAAGCAAAATCAACTAACACGGTGTGTCTAGGGCAATGGTTTCTCTAGCAACCTTACCCCCGCCCTCCCAACACTGAGTTTACTTTGTTCTCCTTTTCACTATTTCTAGTAGATTTCTTACTCCATTCCTACTCTTTTAATTGTGTCTTTAAAGTAAGTATTTACATATCAGTCTTTCCTTTGTGCTCTGTGTTCCTAAAGGGTAGGGGCCTTGTCTTACTAATTTTTAAATCTTGACAATGATAGTAAGCACTCAATAAACGTTGCTTACACCAGTGAATGAGCCCTTCGGAATACGATTAGTTGGCGTATAAAAAGCAGTCATTGCAATTCCTTCTGATTCAGGCAAGCAAACGTTCTGAGAAGTTTTTATCTTAACTATACATTAAGAAGTCAGGTTTTAAAGAAAAGATGAATTTTGCATTCTGTCCTGGAGGACAATATGGGGTGTTCTGCTTAACACAATGAATTCTTTGACTTCCACACCAATTTTTATTGGGTTTATTTCTTTTCTTATGGAACTTTTCAAAGTGAGAAACTTGAACAGAGAAAACAATTTAACAGGGTAGACAGTTAGTTCAATAGAAGAATTTTCCTGGTGTGAAAAAATAAATTGCAAAAAGGACTTTGCCTCTGAAAGATAATTAATAAAAACCTTCCGGTGTGATGACTGATCTGACATCTTGTCTAATATCTGGCAGAGAAGAAAGTGTTGAGAGTCACAGTTAGAATAAAATGTTCCATTTCACAGCAAGGCCAGGCAGGATCTGATAATTATTTCTAAACAAGAAAAGGTCATAGTCTAGTTGTTAAATTGACACAACATCAGTCCTGGAAATAAAACTGTTTACCATCAGTGGGGTCTCCACTCAGATTTTCCTGATTTCATAGGTAGATATTGCCAGGAATGTGGGTGATTATGGAATGACTCCCTCTTGGACATTTTGATTTTTGTTTGTTTTTTATTTCAGCCTTATTGAAGTGTAACTGACAAAATTATAAGATATTTGAAGTGTACACCTTGGTGACACAGCACACCTATACAGTGGGAAAGAATTCCCCCCAGCTAGTTATCTAGTTAATTAACACATCCATCACCTCGCGTATCTATCCCTTTACTTCTTTTGCTGAGAACATCTGATTCTCACCCTCGCAGCAAACCTCAACTATACAACACAGCGTGATCAACTGCTGCCACCATGCTTTACATCAGATCTTCAGGAATCACTGATCTATGGCTGAAACTTTGTATCCTTTTACCAACCTGTACCTATTCCCTCACCCGCTAGTCTCTGCCAATAGTTTTTCTATTCTCCGTTTCTATGAATTTGACTTTTTTTTTTGATTCCACATATAAGTGATACCATGTAGTATTTGTCTTTCTCTGACTGGCTTACTTCACTTAGCGTAATGCCCTCAACCCCATCCATGTCGTTGCAAGTGGTAGGATCTCCTTCTTTCTCATGACTGAATAATATCCCATATATATATATATACACACACACACACACACACATATACATATATATTCCATATATATATGTTATTCCATAATAACATATATAGTGTATATAATATGGGATATGTCCTATATTATATGCATTATATACCATATATAAATATAAATATTTTATCTTCCTTATCCATTCATTCATTGATGGACACTTAGGCTGTTTCTGTACCTCTTGGACATTTTGAAATGAAATTGTATTTGTAGAACTTTTCCCTTCCCTTATATAAGCTACTCATGGGTTGTAGTAGACTGAATACCAGCCCCCGTCCATACACATGTCCTAATCACTGGAACAGTTGGCTATTACCTAGATTACCCAGGTGAACCTGACGTAACTGCAGTGAACCTTATAAGAAGGATGCAGGAGGAGTCAGTGAGACACAGAAGCCGTCATCATGCTGGAAGAAGAGAGACAGAAGAGACGCAAAGAGGCTGTGTTGCTGGCTTTGGTGGTGGAGGAAGGAGGCCATGGGCTGTGGAGGTAGATGGCCTAGGAAAGCTGCAAAGCAAAAGGAAGTAGATTCTCCCCTGAAGGCTTCTGAAGTAACACGGCCCTGTAGACTCATCTTAGACTTATGATACCTAGAACTGCAAGGTAATCAAATGTTTTCTAAGCCACTAAGATTGTGGTAATTGTTATAGCAACAATATGAAGCTAATACATGGGGGCATGGTTTATTCCGGTACCCCTGGGCCAGAGGCTGAGACAAAGGACTAGATACAGGTAGTTTTCTTTGGGAGGTGACCCAGGAAGCAGAAGTGAGGGGCAGAGGGGTGAGGCAGGGGAGGAGGGACAGAGCCAATGTGATGAGGTGTTGTTGAGGTCACTGCCATAGGCACCTGAGGCTCAACCCATGGGGACCTCAGAGTGGCACACGGAATGCCTCTCAGAGGAGGGCAACTGGGGCAGTTAACCAGCTGTCATTTCCCAGCATCGAGGGCTCTCCCTGGAGTATTAATTCCTCAGAATTTCCCAGCTCTGCCTGACCCCACATCAGTGAGGCTCCTGAGGTGTAGGAGTAAGCCCACAGCAAAACGTGAAAAGATTGAGGACACTCTGCAGGGGTTAGGGAGCTGTCCTGTGCAGCAGCGGCTGAGATAGGAGATGGGCTGACACGATGGACCTGGGCGCCGATCGTCCATCGGGCTGAATGCACAAACCCCGGACCTGTTCAGTTAGAAATTTGTCTCCATGAGTTTAGGGTTTAATGTATAGACCAGACAAGTCTTCCATTGTCTGGTACACAGTTGGTATTTAATATTTACCCAACTGAATTCTGGGGTGCTAAGGCTCACCGAAGAAAGGGACTCCTTCTCTTGACTTGAGGGAAGCAGGTCTTATCTAGCATTTGGCACCACTAATTTGATTTCCAGAATTTGATAAAAATATATACATACCACCACCTCTAGAGCAGGTAGTTTCTACTAGGACCGATGAACCAAATCTTCCTAATTGCATTAACTAAAATACTTATAAAACTGCATTTTACTTATAAAATTTACCAGTTGAATCTAGTCAATCAATCCTGGGATCTTAATACTAAAGAGTTAATTCCATTGAGATAAAAGTTGTGATTTCATTGAGTGGACTTACTTCTGGCTCTGTTTTAACCAGACTCAAGGAGGACATGCATGGTCAATTCAATTTTATTTTGGGACAACAAAACACTTTCAAATAATCTTGAAAACAACCCAGAGCTTGTTATCCCTCCCAAATTGCTCTCAGTTTCTTCGACTAGCATGCCTAGGTGTTTGCATTCACCGAGCCCCTGCATAGAACATGCTTTCTTATATTTTGCCATTTGAAAAATGTCAGTCATCTTTCCAACACGGCCTTGTAACATGGTCCCAGTTCCTATTCTCATCCAAAGATGTTCCTTCTTCTGTATTTCTGTAACACTTTGTACATAATCCTTTCTTTTCATATAAATAATAGTAACAATTGTTAGCATATAGCACTGATGGGCCAGTTCCTGTCCTAAACCTTTTGATCTATGTTAACTCATTGAACATAGTAAGGATTACCAGTAAGGATAGATACAATTATTGGCTGTAGTGTATAAATGAGGTAACTAAGGCACAGAGAAGTTAAGTAACTTGCCCAGTGTCACACAGTAACTAAGAGGTAAAATTGGGATTTAACCAAGGTAGACTAGATTGAGGATCTTTGCTTTGAATACTTCCTAATTCCCAATATATAGAAACATATTATTTGCCTATGTGTCTGCCTTTCCTTCTCGATAATAAGTTTTTCAAGGACTTTATTCATTTCTCTATCTCCAGCATCTAGCCCAGGCCTAGCAGACAAAATAAATTTTAAATTTTGACTAGGGGAATTAAGGAAAACAACCCACCCACTCTGTCATCACAGCAGTTCAGAACACCCTATCCCTTCAAGAGAGCAAACACTAAGACAAAAGAGAAGGGACTGTGCCTGTTTTTGGTCAAGAATGGAGACTCAGACCATTATTTCTGCATGATGACTTTCTGATGGCCCCGCCCAAGGGCGCCGAAGTCATGACCCTGTTTTCATCTGCCCTCCTTAGTTTTCCTCCACTCCTCCTTTCTCTTTCTCTCCTCTATTTCTCCCCCTCTGTTGGTTTGCCCAAATTTGTGTCCTGAAAAGGCAAGTAAAGGGAACCGATATTTTCTGAGGATCCCCTGGGGGGCCAGCACCGTGGTAGACTGTGTAAGTTTCCTATGGCCGCTGTAACAGATTACCACACATTTAGCACCTAAACACAAATGGATTCTTGTACAGTTTAGAAGGTCAGAAATCTAAGATGGGTCTCCCTGGCCCAAAATCAAGGTGTCAGCAGGCTGCATTCCTTCTGGAGGCTCTGGGGGAAAATCTTTTTCTTTCTTTTGTTTTCTTTTGCTGCCTTTTTCAGATTCCAGAGGCCTCTTGCATTCTCTGGCTGATGGTCCCTTCCTTCACCCCCAAACCAGCAATGACAGGTTGAGTCTTTCTCGCACCACATCGCTGAGACCTGGCTTTCACTGTAACATCTCTTTTTCTAACTCTTCAACATTTCCTCCCATTTTCAAGGATCCTTGTAATTACATCTAGATAATCCGGGATAATCACTTTATTTTAGGGTCACCTGATGTATGACATGAATTCCCTTTGCCATGTAATCTAACATATTCACAGGTTCTGGGCATTAGGCTGAGGACATCTTGGGGAGGGCATTATTCTGCAGCTTCCCTACTAATAATCTGAGGAAAAGAGACTGCGTAGCATTCAGCTGTAGTAAGGTCTAGGATGTTGGTCTCAAACTGGTGCATGAGCGCAACCACAGGGCTTACCAGCTGGAAATATTCTCCCCATTTAACTTGCCAAGAATCACAAAATCCATCCTAAGTGTCTATTACATGAATAGGCAGGAAGGTGGCAGGTTTTCTGTGTTCCTGGGTTATAAAACACCAGGAACATTTTAAGGAGGTCAGACATGGGTAGACAACATGCACAGACACTCGCAGTGAGGACTACCAGTACGTGACTGCAGGTGTGTGCGTGTGTCTGTGCACATGGTGTACATGTGCATGGCTTTGAAGTACCTCTTTTCTCCATGCTTTCCCTGCAGGCAGGGTGCCTTTATAAACCTTTCCAGGACTCTGGGTTTTTAGTCCCTGGCAGGATAAAGAGTCAGTCAAAATAAAGAGTCCTTCAGGAATCCTGTAACATTTTTATATCCTGCAAGTCAGAGATAGTAGCCTTTCTTCCCTACCAATCTAAGCCCCTCTGAACTGATTCCCACAGAACAACTTTGACAAGAGTACCATGGGTATTTTGTGGCATGGATAAAGGAACTGTCTATCTAAGCTTGTAGCAGATAGCGAGTGAGTCAGTGAAAGGAAAACAAGGGGCCAGGAGAGACACTATCGAGTTCATTTGGAAAATACCACTTTGGAGCTGGCTTAAGAGAGGATGAGATCAGAGGTTGTTTGCAACCTGCTGAGATACTTCTTTGTGGCAGGAAGTTTCTCTTTCTTTATTTATGGCTGCTTCAAATACAGTTGTATTAAGCTTCTCTTCAGTTCAGATATTCCTTCCTGCCTCTGGGATGCATCTGTGATGCCGGGATGGAAGACCCTCTGCCCTTGCCCCTTCCACATTGAGCATATAGGCATCCAGGCGAGCTGCTGAAACGAGCAGCCCCAGGTCCCAGGGACTGCATACGGCACATGGAGTTCCCTTGCTGGGCCTCACTCCCAGGCCCTTTTCCTCTAAGCACAGCCTGATTTCTGGGCTCTTTCTATTGGATGGCTCCCCCATCTCCAGCACGGAGGGCCTTCCTGTCTGTTCTTACAGGTGGGGAAGAGAGGGCATTTCATGGACCAGATCTAGAAGCGGTGAAAATATTTTCACCCTCCTTCTGCTGGCCACTGCTGAGTCCCATGGTCAATTTCTACACCAGAGCCAGGAGCACACCTCTACGAGCCCTCTTATGACAGGTAATTAGAGATTCAGGACCAGAGGGGTCTTTGCCTGAAGAGCTTATTTCCAAAGCCTCAAGTAGCGGTTGCAAATTCAGAGGGCTGGAGGGCCAGAGGAGGGTGCAGTGGGGTCCTGCGAGCAGGAGCGGTAACAGAGAGTGGTGTAGACAGGCCAGCTCGGAACAGTGTGTTATGCAGAACATGCTAGTTTAACTTCTCCTACAGACTGTTCTGGCTAAACTAACCACATCTGTTGGCCACATCCATCCCATATGCTGCCAGTTGGCAACCTTGCAGTCTGGGACAGAGAAAAATCATTTTTCTGGAAGCAAACTCAAAAGTTGGCTATGCTCTTAAGTCAGTACCTGTCAGGATAAACACAAACCCTTTCTTTTTAAAAAGTTAAAGCTCTGAACAGCAGCAAAGGAATGGAAGCTAAAAAAAAAGAAGCAGGTGTAAAGGGCATGATGTAAGGGTTGGCTATCTATGTGTGAGTTGAGGGCAGTGGCTTTTACAGAGAGGGCAGAGCTCCGAGCTGCCATTTTAGAGTTTGCTTGGTTATCCAATAGAACCAACAACTCGGCCCCACACCAGGCATCCGTATTTTCACTGGGCAGCTGACCCCGAGATGCAAATTCCTCCTAATCTTCTACCTGACTTAGGCCCCTGCTGTTTCCCTTTGAATATTTCTGAGCCCAGTCTATCCACTGAACAGTTTTATAGTAGCAACAAAAATAACATTTTGATATTTGTCCATGTCTACCATGGGGAAATACCAATGAATCATGTCTGTTGGTTTAAACATAATATATAGAAATAATAATAATTTTAGCAAACATTTGTCAAGCAATTACTACATGTCCTTACTATGTAAGTCTCTTTATGGTAATTAACTCATTTAATCCTCATAATGTGTAAGATGCTAATGCTGTTCCACTTTTCTGCCTGAGGAGACTGAGGCACAGAAGTTTGCTCGTCTGAGGTTATAGCTGGTAAATGGCAGCTGGTGAACAGAGATTCATACAGAGCCGGTGTGGCTCTCTCTTGTATTTATAGTTTGTCTGAACATGAATCTGCTTTCACGAGCAGGCTGATTGTAATTTTCAAATGATAGAAATCCTTTGGTGGTCATAAAATTTGGCCATTGCTGAGTTTTCAAAGGTCTATCAGTTGCCTGTTGTTTATGAGGTGCAAGCTAATGCATAAATGAACAAAAGAAACCATACAGGAAGACCATTATTGCCATGGCATTAAAGATAAATTTGTAATGTTGCTCATAGCATATATTCTAGAAATGTTAAAGAGGGTTTAGGGAGAAGTCTGTCCAGGTAGTACATTCATAGGAGTGACATCTGAGGCTAGGCTTATCTAGTTTTGGAGTGAAGTCCAAGTATTCACTTTTAAAGCAGTGAGGGCTGTTTCTTCATAGGCCGTCACCAAACTCAGTGTACTTGAAATTGAAGAGTGGGTATTCATGACAAGTTCCTGCACAGAGACTCCTAAAGTTCTGCCAGAAAGTCAAGAGACAATAGAAGTAACTAGAATATCTACCACTACTGTCCAATCAGACATTCAGCTTTTGGAAAACCCTAAATTAGTCTAGATTCTTTTTGAAATGCAGTTTTTTAATTTAAGAGATGTGTTACTCGAAACCCAAATAGGCATGAAGGAATTTATATGAAAGCAAAGAGTGTATTACTTAGAAAGGCGAGCCTATATTCCTCTCCATTTACCTAGCTAGTTCTGACTCTTCTTCAAGATGGTAGCAAAAATGTCCCTTCTGTGGGTTTGCTTTCCCTGACCCCCCAATGAAGTTAGATTCTCTGTCTCCTAGCGTTTGCATGCCCCCTAAGAGATTCAAAGTAAAATTTGATTTTAATCAATTAATTAATTTGTGATTTGTTAATGCCTGTCACCTCGTCTAGTCTGTATTAACAGTTAGTACTTACCGCCTACTTATTCTCTGCACCATCGCTCCAACTGCTCCATATGAGCCATCCCATTGAATCCACCCAGCGCCTCTCAATGTACATCTCCTTTTTCCAAAATGAGAAAACTGAGACACAGGGCAACCCTGAAAAGTGCCAAGTCACACAGTCAGGAAAGGACAGGGCCAAGATTTGAACCACATAAAATGACTGTGGTGTCCGTGTTTTAACCACTGCATTATAGGGCTTCTCTAAGCTCCAGGACAACCCCAAGCAAAGTGCTCATGGATCCCAGGATTTTAATATACATTTGGAAATAAGTGAATGCATGAGTCCAGGAGGAGTGGCCAAAGGAATCATTTGACTGTTCTCTCCTTGCTAAGTCACACCTCGTCCGGGAGGGTGCTGCATGCTTTCATATCACAAACATTTCACCTGCATTTTGACTGGTGGATGGAGTGGCCCAAGAATTTGCAAGACGAAAGCTGAGCCTCTGGGAGTCCTCCCACCTCTCTAAGCCTTCCTGAGGGCCAGCCAGCAGTTAGAAAGGGTTTATTTTTCCTTGTGACTCCAGAGGAATCTGAATAGAGCCTGCCAAGGAATCAGGACAGAGACTGAGCTGTGGAGAGACAAGAATGAGGACTCGACTCACCTGCGCTTTCAGTCAGTTCAGGGCTCCTATGCTTCGGACGCGCTGGGGAAATGTCATTTCCCTTAGTTCCTATGGGATGCCTGGTTTACTGTCCCTGGATTTGGGGGTAGAACTAGCTGATTAGAAGGTAACAGGTAATTGTAGACACAGAGTGCCTGGAGGCAGCCTTTGACCATTTGCTATTTAACTGAATTAGTGTCGGTTTAGTTATAGATTTTCTGCTTGCAAAATTTCCAACAAATATTCCATGTCCTGCATCTGCATTCTCTGTGTGCACTTGGGACGTCAGCATTGTGATCGCCTCTGAAGCCATCTATCCAGAGCCTGCTCTCAAGGCAAGGGAAAGCTTTACAAGCACAACTGCTGAGATAGGGCATGACGGCATCCTTCCCCATTGATTTTAGAAAGATGAAGTCGGCCAGGGTGATGACTCTTCCAATTCAATTTCTCTGATGTTTTTGAGGCCGGTCACACCATGAACCTCTGGAGATTGATTCTTGCTTTCATTCCTTGGGGTTCAGTGCATTTCAAAGACTGATCTTTAGAGAGATGCCCTGGTTCCACAGCTTCCAGCCTTTTGTACACTACTTTGAGAGCACTGGTAGGGACGGTAATGAGTTTTCTTCCACATCCTGTATGCGGTGGTTAAGAGTCTGTGTTCTGGTATCAGCATTTGATTCCCCAAGAAGCAGACATTGAGTGGAAGGCTTGAGTGCGAGTAGTTTGGTCTGGAGGCTGGTGTCAGAAAAGCACCAACAGGTGATGAGGACATGAGCCAAGAAAGAGAAGGAAGCCAATGGAAGGCCAGCCATCAAGCCAGATCCCACTGTGGGCAGCTGGAGCTCAATTCCACAGGGGGCCTGGGGAGCAGGACGCTTGCCTTTGAGGTAGTTCACATGGGGGGGTGAAGGAGCTGGAGTATTTGTGGGCCAATTCTCATCAGTTATGGTCAAGGGCTGCTCTTGGGGATGTGGATTTGCCAACCCTCTGCTCTTGTGCTGTGCTCTGATAAAGCAGCCTTCTACAGGTTTGGAGAAATATCTCAGGGAAAAAAAAATAAAGTCCTGCCCCATGACAAGGAAGGCCTGTGGGGGTGTGGGCGGAGCCTGACTGCATACCCAATCAGAGGATGCTTAAACGTGGATTCAAATACTGGCTCCACCCACCTAACCATACCACGTTGGGCAAAGGTGTTAGCCTCTCCAGAATGTCAGTCAGGCCCCTGTCTGTAAAATGTATCTTATAATTTATCAAATACATCATCAGGCTATTGTGGAGACTAAAGGAGATAAGGCATATAACAAACTTAGCACAGTACTTGCTATACAGTAAAAGCTGAAGAATGTTAACATCATATTTTAAGTACTATGAAGCAACTTTTCTGTGCTAGTATATGTGGTAGGTACTTGGCATAAAAGGTGGGGGAAAGGAAAGTTCTCTATCTTCACAGGACTTACTGTCTTTGCCTACTAAGCCTACAACTATTTCTTACCTTATTAAATTACCCTTTGTCGCATAGTGACGCAGGAGCGTGTCACATACTTTTATGTTCCAAACAGGTAACCTGAATTTTTGACTCCTAGATCCACCGCCTCAAGGATTTGCAAAGGCAAAGCTGATCTTTAGGGAACAATCATAAATTTTAAATTATCTGGTAGCCAGACTTACAAAAGTAAAAAGATATGGTGAAAATTAATTTTGATAACCTATCTATTTAGTCCAATCTGCAGCATATTAGCATGTAATCCATATACAAATCATTAATTCTATATTTGACTTCATTTTTGTTTTTGTATTTAGTGTTCAAAATCTAACATATATTTTTTGCTGTCGAGTTCAGCTCAGCTCCCTCTTAAGCGCTCAGCAGCCACATGTCTTTCATGGCCACTACATTGGACTGTGAAGGTCTAGTCTGGATTCCTTTTAGAAGTAACTTCCAGTAGAATAGTTCCATTATCCTCTCCTCATCTTCATAGATGACAATGCTCCTTTGCATTTCTGAAAGTGAAGTTGGTTTTAGCTCAGGCATCATATGAAATTGACAGTTTCTGTAACGATATTTCACACATGGAAACCATGGTGAGATTCTTAGCCGGTGTAAAAATCTGACGAAGTTCTTTCTTTAACTGCAACTTAACAAAAACTTCAGCAGCTGTTCCCATTTGCAGGTTTTCCAGCTCTCCTGCCAGAACGAACTGCTGGCAGCCACAGGACAAGTATCAACTTCCCTCTTCGTTTGGGAAATGAAATTAAAACGTCAGCGCATTTCTAAAAGCCACAGATTTGGTGGAAGTTAGCAGGGCAAACACACGAGCTGCTGTTAAATATTGATGGCTTCGGTTTTCTCAGGTGCTGCCGCTGAGAGCTGCAGAAAGTTTGGAGTGCACTCCTGGATTTCGGCAGAAAGTGTACCATGTCAATCAGCCAGCTGAATTCATCGAAGACCGGGAGGTTCTAAACTGTAAGCAATGTCGTTTGAGAATGCTTTTGGCCCATTCTCATGTTTGATTTTACCAATGTCTAAGAATGTGTCTCCGGCTGTGGGAGTCCCTAAACCAACTGTTCTCTGATCATTTTCCTTATGTCATGTCACTGCTTGACCTAGGCTGGAAGGTCTTGAATTAGGACTTTGTCAGCTTAGATTTGAGTAGAGCTGTACCTATCCCTTTTTAGTATTTTATCATCAGAGAGCATTTGCCCACCGCTCCAGAAAAGGGGACTGCCAGCCTCCAAAGTGAGAACTGCTTTGTGCGAAGACATGAAATCCATTTCCTCTGGGACGATCCCTGAGAGCAAAACCATTGCCTTCCTATGAGTTTCTGTTCTGCCAGGATTTCTCATGCACAGCAGTAGGTCAAAACAGTGGTAAGAGCAGGGTGTTGGGTTCTCAGAAGTTTTAGGCATAGGAATGCAAAATTTGTATTCTTAAGACTAATAATGGGGTCTTTAGAAAGAGTCAAAAACTCTGCTGGATGTTCTTTGGATTAAATTCAAATCCCCCCAAATTCCAGTAAATTTCCTTAAAATATGCTCCCCTCAGATCTGTAGTTATAACTCTTCTTCTTTTTAATGCTAATAGTATATTGTTTCACCTTTATGGGGGCATGGGGTGCATTGCTAAATGAGTAACAAGCGTAGTTTTAGCACAGTGGAATGGAAATTGTTGGTAGACAAATAACCATTTAATTGTAGGCTCTTGAGCACTGTTTTTTAACATTTGGGAATAAAGGATATGAAAACAGGGGTTTAATTTGGTCAGATGCTCTAAGGTCCCTTTAGGGAAGGTCACTGTCCATTTGCCCTTATGGTCTCAGGTTCGCCTTCCAGACGAACCACGTTCCGTCTTCCTGTGCTAGGTGGCTGGCATGTTTAAAGAAAGGGGACAAAAAAGCCTCCTTGATTGGATTGTTCTGTGAGGCTGGAACACGTTTTAAGAGTTGAAAGGGAACACAATAATGAAGATGCAGTGTTGAGCACCCAGGGAGCTCTCCAAGGTGAAAGTCCATGCACATCTTGATGCAATTACACCAATGGAACCATTTCAATAATTAGAGTCTGTAATGACAAGGTGCAGGACGGGCACAATAAGTGAATTCCAATATGTGATTTCATGTTAATTTGATCTCAGGGTGTCACTCCTGGGTCAGGCCTGCGGGAACTCTCATTCATCTTTTGATTCTCCTATTTATCAGAATCAATATATTTCAAACAGAACTGGTTTAAGAGAACCATTTTCCTGACTCTCCACTCCTCTTGTCACATCTCTCTCTCTTCCTTTTCTCTTTTTTTCCAAGTGATTATCTCAAATGGCATCTATATTAACATGTGTGGAAATGTGAAGCCACCCTGCATATGGAAATGAATAGAGTTGGTATGCAAAGCAGGCCCATAAATGTGATTGCTTCTGTAATCTTCATGGCACCAAACAGCTTTTAATTCACCGCAGAGTAGCTGGAAACAATCATACTTTGGGGGATCTTTTTAATCTAAACTAGACCATACTGTCCATTCCAGTATCCCAGTTCTGTTTTTGTCTGTGTTTTTTTTTTAATCCCCTCAGTAATTAAGGAGGTTATGATTGTTGGTTGTGTGTAAGCTAGTAAATGCTAAATGGAACTGAGTTGATTATCAATGATAACATTGGAAAGATCAGTGATATGGGATTTGAAGATAACTTAAAATTTTATATATAAATCAGTGTGTGAACTGCTGGATCAGCAAAATCTGACTAGCCTCACTCTCAGTGCAACTGCAGGTCCAAATATATGACTAGGGTAAAAGCTAAATACAAAGAGCAGATCTGCTTAGGTATTTTTGAGTTCATCTCAAAGCAATGAACATAGGCTGTTATGAGGATAGACCTTGTGAATAGGGTTAGTTATGCCCAAATGAAGAAGAAAATTCTCCAGACTTGAGAATTCCTATAGAATACTGGTGGGGAAAATCTAGATTTCCAGAAGTATTAGCAGTGTACTCTTATTCCACTTCTAAGAGAAAAAAAAAAAATGGCCCGAATATTGAATGAACTTTTCCCCTAACCAGCTAACATTTTCAGTCTCCCCACTTCCCTCCCTTCCTCTCCCTCTTCCCCATCTCTGTTTCTTTCATGCATTTCCTTATAGTCCAGCACAGGACCCTTCTCTCTCTGAAAAATATGATTAACCAAGAAATCAGTGAGCAGTCGGTGCTCTCGGAAGGAAGACCATATTGACACAAGCTAACATCTGGAGGACAATTCAGAATCAAACAGAACCAGAAAGTTTAAAAATATTTAGATATTTGAGGTTACATTTCAAATTCCAGGACGTAGTTAGGGATATTTTAGCAACGTATACATATAAGCTGATATTCTAGGTAATAACAAAGGTTAAAATAACCCAGGTTAGTAACATTATCTTGAGCCCCACTCAAGGCATTTGTGTTTTCTATTTTTCCTTCACCTTTGCGATATTTAACAGTTTTGGTTCCCAGTCATTGTGGATTTTTGCTTTGCAGAAGGTGTAAACCCAGCATAATCAATTAATCGATGTCTTTTCACTATTCTATAAACTTGTCGGAAAATGTTGGCTCTTTGCCTGACAGACATAGTATATCTGCTCATACCTCAGACTTATATTCAACCCATGCTGTGTTCAGCTTTCAGCGGGTTACAGGGAATGTTTATTCTGTCCACGGCTTCCTGTTCTCTTTGTTCAGACAGTAACATTTCCTTTTATCCTTTTTCATCTTTCTGCTCATTTCTCGATGACTTATCTTTTCCTACCTTAACTGTTACTGATGGTCACCTCCACTCCTTTTATTTCCCTAATATTTTATTCACTGTTCACTCTGACACATCTTTCCCTCAGTTGTTCTAAAGCCTTTTATTTTCTTCACATCCAAATAACTCTTTATTCTACTCTCCTTTCCACTGACTAGACTTCCTTTCGTCTTTAAAAGGCCATTTCTCAACAAGCTTCTAGGATCAAAACCTGGTGTCCCACTATTTCTCCTAATGTAGAAACCAGGGGAGCACTTTCATTCTATCTTTTACATGTGATGCAAAGCCCCCAACTCATATAACTTGGACAAAAGTTTCCTGGCTTCATCTCAGTCTTGAAAGGCAAATTGGAAAGATATGGTTATTCGCATTTTCTTTGAGATGTATGAGAAGAAAGAGGAAGACAACTTAGAAGGTGAAACTCAGACAGGAGACACCCATTCAAGGTCTTTGGACTCAGGAAGGAATCTGTGAGGGGCTTGTGGCAGGGGGTTCCTAGAGGCCGCTGAACCCAGAATTCTCACTGCGGTAATTTTCCTTTGGCTGATGCACTTGCTTCTCCTATAACATGAAAATCATGTGATTCTGGTGGTCACCATCTGGGTACCATGAGATTTGAATATTGACCCTAGTAACAGCCTCCCAGATGACACCCAGGCTCCAGAAAAATAACTAGCCAGCTGAGGTGGAAGAAGACCAAGTGATAAGCCCCTGAGTATCTTGTGTTCTGCAAAATTACAGAACAAAATATTCTACCCTGTCCCTTTCAGCTCAGATAGGCCTTCCTGACATTCAGGAGGGAACCGTGATCATCAGATTCACTGGGGAAAACCGTACTCACGACCCTCCAGGTTTTGGTAGTGGGAGACATCTCCAACCTCCAGTGTCCAGCAACGGTGCCCCATTGGCCACCCAGCCACTGTCAGGTCAGTACGTTTGTCCCCTCTGGTTCATCCTTCATGGATCACTCCTCTTAGACCACACGCACATAAACACACAGATAGACACACACAGAAATTGCTATGCCTGAGTTCACCTAAAACGCAACCCATGTGATCACACTTTCAATAAGGAAGCTGAATCAGTCAGCATAGGCTGGGCATCAGACAAACCATGACCTACCAACGGAAGCGCATTTCTGGTTCAGGTCGTGTGGGTGCAGGTTGGGCTGTCACCCAGGTAGTCTCCTCCAGGTGGCTGCCGTCCAGGCAGGGGCTTGAGGCCCCAGGGTGCTTCCGACTTGCTCCTGCCATCTTGGGTCCTCTAGTCACTCTTAAGTCACTGAGCTGGCAGAAAGGGGGATAAGAAAAAGTGTGGGGAAGACATCCCAGATGCTTACCCATTTTTATCTCCAAAGGGACATGTGTCATTTCGTTTAGCCGGACCTAGTCATATAGCCAACATAACTGCAAGAGGGGCTGTGAAATGTCGAGGAACACATGCATATCAGTGCATGCTCACCGTCTCTACCTAGATCCTAACAAAGCACTGTGACTAGGCCGAAAAGGGACTTCTTAAAAAGGGACCAGCAAGGAGGCAGCTGTCTCAGAGTAACTTGGATCTACAAGGGGGAGAGGACTAAGTTGGCCATTCATGCAGCTGAGCAAGGTCATGCACCTGTGACTGCCTCTCGTTTTTATTATCAGGGGATGCTTCCCATTGGGCAGAGTCAGCTGCTTCTTAGAAACACCCCGAGGAGGGACCTTCCCTTCTGATGATTCTAAGAGGGTGGGCCCCAACTGCACGTTCCTGGTGATTATAATCTTGCAGTGAAGATCATATAGTCTTAAACACATTGACTGAAGTTCAAGCATATGAAGTCACATGTTGGCTGTGTGACCATGAGTGGGTTACTTGAATCCTCTAAGTTTGAACTAGTTCATCTTACTAAGAAGGAATCCTCACCTCTAGAGTTGATGCAAGAGCTGATGGGAAAATGTTTAGAACAGTTATGAATAAATGCAGTTGTTATTGTTATTACTATCAATATTGCTATTGTTATTATTATATTATTATTATTATTGTTATTCATAGACCTTAGAAAGGTTCTATTTCCTTATAATGGCCATCCAAACCTGGCTCCTTAAGGAGATAAATCATGGACATTAAAAATCTGAAGAGATGAAGAAACAGTCAAAACAGTGATTCTAGGATTTGAACTTCATGGACCAGTAGAAATTCTTTCAAAATCTTGGCTTGCTGAGAGTGTATTTTTAAACATTTTCCTAAGTTTGGATCTGGAAAAAGAAAAAGCAAGTAAACAACCAAGCTAGAAGGACAATACTACCATTTACTTTGGCCAGAATTCTCTCTTAAAAGGTCACTTGGAACCGAGAAACAAAACAGGAGGAAGGACTAATTACACAAGAGAGGGCAGTCCTTTGAATATGTTTTGCTTTGTAAAACATAGACCCACATCCTTCCTTGTTTACCTCATTTTGTTAGGAAATCACTGATCTGAGGCATTAAGTTGATGTTACTATTTTTGCTCTTGACTTTTCTGATACGCCTCTGAAGCTTCAATATGTTCATTTTTTCTGGACAGACAGAGCTAACCCTTAAGAGATTTCCTCATGAAGGACGGTATTCCTCTTCTGACACGAAGATGAGAGAGAGCATTTCTTGAAAATGTATCAAGTGTGTAGATGTTAAGAACAGATGCTGGAATTTTTAGAGGGCCCACCAGTGCTGACTAGTGCATGGCATTACTATGCTCTAGGTGTGGAGGTTCCCCTTGAACTTCATAGCAGCTCTTAGGGGAAAACATGTTCTCCTGTGCCCTTTTTACAAGTGAGGATACTATGTCTGGGCTAGGTGAAACAGTTTACCCAAGAGCTATCACTCCTAATTGGTGGTGGGAAGATTTGAACCCAGGGTTCCAATGCCCTGGCTCTTATCCAGAGTTCTCTGGTCTACTGGCTTGCTTTTTTTGTTGATGTTGGTGGTGACATATCAAGGAAATTTGGCACTTAATTTTCTCATCTGCTTTCATCATCCTGGATGAGATAAAGAGAGAACTGTCACTGCAGAGTACCTTTTCTGTTCATAGTCAAGTTTATTTTCCCCCTGTATGGAGAAGTACCCCTTTTTTCTTTGTTTTGGATGCATCCAGCGCCAGATGGCCCATGACTCTGCTCTCCTGGTGTTCTGCCCTCCCTGTGAGTTCCGCTTGGTCATGCCACCTTGACACTGACCTTGGTTAGCAGCCATGTTGCCCGTGGAGTGCATGGTGTCGCATTAATCATATTTGTGCTTAACATACATGAGTCATGGCTTTTGAGGGTGTTTTTAATTGGCTATAAATCAAACAGGGAACTTGAAAAATGAAGGCAATTAATGAAAAGGCAATGTGAGAGGTGTTTTTGCATCCTAATGCAGGAAATACATCGCCAGTGAATTAAATGTCAAAACAAAGGCCCTTTTGACCCTGCTGAAAAGATTTCATTTGGATGATAATAAATGGATGAACTTTCCAACCTAGCAGGTGGAAAAATGCCTCTTTCCTGAGTGTAAGCTGACTTGGGCTTTTGTCTATGTCTTCTATCCTTAAGAACTTTCTAAGTTCTTTTTTTTTTTTTTTCAGTTTTGGTGATTAAAAAAAAATCAATTTAAATTTCCTGTCCATTTTTTGGTTGTTCTTTGCACTAGTAACTAATATTTACTCCCAGGTTCAGAGATTGATTAACTGATTAGTGAAATTATTTAACAATACTTGTAATGCAGCCTGGATACATCTGAATAAGGTTGTTTCAAGATGTTATATATACCAAGGAAAATTACTCTGGCATCACTTAATTCGCTCCATCACTATGAAGATAACTATACTTTGGGTCAGAACAT
This sequence comes from Smutsia gigantea, assembly GCA_032199065.1. Classification (NCBI taxonomy): domain Eukaryota; kingdom Metazoa; phylum Chordata; class Mammalia; order Pholidota; family Manidae; genus Smutsia; species Smutsia gigantea. Next base: position 76,131 of record JAVSCE010014136.1, on the reverse strand, counting down.
GGCTCTATTTATATTAACGAGAATCTTTCCTATATGTAAAAAGAGTCCAGTAGAAACTTATTTTTATAGGTTTGCCCTCTCCCCCCCAAAATATTTGTAGCAATCTAATAATCAGTCAATTAATACTTACTGGGATCCTCACATATGCATTATACTAACTACCTCATTTCATAAATGTAAAGTGACAAAGTGAAAATAACTGCAGATTAAAAAGGATACATTTACATTAGGAAGGGATATAATAAAATGCTGACGTCCCTCCATCGGATGTGGGTTCTACATTGTACTGTAAAGACTGGGAAACATGAAATAACACAGTGAGAGGCCTGAGGAGGTGGGGTATGTGGATGCAGGTGGGGCCCTCTTGGCAAAAGTAGAATTGGAAGAAATAAATAGACCAGAGGAATCACACTGTCAGCCCTTGGGCTACATTTGCCCCACAGATATGTCCTGTCTGGCTGCTCAGAATGGCAGACTGAAGTGTTTAATGAAAGGAATTTGATGTCAACATTGAGAATTTCATAACTTCTGGACAATATTGGACCTCTAGCATATAGACCCCAGAGGCAGGCTGCCTGGGTTCAAATCCAAGGTCAGGCCATTATCAGCTAAGGAACATGGGCAAGGTAGAGGATTAAAAAAAAAAAGAAAAAAGAAAACCCATTGTGCCTCAGTTTCCTCATTTGAAAAATTAATATTATAATGGCAGCAACCTCAGTAGGTTGTTGTGAGGATTAAGAGTTGATCTATGCAGAGGGCTGTGAACGGTGGCTGGTCTGTAGTAAACATTGTGGCCTTTCAGTCTCTCCTGTCTGCTTGTCATCCAGTCTTCATTATTTATTCTGCCTGCCCATTATAGGCATCTAAATTCACTCCATGAAGTTGCCATCGCTCTCAATACTCGTGTTTGGTTATAATGATATGCCACAAAAGACCAGACGCACGTGTTGTGTTTATCAAACCATTGCTGTATTGACAATGGCTGCTGCTGGTGGCCAAGGAAGCAGTGGAAGTGCTACGAGATGGAAGGGCGCGAGCTGCCTGGCATTAACTGACCTTTGGAATGTATTTTCAGGGTTTTGAATTGCCGGCACAGATAATGTGTGAAAGGGGAGCCATGTGGTCAGTGGGGCTGGCGCTCTAGAAGTTCAGGATAGGAAACAGGCGAGAGAGGAGAGTGGCGAAGGCTCAGGCTGGCATGGGGCCGTTTCAGAAGTTCTGGGATGAGGTGGTCAGGGGGCACATCCCAGGAGAGATGGACAGGGAGGATGGCAGCATAACTGGGGAGCACCTACATATGAAATAAGGGGACATGAGAACCAGAACAGAGTCCCAGGGAACCCCAAAGTTCTAGACTGGGGAAGATGTTTAAAGAGCAGGTTTCTAAAGGTAATGCAGAAGCCGTAGAGTCTCTGCCAGCTTGAACATTGACTTGTTAGGACCGTTTTCCTCTCTGGGTGTCTGTTTCCCCACTTGTATAATGAGGGTGTGTCAGGGCTATTTTCATTGTAATCCAAAGTAACCCAAGTCCAACTGGCTTCAGCAAAAATATACAAGATTATCCCCTCACATGTTTAAAAATCTCAAGGTTTGAGCTGGCTTGAGGAATGCCTGGATCTTAATGCCCTGATGCTGTGATCGGTAGCACTCTTCATTCCTCAGCTCTGCTTCCATTTCACCTTTATGCCTTACCCTCAGAGGTGTTCCCTCTAGGATGGCCACCAGCAGCTCCACCTTTTTATTATTCCAGCTAGCAACCCAGAGCATATCTTTTCTAAATGTTCCAGCAAACATCTCCTGACTAACTCTCTTGGGCTAGCTTGGGTCAATGGCCAGTCCCTGAACCAATCCTGGTATCCAAGAAGATTTGGTATCCCTATTGGCCAGACCTGGGGAAATGGAGCTGCTGTTCCCCAAAGGCAAGCAGTGAGGCTGGGCTGGCAAAAGCAAGAGAGTCCACCATGGCGGTGTTTATTGCTGAGGTCCCTTTCAGTACTGACCTTCTAGGACTGAAGGCTGTATTCCATGCAGAAAAGTGTTTCAAACCCAGCGCACTTGCACATGGAACTGTCTCTTAGGTGGCGGGGGATGAGGGCAGTCGTCATGCCTGGTTTCTCACTGGTGATGCTGGTGAGCAGATTGTCTAATTAAGACTGTCAAATTCTAAGAGCTGCCAGATGGCCTTACTTTTCAACCTGTTGAGTGTCTTCAGTCGCACAGTTCTGGAGCTGGTATAAATCTCTTGGATTTCTGTTTTTCTTCAAGAGATTAAGAACATGGGAACATATGGATGTTACAGGAGCATCTCCTAATTTAAGGTATTAGAACCATGTGGATTGGGGTGTTAAAGGGGTAAGGAATCATAAACATAAATTGGGAAAGATTAGCATGGCTTTAAATATTTTGAGAAAGTGGAAGATCTTACTATCCTGTATCAGATCAAATCAACACACATTCTAATAATTGCAGTGCCCTCTGTCTATCCTTTTAATCTTAATTTTCATGGAAATTTTTGTTAGCTTGAAAGCAAAAGGGCAAGAGGTTCAAATACTTGCCAGTCAAAATATCCTCAAGCACTTTTTGTATTTGACCAAATTCGCATTCACCTTCTGGAGATAGAATGTAGGGGAGAAAGGGCATGCATGGAGACCCTACCACTTGTTTAGTCAATTACTTAAGAAACACATAACGGTCACCTACCTTACGCCAGACCCTGTAAAGGGTCCAAGGAATAAAACTTTGAACCAGATAATGAAAGATGTCTCCTGTTGTGGAGTTTTTGTTCTTGTGGAGAGAGACAAACACGATAGAAATGAACAGCTAAGGAAGCAGGAACACAGTGTGTGGAGAGCTGATGATAAGCAGTGAAGGACATAAAAAAGGCCATGTGATAGAGATTTCTGGAAGGCTGCTGGACAATGGGAAGCCAAAGAAATTTCCCCTGAGAAGCTGAGACCTGAACTGCAAGGACTCAGCCAGGTGATGATTGGATTGGCAAACATTTAGGCAGAGTGACTAATTAATGCAAAAACCCTAAGGACAGGCTTCTCGGTTGAGATGTTCTGACCCAGGAAAGAGGCTACCATTTTATCCATTTAAACGCATCCACTGCGCTATAAAATAGAATTATAAATCCCATTTTATAGATTAGGGCATAAAGGCTGATCGAAGGACACAGGGCCCCGCTAAAACGTGCCCGTGGTGGGAAACGTACACTGACGGCGTGACTCTGCATGTCCTCTCCATTTCAAAAGCCATGTCTGGTTTCCTCCCATCGAAATGCTCCTATCCTTGCCTTTGAGAACAAACCAGGGTGTTGCTGACAGCCTCACGGGGCTGTCAGTGTGGGCACCTGAGTTGGACTGCTTGTCTCCATCGCTTACCACGGGGTGGTATTTACAGTCACTCAACCCCCTCCCTTCTCAGTTTCTTCATATGTAAAATGGAGGTTATGCAACATTTTGCAGATTAACCAAGAGAACACCTGCACAAGTGGTAGGACGGTGCCTGCCACGTGCAAGCTGCATGTAAAGGCTGGCTGCTTTTGTCATTTGAAAGACTGAGGCCAGAATGATGCTACTGGCGTGGGCAGCACCAGTTTCTACCAAAGGTGAAGTAAAGCCCGGCTCCTCTGAAACAGAACAGATGTCCTTCCTCCTTCCCCTAAGTCTCCCTTTTCATGTTCTAGGGGCATGCTGCCCTCACCCCCTGCCCCTCTTATGCACACATACTGCTTTCTCATCTTTGGTCTCTTCCAGCTAAATGTTGAGAAGATCCTCCCGAAAAGCATTTCAGAAGTGATTCTTCCCAGCCTTAGATCGAGACGTGTTTCGGAATTTATGAAGCTAATAAAGTGCATATACTGTATATTACAAACTCCACCAGGGGGATCTGGGCAGAAGCCTATAATAAAACAGGTATTTTTTGCAGTAAAACACATGAATATTTACCCTAAGCAGGACAAATAAGGACAGCAAATACTGTGATGTCAGTTCAGGTTGGGTTTTGCTGCCAAATGAGTTATGAAAATACTCTCGGAATGCTGAGCCACTTGGATTTCAGAATTGCAGAGTGTACTTAAGAGAACTATTCTACTCAAAAAGTTGCAGACCTCAGTCCTGCTAAAACATTCAGTTGGCCTCTTCACCTCCCCGCTGCTTCTGGGGACAGCTGAGTGTGATGGCAGCTCAGACTCCAGATTCCTGACACCCCCAACACGCCCGTTCCTACTTGTGAGTGACTGGGTAAATGGTGTCTTGGCAGGCCACCCCTGAAAAGTGGCCAACCACTGCACCGGCCTATTTCATTTCCATATGGAGCCAAAACAGTTGTCAGCCATCCAGTTGCCTCCTAACTGTGTGTGTCAGCTAATTCCGGAGACCTCCCAGAGGATCTATTTTTAGCTAAAATTGGTTTTAATTTTCCTATGTATACATTAAATCCATGGGGGCAAGGGAGGAATTCCAAATAAGGAAACATTGATTCTGCACAACATGAAAGAAATAATTAGTACTTGAAAAACAGTTCAAAATAGGAGTCAAAACCTCCAAGGAATACAGTTAGCTCTGCATTTTTCAGTGGGAGGAAGTTTGTCACATTAAAAACAGAAAGAGAGGGTGAGTGGGGATATATCAGGCTCTGAAAGGGATTCAGCCTCCCATTCTAGGCACTGAGGGAGGTGGTGAGACTAAGAATAGAGAGGGCTTCAATTAGAGGCAGCCAAGGTCATCAGGTGGATCCCCACGGGGATGTGGCCCAGGGGTCATTCCCAACGTCCACAGGCACATGGAGGGCATGGTAATAAAGTGCAAGTAGGTTTATCAAAGCTCACTGTGTAAGGAACTCCACCTTGATAGAAGCAATGTTTCAAAAGGTGGAAGTCAGAGTGGATATTTATAGGGTTTGGTGCTGAGGGTCCAGGCTCTTGTGATTAAAGGTAGGAAACTGGTCACAGGTAAAGTTCATGACATTCTTATTTAGTATTGGTAGGCATAGCAAGGTCTTTAGGTAAATCTTATAAGTAAGTTATTTTTTGACAAATGAGCTATTTGTTTAGGAGGGTGGACTGTTCCTTAAATTGATCTTCATGAATTTCCTGAAAGAAGCAGTGAACTTTTAATTGGTTCAGAGAGTCTTATTTTTCTTGGGTAAAGGTTTCTGGGGGCAAGTAAGTCAAGTTGGCATAGGTGCTCTCCGTTCCTAGTCTTAATAGCTATTCATGTTGATGTGGGTGGTCTCAACTCTCAGGACATGACAGCTTGTATTTTCCTACGTCAGCATTTCCCAAATTTCTTTCCCTGGAACCCTGTTGATACAGGAGTGCACAATGGGAAAATAAATGTCTTGAAATCACATTGGGAAATTCTGGGTGTTCGTTTTTTGACTGTAGGAGCTTTAAAATGTGAAAATGCCCAGGAATATTCAGAAGGCCTGCAGACATACCTCAGAATCGAACCCTTTCTGGGTCTAGAAAGAGTTCATTCAATACTCAAACTAAAAAGCGTTACCACCTCATCCCCACCCATGTTTTAGACGCTTCAGTAGCTTCAGCATGCAACAAAATCCACCTTGTACTCTCACCTGGGGCGAGGAAAGGCCTGAGCCTGGGACTCAAACCTTGCTGTCTTCTTAAAAAAAGGGAAAAGCAGAACTCTATTTTTCTTTGTTCTTTTTTCTCAGTCTGCTGAGCTCATAGGAAGTAAGGTAGAGTAAAATGCTTACAAATAAACAGACTTTCAAAATAAGTTCTGGAGCATAATGGCTGTGGAGTCAGGCTCAGATGCCAGCCTTTCTGAGACCCAGGGAACCTTCCCATCCACTTCGGCAGCCACATTCCCTCTCCTGCACCCAGGTTAAAAGGTCCCGGGTGGGTGGGACCCTCTTCCTGTAATCCTGAGTTAGTTCTACCTAAGGCTTACAGTAAAATGTTTGCAGGTTAGAAAGCCTTCTCTCTCTCAGTAAGGCCTGGCTTTCAAGACTTTTGTTTCACTTAAATCTTTAGGCTGAATAATGAATCTTTCCCTCTCTTTGCATTCCTGATTCAACATCCTAATTCCCCCTAAGGCAAAAGATGCCTCCGGCAAAAGATGATCCCACTCAACTAGGAAAATTGGAAGAGAAAGGCATAGCGGTAAATTTCAGGAAACTGGTCCCTGTTACTTGAGATACAAACCCAGTTTACAAGAAGGCAGGAAGCCACTTTATGACCACCCAGCAGTGCTGAGAGCCCAGAGACTTATTCCAGAATCCCTTGTGTGGGTTGCGCCATCTGACAGCTTGCTTGTCTTGGGCAGAAGTTTTCAGGAATGAAGATAGGCTTGAGGTAGAAGCATCAATACTAGCCACTGTCAGGGAGTCAGGGAGACACAGGCAGCTTTAAGGGAATTTATAAACCTTTAGGAAGTTGTTGGTGAACTGAGCACAAAAATCCCAATATTTTTATTCTTACTACTCCAAAACCCCAAGACTCCATCTATATGTCTCCTGAATAACTGAGGTTAAGACATTTAAAAGTGGGTCAGGTCTGACTTTAGCGAGCATTTAAAAAGGCAGCAAACAGGCTTCGCGATGTTGCACGAGCTGCCTAAGTTCTCTGAGGCCACAAAGGGCTATTTTCCCAAGTCCTCCCATTTGCTGAAACAGTCCCCTCCCACTCTGTTGCCACGACACCAATTATGTCCATGATCAGTACTTCTGGTAGGTTCCTCCTCCTCATAGTCTGCGGCCACCAGCTAGATGCTCTTCCGGGGGAGAAGCCAGCATTGCTAGGAGCCTAACAGGCTGGGCATGTGCTTATCACCATCCCAGCTCTGGTCCTCACAGGCTCTGGAGCAGGCAGTCTCCCAGCTCTGGGGTCTTGAATGCGTGGATTAAATGCCAGCTCTAACCCTTATGAGCTCTGTGACCTGGGTGAAGTAACTTAACTTCTCTGATCTTCCATTTCTTCTAAAAGGCAAGCATTCAGTGAGATAGATGCTTGAAGATAAATAGAAGGTATATAGGTACAGTCACTGCTCAGTAAGTGGTAGTCATTTATATGAATTAATGTTATTTGATGATGGGTTTCCAAACTTCACTTTGAGCTCTGTGAGTGAATGACATATATGCTGATGATACATGTAGATTTTGTTTAGACTCATCCTATCACTCCAGATATTTTCCAATTTGCAATGGGAGTTACTCGCCTCCCTGGTGCAACATCCCCTTTCTCCTCCTACTCACACTACTGACCCATAAACTGGCTCTGGGCACAGGTACCTGACTGAGAAGTTGAAATGTTTCTAGTTTATTATTAAAATGTTTGCTCTTACGTTTACATAGTACGAGGCCCAGGTGATTGGTTCACATATTGATGGTACTAAAGTGGAGACTGAATGTTTTACCTGCCAAGGGCCCCCATCTAATTCATCCTGAGCATATATAAAAGTGATTTGAATGGGAGTGTTTGCTCTGTTCTTTTGGTGATGGATTTAGGGAAATGGAAAGTAGCAAACTGTTTTGTTTCTGGACCTGTGCCAGGTCCATCCTGGTTATGGATAACACTTGTCTGGTTGAGTGAAGCAGGCCAGCTGCTGCTCTGATGGCCTGAATCCATGGCCAGCGATGCCTGTTAGCAAGTATGTCAGGCTCACTGTAGTGAAAAGCATCTTGTAATCATAAATTAATAACTTCTATTATGTATCAATATGATGCTGTATTTTACAACTTGACCAGCTTTTCAATACTAATATTGATATTAAGGTCAACTCTACTCTGATTACATCCTTCAGAAGATTTAAATATAACTTCCGGGCTGGAGGAAGGGAGTTACACACTTACAACCTCAGTGTTCATATCAGTAAAACAGGTCGAACAAGGCCTACCTCCTGGGGCTGTGAAAATCCAACGAGATAACGGCTTTGAGAGCATTTTAAAGGCTTTAAGCATTTCTCTCTGATGTCCAAGGCCTCTTTAGGAAAGATATCCATCTGTGTTGACTCTTTCAAAGGGAAGGTGCGGTTGCCCTTGTTTACCTCAGTTTCCAGATATTTGCCTTTGTTTTCTTTATTCTTGTTTGACAGTATTTTTGGAAAAGGCACCTGGCCAAGAGTCTCAATGGCTGGGCTTATCCAAGTCACTTGAAAGCCTTTGGGTGGGTTAAGACTTTAGTCTGTGTCGCTGGGCCGTCTTGCATGGGAGCCTAAGCTTGTATTTTGGGTGGTGGTGTGGGTTGGGGTCTCCAGAAAGCTAACTCAGAGTGGTGATTGGCATGAAGGAACTTTATGTGGGAGTAGCTGGGGATCCTCATCTGTGGAAGGGAGGGGAAGGAAAAGGGACTGGGCAGAGGAGAAGCAGGGCTCTGATGCAATCTCACCAAAGGCTCAGCCCGTTCCAGAGGGAGTCTGAAGCCAGATGGCCCTGCAGAGTGGTCCTCAGTTGGGGTGAGAAGCCAGGCATTTATAGCTCAGTGGTGATCTGTCAGCACTGTGGGTCATGGGAAAGGAACATGACCTTAGGGGAGAAGATGGTCTTTAACCAAGGCAATTCCATAGAGGGCTGGTAGCTAAAGACTGTCTCCGAGGAGTGGGAAACATAAATCCTCCAGCCCTGAAGAGGAATCTGACAGGCGTAGTTCAGCATCCACTATAATTAGATAGAAAACAAAAACAAGTGTGGTTTCCACTGAGATAGCATCCATCAGTCACTCCTCCCCTTAGGCACGACGCTCACCTTCCTGGTGTTGTCACCTGGCATGGTGGGGGGCGGGGAGGCTTCTGACTGCTCCCCCTGCAGTACCACAGCTGATCGGCTAGTCTGTGGCCCCTGCACCCCCTTAACTTGCTAGCTCCCATCCCTCCTGAGCGTGGCCTGTATCCACCGCCCCCTTCTAGAGCAGCACTATGTTTGGTTTTTCTTTTTTTTTAATCTGCAATCCCATCTAATTTCCATCTTTCCGGAATTTTACCTTTCAGGTATCCTATGATTAACTCTCATGTATGTTTATTTATGTGTGTGTGTGTGTCATCTCAAGCATCTATGTTTGTGTTAATTCAGGCATGAGTGAGTTCTCAGCTAAGTCCACCATCTTGAATAAAAGCCTTTAAATTGTTATGAAGAAATAGTTTTCTAAGCAGAAGATGAACCTAACATTTTTAGTGTTTTTTAATGAAATAAAAGTAAACTAGAATATTCTAAAAGAATAAGATAAATAGCATGCTGAGGTCATAAAAATAATTTTCTTGATAAATCCATCTAAACTCTTGAAAGTAGACTCCGGAATCTATTTCAGGAACTTGAAAATGGAAATTAATTCTGGTTCTGCCGGAAAATGTTACATTTCAGATGATCCTCACACTAGGTAAAGGAGGAACTGGATGCTTTGAGAAAAGTTTATAAAACTTTTCCCCTGCTAATATGCTCTTCCACTTGCTCCTGGTTCCATATATTCAATCTGAACTCTCTATGAAGAGCAAATGCTGAAGTTGAGAAAGATACTTCTTAAAAGAGAAAGAAATCTATGCAAAGTATAATAGTGATTGAGTTATAAAATCATCTAAGGATGATTCATGCTCTTCCAGATGTTTGTTTTACTTTACTACATTTTATAGTGTTCCATTTATAGTGTTCTATAGATCCAGTCTTTATTTAAAACCTTCAGAATTAAAATTATATATATATAGTCTACATAAGTTTTTATGTACAAATATGTTACTTGGAGCACAATCTGTAAGAGAGAACTCAAACAACCCATGGAGAAGTTATATAAATTCTGGTTCATTCCGTATGACTGAGTATTATGCAGCCATGAAAATACACTTCTAAGGAATATTTAAAGATATGGAAAAATGTTATGATCCAATGCTAAATAAAAAAAAAAACAGAATGCAGCGCAATTAGATTTTAAAAATCACAAAACCAATTATATTTTAAATGCTACATTTGTTTTTTAAAAGCCTACTAGAATATACTCCTTGGGCAATTCCTCTACATTGATATTAGGCTTATTTGTTAAGTGTTATTTAGTTAAATATTTCATATTTTTAAAGTCTAATGAAAATGTGAAGGTTTAGCACATAACTATTTCCTTAACAAAATGTTTATTTCTGTAAGTAAAAAACCAAAACAAACATATTTCCTACACAGAACTCCACACCATGGGGATTTGTTCATCATTCTTCATATCCCTGTGTCTCCCTTCACTGTTGGCATCACCTGTTGGGTGGAGCCCTCTTAGGGAGGCAGCACGGCCTGCTGATAAAACTGGATGGATCCAGGGTCTTCTGTTTACTAATGGTGTGAACCCCAGGCAAGTCACCTCTAACTTCTCTGAATCTTGGGTTTCCAGTCCGTAAGATAGGCACACTAATGGTGCCTGTTCTATTTTTCTGGTAAAGATTAAATGAAGTAAAATGCTAAGGTGCAGAGCATGGTAAATAGCATGCACTAGGTGCTCAATAAACATTTGCTGGTATTGCCATAGCACTGCTATCGACATCATTATTAGCCATCACTTGTGTTTTGAAGACAAGAAGTTATTAACTATAGGTAAGAAAAAACATTCTTTCTTAGCTTGTTTACTACTCCACTCCTGCATTGGACCCAAGAGCCCTTGAGGCACATGGCAATATAGAAGTGTCATTTAGCTACAAACAAAAAACCCTACATCTGTAGATCTGTCCTCCTTCTTTGTGTTTTCCCTGCTGCATTCATGCATGGGTGTCCCCTCTCAGATACGTTTTCCTCATAGCAGACTTGGGAGAAGTGGGATGTAGTTGTGGTCCATTTTAAGAACATTCCACAAAAGAAAGTATCTGTAAAATATAAACAGAAGGAATTTTGTTATTTGGGTATCAATATTAAATTTTATTTTTAGGTAACTTGTGTTTTATCATAGAGGAGACTGATGTCTGTGGTTCCAGGATGTCGTTGCATTCTGTACAGTTTTCTAGATAGACATTCTGGATTGGTGCATTGGCATTTTCTTCACAAAAATAGCATCATATATAAAAAATATATAGAAGGCTAGGATTGTCATGTCAAAATATTGGCAGAGGTTATTTCTAGGTGGTTGGATTGCAGGCAATGTTTGTTACCTTCTTTGACTTTCTTTTATCTCTTTTTTAGAGTTAGGTTGTGTTATTTTTATTTTAAAAGAAAGGATATAATACTTAAAAAAAATCCTCTTCTCTAACAATAAGGTATATAAAAGTACCTTAAGTTCAGCAAATTTGGTTTAGGAAAGCTTGAATACACACTCAAACACATATACACACACAATGATTTTTTTCTTACATAAGATTCACATTAGAACTTTTAAAAATAAATAGCAGGTCTTCTTTAAATGTTTGGTAGAATTCATCTGTGAAGCCATCTGGTCCTTCACTTTTGTCTGTGGGAGTTTTTTGATTACCAATTCAATTTCATTATGGGTAATCAGTCTGTTCATATTTTCTGTTTCTTTTTGGGTCAGTCTTGGAAGACTGTACATTTCTAGGAATTTGTCCATTTCTTCTAGGCTGTCCAATTTATTGGCATATCATTTTTCACATAATTCTCTTATAATTCTTTGTATTTCTGCAGTGTCAGTTGTAAATTCTCCTTTTTCATTTCTAATTTTGTTTGTGTCCTTTTTTTCTTGTTAAGTATGACTAGGGGTTTGTCTATTTTGTTTATCTTCTTGAAGCTTTTGGTTTCATTGATTTTTTTTTCTATTGTTTTCTTATTCTCTGTTGTATTTATTTTTTCTTTGATCTTTATTATGTCCCTCCTTCTACTAAGTTTAGACTTAATTGATTCTTCTTTTCCTAGTTTCTTTAGTTGCAAGTTTGCATTGTTTATTTGGGATTGTTTTTGTTTCTTGAGGTAAACCTGTATTGCTATATACTTCTCTCTTAGAACCACTTTTGCTGTATCCTGCATATTTTGAACTGCTGTGTTTCTGTTTTCTTTTGTCTCCATGTGTTGATTTTCTCTTTGATTTGTTCATTGATCCTTTGATTATTTAGAAGCATATTGTTTAGCCTCCATGTGTTTGTGTTTTATTCCTTCATGTAATTTATTTCTAGTTTCACACTTTGTGATCTGAACAAAAATGATACTATTTCAGTCTTTTTGAATTTATTAATGCCCAATACCCATCCTTCTTAAAGTATTTCAAAAAAAATAGAAGAAAAGGGAATACTTCCAAACTCATACTAGGAGGACAGCATCACTCTAATATCAAAACCAGACAAAGACAATACAAAAAGAAAATTACAGACCAATATCCCTGGAGAACATAGAGGCAAAAATCCTCACCAAAATATTAGCAAACCAAATTAAAAAATACATCAAAAGGATCATCTATGATGACCAAGTGGGATTTATTCCAGTGATCCAAGAATAGTACAATATTCATAAATCAATGTGATATACCACATTAACAAAAAGAAGGATAAAATCCATATGGTCATCCCAATAGGTGCTGAAAAAGCACTTGACAAAATTCAACATCCTCTCATAATAAAAACTCTCAACAAAATGGTATAGAGGGAACATAGCTGAACATAAATAAAGACCATATATGACAAACCCACAGCTAACATAATACTCAGTGGCAAAAAGCTGAAAGCATTTCCTCTAAAATCAGACACAAGACAAGGATGCCTACTCTTGCCACTTTTATTCAATATAGTACTGGAAATCCTAGCCATGGTGATCAGACAAGAGAAAGAGATAAAAGCCATCCAAATTGGTAAGGAAGAAGTGAAACTCACTATTTTCAGATGACATAATACTGTATATAGAAAACCCTAAAGAATCCACCAATAAACTATTAGAACTAATTCCTGGATTCAGCAAAGTTTTAAGATTCAAAATCAGTATACAGAAATCTGTTGCATTCCTATATTCTAACAATGAACTGGCAGAAAGAGAAATCAGTAAAGCAATTCCACTTACAATTGCATCAAAAAAAACAACTTAGGAATAAACCTATCCAAGAAGGTGAAAGACCTGTACTCTGAAAACTATAAGATGACACACATGAAAGAAACTGAATACTACACAGATATATAGAAATCTTTCCAATGCTCATGGATAGGAAGAACTAATATTGTCAAAATGGCCATTCTGCCCAAAGCAATTTACAGTTTCAATGAAATCCTTATCAAAATACCAATGGCATTTTTCAGTGAACTACAGAAATAATCCTAAAATTTATATGAAATTACGAAGACACCAGTAGCTAAAGAAATCTTGAGAAAGAAGAACAAAGGTGGGGGTATCACACTCCCTGACTTCAAGCTGTACTACAAAGTTACAGTAATCAAAACAGTATGGTACTGGCACAAGAACAGACACATAGATCAATGGAACAGAATAGAGAGCCCAGAAATAAACCCACACATATATGGTCAATTAGTATATGACAAAGGAGGCCAGAATATACAATGGGGAAAAGACAATCTCATCAATAAAAAATGTTGGGAAAACTTGGACAGCTACATGTAAAAGAATGAAACTAGATTACTCCCTAATACCATACACAAAAGTAAACTCAAAGTGGATTGAAGACCTAAATATAAGACATGAAACAATAAAACTCTTAGAGAACCTAGGCAAAAATCTCTTGAACATAAAAATGAGTAATTTTTTTCTGGTCAAGAGAAAAAAAATAAAAAATAAACAAGTGGGACTACATCAAACTAAAAAGCTTTTTTCTGTACAGCAAAAGGAACTATCAACAAAACAAAAAGGCAACTTACAGTATGGGGGAATATATTGTAAATGATATATCTGATAAGGGGTTAACACCCAAAATATATAAAGATCTCATATGCCTCAACGCCAAATAAATAAATAAATAAATAATTGCATTAAAAAATGGGCAGAGGACCTGAATAGACTTTTTGCTAAAGCCAGCAGGCACATGAAAAGTTGCTCACTAATCATCAGGGAAATGCAAATCAAACCACAATGAGACGTCATCTCACACCAGTCAGAATGGCCACTATATAAAAGACAAGAAATAACAAGTATTGGTGAGGATGTGGAGAAAAGGTAATCCTACTACACTGTTGATGGGAATGTAAATTAGTGCAGCCACTAGGGAAAGTATTATGGGGTTTCCTCAAAAACTAAAAATAGAACTATTATATGATCCAGTAATTCTACTTCTAGGAATTTACCTGAGGAAAACAAAATCTCTGATTTAGAAAGATATGTGCACCCCTATGTTTACTGCCACATTATTTGCAATAGCCAAGATATTGAAGCAAGCTAAGTGTCCATCAATAGCTGAATGGATAAAGAAGTGGTGCATATATGCAATGGGATATTATTCAGCTGTAAAAAAGAAAGCCATCCATTTTCAACAACATGGATAGACTTAGAGGATATTATTCTAAATAAAATAAAGCAGGTGAATAAAAACAAATACCAGATGATTTCACTTACATGTAGAATAAAACAAAACAAAACAAAACAAAATGCACAAAACAACAATAGACTCAGAGACACTGAGAAGTGACCAGTGGTTACCATGGGGGAGAGGTTGGGGTGGGTGCGTGAAATAGGTGAAGAGGATAAAGAGGCACAGAATCACAGTCATAATAGAAATGAGTCATGGATATCGAAGTACAGAATAGAGGATATGGTCAATAGTTCTGTAACATCTTTTGATGTCGACAGATAGTGACTACATTAGTTGGGGTGAAGGTTTAATAATGTAAGTAACTGTTGAATCATTGTGTTTTATACTTGAAACCAGTATAATAGTGTACATCAACTATACTTCAACAACAGCAAAATATGTATATGTATATATATTTATAAAATAAATAGATAAATAGCAGGAATTTCTAGAGCATGTAAGTTATGATTCATTTTATACTCCTTTTTTCATAAGTTACAGCCACAGTGTGAAGTAAGGTACACGAGTATAACAAGGATATTAACAGCATAAAAAGAGGTAACCTTTACTAGTAGAGTATTACTAGGGGCAGGCAAGTTCCAACTGCCATGCCATGAATCCTCCTAGCCTCCCATGAGGTGGATCCTAACATCATCCCATCTGACAGATCTGGAAACCAGGCACGGAGGAACACTCACTTCCTAAGTTCACGTGAATTCAAATCCAGGCAATCTGGCTCTAGAATCTTTACCATTGGTCTCTCTGACTGATGTACATACACGTAAGGCAAACCTGTCCAGTGGCATGGCAGCTGGCCAGTTGTTTGCAGCGGTCTCCTCTGCAGGATGAGGCTGGAGGACCACAAGTGTTTGCTTATTTCCTAACTGCTGGAGAAATATGTTCAGGATGATTTCTATTTTCTTTGGTTTCTCCCTTGTCTTCTTCCTCTCCCCCTCCCTCTTCCTTTCTCCCCTCTTGCTCTCTCTGTCTTCCCTCTTTGCTTCTTTCCTTCCATCCTTTTTGAAAAACAGGGCAGCCTCTAACGTTCATCATGTGTCTGCCGAGAGCAAAGGGGAGGCACGTCCATCGTCTAGGCCTTCACCGCATCCTCAGTCCTCGCTCTGTTCCTGGGATGCATTGGGGCTTACAGAACACATCATATTGCTGACGAGCTCACCGCTGGAGCCCAACTGTTGGGTCCAAATCCTGACTCTTCCATTTCCTGTGATCTTGGGCAAATTATTTAACTTCCTGGTGACTCATTTTCCTTTCAGGGTATAAAAAAATCTATTCGTACTCTTAGTAGGATCTTTACCAAACCATTTTATTTTTCTGTTCACTCTTTCTGATATGGATAATGTGTTCTCTTTCTAGGGATATTAGGAAGAATAATATTTGATTTTTTAAATAGAACTGTTTAATGAAGGAAGCATATATGAGCCTGCTCCTTTAATGTGAGGATTCAGTAAATCTCAGACTTTGCCTTTAATGTGTAGAGGTCTGAAGAGATCTGTCCTGTGAGAGAGTTCACTAATTTCAATTATCTGAGTTTTATTATCACCTTCTATGGGTCGGAGAGACAGGATTTTATAGAATGCCATTACCTGAGGCTATGACAATGGGGTTTCACACCATTAAATCCGGAAAGCATAAGAGAACAGATAAGAAATAAAAGGGCTTACAAGGCATGCCAGTTTCATCATGGAAGATATGACCTATTAAGCAACTATGGGAAATAAAATCAGGGAATGTCCATTCATGATCCAGGCCACTGTATGTATTATTTCACATGAATTATTATCTTCACCATCATATCCCTGCAGTTGTATTAAATAGCAGGAGAAAGAGCTGTACAGTTCTCAGAGTTGAGTGCTTATCAGAATCACCTGGCAGGGGAGATGGGGGCTTGTGTAAGATGCAGGTTGCCGGGCCCCCTGCCCAGTGGTCCAGAATGATGACCGGGGTGGACCCTGGGGCTCTGCCATCTTGGAGAACAGCTCCTGTGATTCTGATGCAGGCAGAATGAGGACCACGCTGAGGAACACCGATACCAAGCCTATGTACCATCACCTGTTAGTCTAGACACTGTCCATCTTCTCACCCCCTCTTGGGCTCAATACTTAGTTTAATTTTCAGTTCCTCCTCTGCATGAGGAGTTTAGAAACCCAACTTTGCCCACAGAACCATTGTAAGGATTAGAACAACAGGCCTGGGCCAGGGCAGCCTCTAACGTTCATCATGTGTCTGCAGAGAGCAAAGGGGAGGCACGTCCATCGTGCTGATCGTCTAGGCCTTCACTGCATCCCCAGTCCTCGCCCTGCTCCTGGGATGCATTGGGGCTTACAGAACACAGCATATTGCTGACAAGCTCACTGCTCGAGCCCAACTGTTGGGTCCAAATCCTGACTCTTCCATTTCCTGTGATCTTGGGCAAATGATTTAACCTCCTGGTGACTCATTTTCCTTATCTTTAAAATAAGCTTAAATGTAGTACCCACTCATGGGTGTTTTGGGGGGTATAAGAAAAGAAGAAAACTTTTATAATAGTATCTGGCCAATAGCCTATCATGTAAGTGTTAAATAAATACAAATGTTGTTGATTGAATCCATGCATGCATACATGCTGGTTTTTTTCTTCCCTTCCTTTTTTTCTTTCCAACATAATACAGATATATTCTAGTAGCTGACAGACTTTTAGAGACCACTTTTAAGAGTCTCCGCTCCCAGGGGAAGGAAATCTGCAGGTATTAGATAGACTTAGCAGGCAGCAGAGGCCTACTGTTGAAAAAGGGAGGCTCCCTGGGGTTGGGGTGTTAGGAGTGAGAGCTGAATTCAGCAAATCTAACTAGGAGAACTGACAGGTAACAAGATGAGGCGCTCTCCCTTGTCTGATGCAGCAGACAAAGCAAGATATTTACTTAATAGCAGCAACCTGGTGCGTATAATTTTCAAGTCCTGAGGGGCACATTATGTTGCCTAGGGTAAGCCAGGGGATAGAGGAGGGAAGTGAGACAAGTCCAGGGGAATCAGTTTCCAACAGCCCCTGTTGTAGTATTTGACTCACCTGAAGTTAGTGCTAATAGAACGTTTGCCCAGAAATGTCATCCCGGAAATAAATGCCGAAATAAATTTAAACTCTGACGGCCCCAATTCATCTGTTATGCAGCTGAACTGGAAACAGCTTAGACTTTTAAGTTTTTCTCAGCCAGCAAAGCTCAGGCCACTTTGTTCCTCCAGATCGTTCAGCCTGGTCAGTTTTTGGATGAAAGTCCTTTGAATACTTCAGCAGCCATACTTTTTTTACTCCAGCAATCAACACAATACACAGTTAAGGCTGTGAAGAAAACCTCAAGTTGCCTTCACATCCTTATTTTCTAGCCAACTCTGGCTTTAATCTAAAGCTCTCTCTTTTAGGGAGAAAATCCCAAATCCCATTTGCACATTTTCTTTTGGTTGGCTGGACTTACCCACAGATTCTTGGGTGACATTCAGGAGGCTGCTTTGCGTTTTGGCTGTGTGTTGGATTTTTTTTCTGCTGGAACTATATATAGCAAGAGAAGGAGCATATTGTTTAACTCTGTTCAACCTAGAACTAAATCACCCTTTTGCCAGAGACAAATACAAAGACCACAACATTTTGAACACTATTTTTTGCTTTGCATTCTAATTCATTTTAATATAAATTTCTGTAGTCTGGTCACAGAAGCAATGCATTGTAACAAAATATACTTATTCCTGAAAAAACACAAAGGAAATAAAATCTTGAAGGAAACATTAAGAAATAACTAGGGTTTTTTCCTCCTATTTATCTATCTTTCCATTTTTTCATCTATCTGCCTATCTGTCATCCATCCATCTACCCATCCATCTATCCTCCTACCCATCCATCCATCCTTCCACCCATCTATCCATTCATCCACCCTTCCCTCAGTTCATCCATTCATCTATGTACCCTTCCATCACCCATCCTCCCTTCCATCCATCCATCCACCCTTCCATGTGACCATCTATTCATCTTTCCATCTATTCATCCCTTCATGCTTTCATTCATCCCAGGAAGGAATGATAGTACATCAATAACGGTGGCTATGAGTGCAAGACATTCACATCCTGGCTGTTTCATGAACTTTCTATGTGATTTTGAACATGTTTTTATTGCTTATTTTACTCCTTTATAAAATAACATTAATAATAGGGTCTACCTCATACAGTTGTGTCAGAATTTAATGATATAATCCATATAAGATGGTTGGCAAAATGCCTGACATAAAGGACGTTCTTAATAAATATTATCTATCCTTATAATTATTAATGCTCTTATTTAATAGGGTTGCCAAGATCTGATAAGAAAACACATAAAAATACTGTAGTGTCTAGTTTTATAATTATAATTATAAATACAGTAATAAATATACAATATGCATATTTTGTTTATGTTACTGATATCCATCTGTTTCATAAACTCATTTAAAATGCTATTTTAATGGCTAAAAATATTTATAGTCCAAGTATTCATAACCAAACTGTTACAGCTATTTGTTTAGACTATTTCAAATTTCTGCTGTTATTAATAATGCTGTAATGAACATCCATATTTAATTATTTCCTTAGACTAAATTCCCAGAAGTTGAATTGCTAGTTATATGTTATACACATTTTAAAGCTTAATGATATTGCCACAGCGCCCAGTAAAAAGTCTGCCCCATTTTGCGTTTGCATACGGATGTGATGGCCTGATTTTCTGCATTCTTGCCAGCCTTATGTGTTATTTCTGCAAACGTTTGCCATTCCAGTAGGCAAAATATAGGATCCTATTGCTATTTCATTACTTGTTTTTGGTCTAATTACCAGCAAAGCTGAACTTTGCCATATGTATTTTTGACCATGCTTATTTCTGTTTCTTAGAATTGTCAATTTATAATATTTGTGCATTTTTCCACTGGGGTGATTCTATGGGGTCTAAAATTTGACTTCCTAATAGGAAGGTTTTGGAATTTCCTCTTTTCCAATTTATGAAAATTGGGCTTTCTGAAGCTTCCCTGTATTTGCTCTGAATTCCTACAGTTTGTCAGCTGTGTCCCTTCAGCCAGTTGCCTTTGGACTGAACCCATTCCTAAGTGCCCTGGAGGCTTCTTACTGCCCTACCTTTTAGCGGGTCTAGTTTCATCTCTGTGATGTTTTCCTGATCCTTCTAAATTTCCAGTTCATTCTGTTCATTGAAGAAAAACAGTAGGTAACAGCAGTAGGTAACCACCCCTCTACTACGCATCTTGTGTGTCTCCTCTTGGTCGAATGCTACTCTTTGTACTTCTTTTGAGATCTCTGCTTGTTAGGCTCGTCTCTCTACAATGACACTGGTGCAAGCTTCTCACACAGAAGCTTCCCTATAAACACAGCAAAGAAGCTACCAAAAGACCTCCCATTAATATGCAAAGAAGGTCACTTTAGACCTTGTGCCCAAAGACTCAGTTTCACTAATGGTCTAGTGCAGAAGTCGGCAGGTTTCTTTGTAAAGGGCCAGATAGCACATATTTTTGGCTTTGCAGGCCATATGTGCTGTATTGCGGCAACTCAGTTCTACTCTTGTAGTGCAAAGTCACCATAGACGACAGGCAATGAACATGCCTGGCTGTGTTCCAATAGAATTTTACTTGCAGAAACAGGCAGAGGTCCAACTTGGTCCATGGGCCATGGTTTGCCAACTCCTGGTCTAAACAAGAGAAAAGAATGATGAAGAGAATGATGTGGGAGAACGCATTTTGGCTCATTGCTCTGAACAGGAAAGAGCCTTCAATACTGCCATGTCTGTGGGCTTGATTAGGTAGAGAAGTCCCTGAAGGACTGCCTTTTCTTCCTCTAAAGACTTAGAGAGTCGAGCTTGGAAAGAAGGACCTGGGCAGAAAACACCTGGAGTGATGAAGGAAAGAAAGGGAGAAGCATGTGCAAAGAGCCTTATTTCAGCAGGGGACCCTGGCCAACCACTGCATCGTGAAGCTAAGGATGCCTTGAAAGCATGGTGAACGTTCCCTACAAATATGGGGAGTGGTGGGAGCTCTGACTCCTGAACTGCATTTCAGAATCTCAAGTTTTCCTTTAACACAATATTAATCCAGGGAAGTGTGACTTTAGCTAAAAAGGCTATACATCAGGTACTTTACTTGCTAATCTTGGTGGATTTTGTTTGCCTGTTTCTATTTTTGTCTCTGGTTAGCCACCTGGCTGTCTGTGCTGTCCACCGCCTTGTCACAGGAAGGCAAATTGGACTGACGCCTCCATTGCCTTATTCCAGGCTTCCCTTTCCTTAGTAAGTTTTGTGAAATCTAGAAGAATAAATGCACAACATTTGATCTGGCTGTGGCAGGGACTAGAGGGAAGAAAGTGGACTGGGGGTCAGGGCCCACTCTCCTCTCAATGTCTCAATTTCCTCTTCTGTCAAACAAGAGGACTGGACTAGAAACAGAATGGTGAACATGTGGCAGGTGTCCCTTCACTCTGTCCTCATTGCCTGTGACAGGCATGGCCCTTCCATCACTGCATTCTTCCTGGCTACCTGGAGAGAGTGCCCCCTCAGTGCAGGCCTGCTCCAGCTGGCTGTTCCCAGCCAGGCTGGGGATGGCCAATAAGACCCCATGTGGCACTGAAGTTCTGTGATTCTTTGCATACATGGGACTCAAACATAATCTATGCCTGAATGGGACTCAAACATAATCTATTCCCTGTTTTGGACAACAGCATTGCTGAAACATCATCCCTTTAGCTAACTTTGCCAAATGAAAACCTTTGCAATTTGCCTCTGTTTTCTAGGTGCAATAGTTTTTCATTTTCTATCTTGTGGCCTGTTATAAAATGTCTGTCTTGAACAAACTGGGGAGGTGGGGGCCAGCTTTCCATTCATCCAAGTCTGTTAATATTTCATTGCCTGGTGTGTTTTAAGATCCTGTGCCTTTAATAGATTTCCTGAGCTAATAGTCTGACTTGTTTACTTCCCTGGGCTGTAATTGTTATAGTGGCTGACCATTTTGATAAGCTACTTCTGTGAAACATTCTCATATGAATGAGAGTCACTTTTTAGATGGCTATGCTCCTTAACCTTATTTTCAATCACGGAAAATGATTCCCACAGAAAATCTTCTTTTCTTTTGTTCAAAAAATACCCTCAAACATTTAAATGTCTTTCAATATTAAATAATTTTAAATTGATTTACACATGAAATTGATTATGGCACCCTTGATTAAGGAAACTTATCTGTCTATCCATCCATCTCTCCCTCTCCCTCACCCTCTCTCTCTCTCTCTGTTTTCTTGGCTTCACAAATGAATTAAGGGTGACTCACTTTCAGTGGAGTGGAGAGGAGGGAAAAATAAAAATAGGAAATTAGGATGATGTTGGGGGAAGGTTGACACCCATTCTCTCTATCATATATATATACACTAGGGATGTTCTGTAAATTTGTGATCTTATTAACAGCCAAAGCAAAGAGAACAGTTTTTCACGTATTTGGTTCACAGTATCTGTAGGAAAAATGCATTTCTGAAATGATGTTTCTATTTCTTTAGTATTAAGACTTGATAGACGGATCTTCTATGGGTTCTGACATAGTTGTACAGATGCCTTTGTCTACATTACATTTAAGTGATGCTTTAGACAAAACAAAAAAAAATCTGGTGTGTCTTTTTTTTTAACAGTTCAGTCTAAAAGCCTTTTCCTTCCAAATTAAAAGAAGGAGTGCCACTAAAATACATGAAGCTAAAGGGCATGACTGATTTAAGGTTTTGTAGTGGGAAGACTATTCACAGAGAGGGTCATTCAAGAGTGTGAAGACTCTCTGGGAAGTGGGATGGGCCACAGACCTCCATGGGAACTTTATTTAAAACATCAACACGGTTTGAGATACTGCCTCCCAGTACTTTATATTTTACATCTTTGATACCCTGCAGATTCAACTCTGTATCTAATTAAGCTGACTCCAAAATGCAAAGCATTCGCACCTCAGTACACTTCCAGTAAGTCGCCTAGTCTTCATGAGTGTGCAACTGATCACTGGAGGCTGGTTTCAGGCACAAGGTTCCTTTCCCAGAATCTTAATGTAGCTAGAAACAGGAAGGGATCATGGTTAGCATGGGTAATTGACTGAGAGCCTGGTGAAAGAGATGCTCAGGACAGGAGACCTTGGCCAAGAGCCATCCAGAGCTGCCGTTGTCTGGGCTGGGCCTTTGCAGAGGTAGGGAAGACTCAGAGTCTTCTGCGAGGAGTTGGAAGTTCGTCAGTCACCACCACTTCCAGCCCCAGCATTCTGGGAAAAGCCCAGGACTTAACAACCATCTCAAACCACCCCCCCCCACCCCCCCGCTTTTTTTATTGTTCCTTTGCTGGAGTTAGAAACAAATAACTGAGGTAGGCTCACTGAGGTCAGCTCTCTAGTGCCTCAGGGGAATCCAAGTTTTCAGCATGGAAATCATCAGCAGATGAAATTTCTCTTTACAAAGGGTAAAATAGATGGCGTTCTTAAAGTGGAGTTCACAAGGTATACTTGCATGTGTTGTCCTACTCCATCTTCAAAGAGACTGTAGATCTAGCGATAGAGCTAGATAGAGCTTCTTATCTCCATTTGGAAGTAGACACCCGAAACCCAGAAAGTTTAAGTTATCATAGAGGGCTTTTCAAAGCTTGTTTTGTTATTATTATTTGATTCTTTGTTATTATTATTTGAAAGCACCTGGCTTTCACTAACTCCTGCCCTGTCAGAGGCTCTGGGAAAATGAGTTTTGTGCTGGATCTCTGTGTCTTGGAGAGCTGTGTTCTCTACCTCTCACAGAGACTCTCAATTTCCTGGATATCAAAGAGGTCCTCCAAGAAAGAAGCAGGTTTTGTGGAACCCAGCATTTCCTAAACTCAAAAAAAATCTTACAGTGCCTTAAGAAGGTAGAAGAATAAAGAGCATCCTTTGGAAAATCCTGTTCTAGAGCTGGGGGCATCTCTGTAAGGCTGAGACTCAAGAACTGCTCTGCATTCATCTTCGATTCCCCTGCATTTAGTCTACTAGGAACTCAGCACATGGTTGAAAGTACATTTCGTTGGTTTTATACCATCGATTGTCCAGAAGATTCCATGTGTTGAGTTGACTGCCCCATAGTCCCTCGCCCTGCTCATGCACTCATCAGACAATTGTTACCATTTTTGGATCGGAAAATACCATCCCAGCAGAAACAGGGGGTGGTCGGTGCTACAGAGAACCATGTGTTGTGGTTGTGCCTACCAGCAACTGTGCTGTTGAGCAGACCACGTGTGACCCTTACTCTTGTGGCCCTGGCTTGAAGAAGAGGTCACACTTTAGAATTTCCATCTCATCGAGCAACATAGCAACCCACTCCAGAATGGTGTGATTTAGAAACACCAAGCCCCTATCGTGAGCTAGCAAGAGTGAGCACTTGCATGTGTGAAGGCTGCTTAAAGCTTTAATTGTGGAAGGTGCTTGTCACACATCTGCCATACAGATGAGCAAAGGAAGGCTCTGAGGGCGCTGCTGCTGCTCCGTACGACTCTGACTCCTCGTGCATAACAACCGGCTCAGAGCTCTGTGATCCTGGGCGAGTTCCTTCAGCTCTCTGGGCTTCAGGTTCCCCCTCTGTGAGGCAGGGACGATGGCATTGCTTCCTGCTAAGGTGGCCATGAAGACTAAGTGAGTTAACATACACACAATGCTTAGAACAGTAGCAGGCACTGAAAGCTCTCAATAAGAATTAGCTGTTCTTATTATTTATATTATTTTCTCACATATACACAGCCCATGCACCCTGGTCTCACCCAGCTTATTCAGCAAGATTGGCTGTGGATGACATTTGACTGCTTCCAAAAATCAAATCTACTGCCCACGAACAAAGATTTTCCTGCATCAAGATTATTCGAAAGGGTGTGTCACCTCCTCTGAACACAGTTCTCATAGAGGAGACCAAAAATATTTTTGGCAAATAGATATTTTGCAAATGAGTCTGGTTAGAGTGAGTCATGTCACTAGATGTCTACTTTGAAGGGGAAAACAGTCATTTCAGTGTACAAATTGTTTTCTCATTACTTTATTACATACCAGAAGGGAGTTTGGGATGGAATGTCTAAAAAGTGTAACAAAACCACTACAAGTTGTTCTGTCATTTAGCATTTAATTAAAAATAACTAGAAAAACAACTAATTGAAATGCTCAGTGCATTTTTTTCTTTTTTTCATGCAACAATATGTCGACTGAGTTTTCCAAATTACTAAAAGCATTCGGGCAGTTCTGGGAATTTGGATCTAGTAACTCTTCAGCTCTTTTTATCTAGAACATTGGCATTTTACAAAACTGTCAAATATGATAATTATTTTTCACAGAGGTTGAACTTAATACAGTAATTGCTAAACACATTTCCACATTTGACCCTCCAAGACAAAGTTTGTAAAATTCGTGAGCTGTGAACAGTAACTTCACTATCTACTTGACACACTAAGAAATGTGTCCCCAATGAAGGAGATGGGGAAAAGAATGAAACCAGGAATGAAAGTCATTGTAGTTCTAATCATCAACAACCATGATTCCTGAGTTCCGTGCAAATTAGTCATCACAGACTGAGAACATGCTGGCAAACCCGAATGGATAAACCTCACAATCACTGAGCCAATTAGAAATTCAAAGGAGAAGTCTCAGTTTTTAATATGCTACAAACTCACGCAAATACATATGTGTTGGCATCAGCAGTCTTGACAGATGCAGCTTAAAATAGGAGAAATGCAAAAATAGATGCAGGCAATTTTAATGTGGCTTAAGCAATAGCAAGAAATATTAACAACATGCTGAACCTTCACTCCAAAATGAAGTGACTGCAAAGTAAACAAAGTTGGAATGCGGACTGAATCAAAGAATAGGTTTTTAGTAATTGGTGCTGTGCAAATGTGATTAATATATGATAAAGTGCAAATTTTCTCTATAGGTAATTGCTGTGGATTGAAGGTTTGTTTATACCCTCACCCCCAAATTAGTATGTCAAAGCCCTAATCCGAGTATGATTGTATTTGGAGGTGGGGCCTTGGGAGATGATGAGTCATGGGGTGGAGTTCTCATGATGGGGTTAGTGCCCTTAGAAGGTGAGACACAGGAGAAAAGGAGGGAGGGGCGAGGAGGCTGGAGAGCTGCCAGGACCCCCCTCCCTTCCCCCTGGTAGGGCTGACCCTCAGTGAAGGAGAGAGAAGAAGAAGAAAGAAGGACCGTGGTGGAAGCACCTGAGACTGTTGGGCAGTTCGGATGCTGTCAGGGAGCCCTGGAGCCCAAACTGCCACCTAAGGTATCGTGAACCCCCAGAAATGACACTGCCTTATTGCGCTCAGTAAGTGGCCTGGAGTAGCATCTGGAAGCATGACCTTGGCAAGAAATGTAGCAATAGATTTCAGTGCACAACCAAAATACTCTCTTCTGTTAGAGATCGGAGAAGTACATCCTCATGGCCACCGCAGGGGTGTACACAAAGTATTTGTTCAATGAATGAACAAGGAAGGGAAGAGTGGTACAGGAAGGAAGGAAGAAAGGAAGGAAGGAATGATTCCCTTTTGTTTGTAACTGTCTCTTCCTCGGGTTTTCAGACTTATTTTGTCTTTGTAAGCTACATTTTTAATGAGCATCTATTATGTGCAAAATCATTTACCTGAAATGCTTCATTTGGTTCTCATAGCAACCCTAGGTACCATTACTATCCATCCCCATCTCATGGAGGAAAATGAGTTTCTGCCTAAGTTAAGTAAGTTGTCCAAACTCAGAAGCTGCTAAGTGACAGAGCTCTGTTTTATAAAACTTATACTTAGAGTCTGTACCCTTAGTTGTTATTGCTGTTACCAGTGTAGAGTGGATACAGAGTGGATAAACAGAAGTCCTTCACATATCCTAGGGGTATAGGAATGAACTGGTTACCTTAGGCCACGTAACCAAGATGTTCATTCATGAATTTGTATTAGTTATTCCTTTGTTCATTCATTCATCATTGGCCATTCATTCATTTGTTCATTCATTCAGCAAACATTTATCATACACCTTTGCATGCCAATCCATGGACTTAGTTTTAATCTTTGTCCAGTACAGTAGGCTACGTGGGCCATTAAGCATTTGCAATGTTGCTGGTCTGATTGTGCCATTAGTAGAAAATACACAGTGGGTTTCAAAAGTCAGTATGGACTAAAATTGTAAAAACTAAAATCTCATGAACAATTTTTTTTTGACTGCATATCGAAATGATCATTTTGGGTTATATAAAGTTAAATATATTATTAAAATAATTCCCCATGTTTCTTTTTACTTTTTTAATGTGGCTATTAGACATATTAAAAATGCACATGTGATGCATATTATAATTCTCTTGGACAGTGTTGATCTATTGAACAGTAAAGACAAGTACTTGAATAGTATAGAGGGCTCTGGGAGCGTAGAGCAAGGAGCAAATGACTGTGAGGGATATCTACCGCAATGGGACATTTGAACTAGATCTTGACAAAGGAGCTGGACTTTGCCTGATGGGCAACTGAAGAATGGCATTCCAGGTAGATAGCACAGCACAGATAAAAATATGGAGGATTGAAGATGAAAGCTGCATCCAATAATTTGGGGCTGGAATTTAGGCTGAGGCTGTTGCCTCAAGTTGGGATCCCTGGGAAGCAGACTCTGAGCTGGAGTTTTGCATATTTATGTATTAAAGTGCCTGTTTATTAAAGAGTGTCCTCGGCTTTGTGCATTTGGATCTGTGCAGCCTGGGGAGAGATGAGACCTTGGGTGAGGCCGCTCTCTGCAGCCAAGGAGAACCCTGGTAGCACCAGCACATAAAGACTGTCCACAAAGGTCACACCCATCAGCTGGGGTAACAAGACCTTCCTGGGAGGGTGAGCTGGATGGAGCATCATTGTGTCCCCTTCAGATGTCTAGGGAATAGAGGACAGAGTGCTAAGGCAGAGACGCCAGCCTTACTCCATGCTCAGTGCACAGGGTGTCTTATCAGCTGAGTGGGTGGGAGGAGGATCAAGTCTCTGTGATGTCAGGTGGGTACTTTGGAGTTTTTATAAATTACAGCTAAGGCAGTGGTGAATTCGTATGTGTAATGCATTTACTCATGGCCCCTAGAGTACACTAGAAGACAATTTCTTGGTGTTTAAAAGATTATCCTTTTAATAATTCATTGATCTTAACAACACAATACATCAATGGTTTACACCAAAGCCATGTTTTATCTGCAATGCACTTCTAAATTGAAAGGTACCATAAAATTGCACTTAAGTTTCGGAATCCTTATGTTATCTAAAGCTCAGTTTCATATTTATTTGATGATAACGAATATCCTGTCTATTTTATTATCTAGTACAAGCTCTAATTTAGGAGCTCAGGAATAAATGAGGTGATGCCTGCAGATAGGTGGTGTGCGTATGTGCGCTCTCATGTTATGTGTTGCATTATGGAGTGTGTATGCAGGTTTGGCCTTGTAATTATTGACATTTTTACATTAAGTGGTAGTCATGCAGTGAAAATACATCTCCATTTCTGTCTCAACCGAGCATTGGTGTGAACACATTGAAAAGAAACCTGTTTCTTTACTCACAACATTTCTGCCACCAGATATGTGGCTTTGCCATACCCAGCAACTTCCCAACTCTCTGGACACCTACGGGATGTCCTACAATCTAATTGATTTCTGACCCTAACTACCCAGAGTTAGAGCTGACCCTACAGGCTAAGGGCTCAGTCCCACAAGACTGTCCACTCATCAGATTCCAGTCACAAATAGGGGTCCCCAGGTTACCCACGCTTTTGTCTGACTTGGCTGTCAATCTGGGGTTCCCACCAGCCCCTCGTCAGTTCAGTAATTTGCTATAATGTATCACAGAACTCAGAGAAATACTTTACTTAGGTTTATTGGTTTTTTATAAAGGATATAGACAAATACCCAGAGAACAAGTACGTGGAGCAGTCTGCAGGGGCCCCAAGACTAGGATCCCCTGTCTCTGTAGAGGTGGAGTAAGTCTCCCCAAGGCACATGGACATGTTTAGCCACCCAGAAGCTCTCCAGACCCCCTACTACAGGGAGTGATATGGAGGCTTCATCATAATGTAACTCAATCTCCAGCGCCCTCCCCAGAGGATGGGGGTGCCAGCACTGAAAGTTCTACATTTCTATTCATGGTAACTGGCCCCCATCCTGAGGCTGTCCAGGAGCCCACCCAGTGTCACCTCACTAAAACAAAAGATGGTCCTATCACCCAAGAAATTCCAAGGAATTTAGGAGTTTTGTGAAAGACCTTCTTATCACCCCCATCATTCAGGAAATTACAAGGGTTTTAGGAGCTCTGTGTCAGCAACTGGGACCAAAGACCAAGTATTAGAATAAAAGATACTCCTAATACCTCCATCACTAAGAAAACTATGAAGGTTTTAGTTGTGCTATACCAAGAAACAGGACAGAGACCAAATATATATTTCCTATTATCTCATAGCATTCCTTTGACAATAGGGCTTGTACCTAAAATCTCCTGCTCTGAAAAAAAAATAGAATTGTTATTTTTCAGCACAACTAGAATTGAGAACTAGCCAGATTTCTTTTTCCTTTTATTTGTTCTTATCGGCCTCACAGTTCCCCGGCACCTGGCATTCTGGTGGTATCCATTGCCCGAGAATGAAAGTTAAAACTTGTATATATGGTTGATGCAATCAATCCCCCAGCCCACCTCTTTTGCCCCATCTTACACTGCTCCCTCTTTCACTTTCCCAAACAGACCATGTGCTTTCCCACCCCAGTGCCTTTGCACCTGCCACTCTTTCTTCCAAGAGTACTTTTTCCTGAGTCCTTTTCAGATTAGGAATTATTATCCTTATCTCTGTTTAGATGCCAATGCTGCCAGAAGAAACCTCCTCTGACTCTCAGGTCAGGTCTGAAGATCGCCCAGTCACACAGCACTGCCCTTTCATAGCACTCACCTCCCTCCCCATTATCTGTATTCCCGGTGGGTGCATTTCTCCAAAGCAAAACCTGATGCTGCCAGGAAGTAGCCAGTGGAGAGGAGGTGCTTGACGATGGGGGAGAAAGAGAAGGTAATGGATGGAGCAGAGTCCCCAGTAAGACATGAGGGATGCAGCCTAGAGTGTGGCTCAGGGGGTGAGGGTGGGAGAGGGCAGCCCTGGGGCAGGTAATAATTCTGCCTAGAGAAGGTGAATAAGTAAATGAGTATAGATGAAACACCACAGACAGGCCAAGCAGAATAAACCCTGAGCTGAGTTTTACTTGGATATCGATGATCTTCGCTGCGAGGGTTTCAGCGAACTGATGAGGCCGCAAGGCAGTTTGCCCTTGTTCAAGGAGTACGTGGGTGAGGATGTGGAGAAGACAGATAGGGGGTGAATTCTATCAAAAGCTCAGCTACCTTGGGTAGGAAAGAGATAGGATAATAACATCAGAGGTGGGTAGAACTGAAAAGCGAATTTTTATTTTTCTAGTTTCCCAGAATAAATAAGCTTTAAATATGTTTGTAAGCTGCCAGGAAGTAGCCATTGGAGAAGTGACGGATGATGTGGGAGAAAGAGGAGGTAATTGATGGAGCAGAGTCCCCAAGGAGACATGAGGGATGCAGCCAAGAGTGTGGGTGGGTCAAGGGGTGAGGGTGGGAGAGGCCGGCACTGAGGCAGGTGATAATTCTGCCCAGCCTTTTCGCTTTTGTGCAGAAGAGTAAGGAAGGCACCAATCACTTCCTTTCTGGCTGGGTAAATGCCAAGAAATTCTGCGGCAGAAACTTGCCCAGACAGGAGGCTCAGAATTAATTGTAAGGATTAAGCATCAACCAAAAGCAGCACTGAAGCCCTAAGCACTAAATCCCAGGAATGGGGCATTTTCAGATCAAGAAATTGCATCTGAGCATGGTCCGGTGGCCCAGAATGCTGTGGGAAATCTCAGGGTACTTGGAGATCACATTAATGCCCTCTCATAAGATTGTTTCACATAGGCCAGGGTGTATATTGATTTTTTTTTTTCTGCTGTGGTTACACTTCCAGAAAGAGAACATGATCTCTGGAATCTGTTTGGGGAATAAAAATGTCTATACAGGAGAAAAGGATGTTTTTTGACCTTCTGATGGCATTGTCTTGTTGTTCTTGTCACAGCTTATTTGCAGGCCATGCAAGGCCCCCAAACTAGGCATCTCCTTGTAGTCCTTCAAATATCATTTGCCTGATTAACTAAATCTTAGTGGAATTCAGAAGATATGCCTGAGAGTGAGTGTGTGTGTGTGTGTGTGTGTGTGTGTGTGTGTGTGTGTGTGTGTGTGTGAATGTTCTTGGGTAGCCAGAAAGAAGGGGTGAGAGGACTCTGACCTTGTGTTTTATCTGAGATGATGCTAGTGGGCCAAAATAACAATGTAAATCTAAATCTAAATCTAAATACTTGGTGAACAAGTAAGTGTATGAGTGAACAAAAGGATGAATGGGTCAGGGAATGAATGGTCTGCCACTGCTCTCTAGGCTCTAGAAGGGTTTCCTCCTCAAAGGGGCACATTTCTTGGGGTATAGTAGATGCTTAAGTATTTTTATGTAATGAATAAATGAATAAAAATCATGTATCCAACAGATTTATTGGATTAAGTGAATCAATACCTTATAACACTTTACATAGAACTTTTGTATATATACTAGGTGCAGTACAAGTGTTAAACAGATAAATGGACATCAACTATATACCTAGCCCTGTGCCAGTTGTCAAGATATCATTCAAAGTAAAACAGAGAAGATATGTCCTGCCCAATGGAGCTTAGAATCCAATGGATGGTTTGACCCAATTTATAGGCCATCATTTCCATCACTTCTATCTATACAGCAGGTTTTCTGTACCAATACCTTTCACATATACCACCCCTAATCCTCCTGGAAAACCTGGCAGGTATTAGCAATCTCACTTTCACATCTGAGATTTGAGTTAAATCTCTGAGATTTCTTTTAATGAGTTGCCCAAGGTCACAAAGCTATTGAGTGGCAGAACTAAGAATCAAACACACATCTGTCAGAATCCAATGCTTGGGCCATTTTCCTCATATCAAACTGCCTCTGAGTTTCCCACTTTAAAGTTAGAAAGAACTAAAAGGTTCATGTTCACAGAGCCTTTAGGGTGATTTGTACAAGTGTAGGAGACTTCCATTTTTTGTTATACCAGCAGACTTTACACATCCACGCGCCCTAACCTCCTGATGCAATGTAACAGTTCTTTATGTTTGAGGGTATTTTCCATCTAAGTTAAAAATTACCAAACCTACTAGGAAGAGAGTTCCCTGGGGATTTGCTTTATGAAATAAACAGAAATCAATTCTGACTTGTTTTCTAATCATGATAAATGAAGCTGGGTTGGGGGGCAGGGAGGGAAAGGCCCGGCATTAGTCGAGGATCATTTTCCCAGGATGCATTGGTGTTTGACAAGCAATTAAGAATCCCTCTGATTGAGGCTGGCAGTGCCACGGCTCAACACACTCCTGATTAATTCTCATTTTCATTCTTTCCCTGGGATTTATTTATTTCACCTGGAATGTGTTTAGCTTCTTAACTTCCCCTACCCCCTTTCCTCATGCGCGTCTTTGCTTGACTTCCTTCAAACTTACCAACTCCTAAATCCAGTGCCATATACATTCCTGCTGGAAGGATACCGTACTGTCTTGGTACCCATTATTATTCCTTTGTTCATTCATTCATTCTTTCATTTGTTTATTTGCTGTTCCATCTAAGCCTTGGTTGGCCTTCTTTATTTCCATCTATCTATCTATCTATATATATTTAAATCCAGAGTATGTCTGCCTGGGCTTCTTGGTAGAGAGGGGATTCATCCAACATGAGCTATCAACAGCAGGTTTTGACATACATTATCATTGAGAAGTCTGAAGTACAGACAAAATGAAAGCATCTTGGAGAAGCTACAAGAGATAGAATTAACACTATTACCTTCATCTTCATGGCTATCAAGTACTGGATCCTTTCTTTTGTCCAGGCTCTGTGTCTGCCTGTTTCATACGTTATTTCTTTTAATCCTTGCAACACCCTATGAAGAAGGTCATGGTAGCCTCACTTTACAGACAAAGTAAGGCTTAGAGAATTTAAGTCACATGATCAATAAGTGTTGCAACTAGCCCTCAAAACTCTGCTGAGTTATTCATAGAATAACCCACAGAAGAAAATTTACACCTGGTATAGAAAACAGCAGCAGGACTGGACACTTCCCAGTGCAAACCATTGAACCCATACCTTGGTTAGATTGAGTTTGCATGGTCATCCTATTGAATCATGAGTTCCCCAGAACTGAGATCTATACCTTGCCGTCCCTCTCAGCCTGCCCCACCTGGGGACAGAAATGATTCCGTTAAGTATTTGGTCCTAGGAAATGTCTTCAGATGCTCTGCCTGCCCCAGTGGGCAGTCGTTCTTCCCCCCTCATTCCCTCCTGATTTAGAGCCTCCCGGTTACTCACCCCGCCACTCCCTTCCTCTCAGCCTTGGGAACTGGAGCTCTGTCCCCATTTGGTTGATGATTCAGGTTTCCCAGCCGTGACAATCTCTGGAA
Source organism: Smutsia gigantea (assembly GCA_032199065.1). Classification (NCBI taxonomy): domain Eukaryota; kingdom Metazoa; phylum Chordata; class Mammalia; order Pholidota; family Manidae; genus Smutsia; species Smutsia gigantea. Next base: position 43,177 of record JAVSCE010014136.1, on the reverse strand, counting down.
AATGTGTCTTGCAGTTCAGCTGCCCTGGAACTTTCTATTTGAAACCCAGGCTGTAACATGTTTTCTCTCTCCTCAGGAGGCAGTGCCTATAGGTAAAGGGAAATGGGTATTTATCGTGCACCACGTGTGTCAGGGGCTTCACAGTAATGGTCCTGGAATAGCCCTTAGAGCATCTTAATGAGGTGGGTTTATTATCTGTTTCATGAGTAAGAACCCTGAGGTTTGGACAGGGAATGCAGAGGGCTGAAGACCCTATAGGTAGGAAGTGGCGAGTCAGAACTGGGCCCTAGTCCTGGGTTCTGTCTACCCCAAAGCCTGATCTCCCTCCTCTCTCCTCTCCTGGGAGGTAGGAGGGTCCTGGGATTTTCTTCTAAACTCCTTTTTCTATTAAAATTGTAACCTGTCATTAAAATATTTAAGAACACGAATTAATAGTACTAATTATGATATTTCAAAAGGTGACAAGCAATTAAGAGTGAGATTTAAAGGGAAAAAAACACCTAAATATAACTTGGCATCTTTCGTAATAAATACTAACCTTTGTCAATCACGACTTTAACCTAACCCTGACGTGCACCAGATCTCAGTAGGACAGGACGCTCTGACAGGCCCGGCATTGGCACCAGGCTCCGAGGCTTGTAAATGGGTTTTGGAGATCCTGGTTCTTCAGAACACTGTAGTGTCCAGGCATCCACAGCTGCTGTGAGTCACTTTCCACGGAGTCTCTGATCTCTCTGAAGGGAAGCAGAAATGATGACTTTCAAATTAAATTGGGAGAAGATGTTGAGTTTTCTCCCAGACACCCTCATTAATTCACATCCCTCTGAATCCTTTGTCCTTTTACACTTTGTGGTAAATTAAGACAGAGAATAATGACCTCTCAGCAGGCTGTGCTGGTCTGCGGAGGAAGGGAGCGTATCTGGCTGTGCAGTGAGGCATCAAAGCCTTTGCTCTGAGGTCTGTGTCGCCGGTGCCGCCCCCGCCTTCAGAGCAGGCTGCACCCACGGAGCAGGTCCGACTAGGAGTCCGTGCTCACCGGAGCCAGCCGGGCTTAGCGAGTAGTCAGTGTTCACCCCAGGCAGCCTTCGGCGCCTGAGCACCTGGAGGATTTGCCTACAGACCAGGACTCCTTCCGGATGATAACTTCCCAGGAGGGGAGTGCAGCATTTGAACTAGATGAACTTAGGTTTCCTCCATGACGCCAACGTACTATGGGCTCTGACCCTCATTACTGCACTGGGACCCTTCCCCAGAAATTTCTTCCTGGGTCTGTGAAATGAGCAGCGACAGTTCTCCAGGGAAAGTGGGAAGAGGCAGAGGCAACGCTGTTAGCACAGAGAATCGCTATCACTGTTGGCTGCTTCGTGCGTTAAGAAGAGAGGAAGGGGTTGAGTACCTCTGGTCTGTGCATCTTTATTTTACAGGTGATGCTGTTGGGGCCTAGAGAAGTTAAGGAACCTGCCCAAGGTCACACAGCAATTCATGATATACATAAACACTTGAGAGCAGAAGGAATATTAATTAATCTCATTTTATGTCTAACAGTTATTTTTAAGGTAAAGTTACCATGCGAAGAAAAAAGACTTGGAACGTTACTATATGAATCCTGTGTATGTATGTGAGACAGGGAGGGAGAAGGGAGAGAGAACACTTTCCCACAACAGCATGGAGAGAGAATCCCGTACATTGTATTTTCTTGAACAAGCTGCAGAAGTTTCTGTGGATTCTATCGTTCCATTTCAGGCCCTTAGATTTTCGGAAGCTCTTTATTAGAGGGCTTGTAGCTTTATCTTCTCCCCACGAAGCTTGTAGACCCCCGACGTGGCCGTGATGAGGGTACATTCAGCACATGATTCGTCCTTAGTTCCCAGTTCTGTGATGTGGGTTACCAGCTTTGAGAAATTAGTTTTTGTTACTACATCAGAGCTTTGGCCATTTGCACAGGAAATCCCTCAAAAGCCACCACAAGCCAACTGGCATTATAAGATTTGGTGTTTACCATGTCCTGAAAGAAATGAGAACCTTAAAAGGACATTTCCTTGCTAAAGAACTAGGGAAGGAGAAATGTGATAAAATCAGGTTTCTCACTGCAAGGATTTAAATGAGGGGGTACCCCTGAAAATGTCTGGTACATATTAGGTGCTACATTATTTTGTCCTAGAGCCGCAGTAATGAGTTACCACACGCCTGAATGGCTTACAGCCACAGAAAGGTATCTTCTCACAGTTCTGGAGGTCGGAACTCTGCAACTGAGGTGTCGGCGGACTGTGCCGGGTCTGAGACCTCTCGGAGAGAATTCTTGCTTTGCTTCCTCCCAACCTTCAGTGGTGCCCGGCAATCCTGGGCACTCCTTGGCTTGCGCATGCATCTCACCAATCTTTGTGTCTCTTGCCACAGGACTTGTACGGCTCTCTGTGCTGGGCGTCCTTTCCTCTTTTTATACAGACAGCAGTCATTGGAGTTAGGGCTCACCCTCGTTCAGTCTGTCATCTTAATTACATCTGCAAAGATTTTATTTCCAAATAAGGCCTCATCCTGAGGTCCTGGGTGGGCGGGAATGTCGTGGGGGACACCCTTCAACTTAGCGCAGCTTCCCTGAAAGTTTCCTCCTAGCATCCTTCCCTCTGGTGATCCACTGAAATAGGTCTCTTCTGAAACTCAGCCTCGAATGTTGATTTTAGAGACAGATCTGGCTTCTGATGATCACTGGTTCGGTGGAATCCTTTGAAAGGAATTTCCCATCACAATAAAGGCCGTACGAGACAACAGAGCCAAGCACAGGTGGGTGTTCGGGGCACCAGGAAAGGCCCAGAGTTCCTGGGCTCTCAGAAGACTTCCTTAGCTTTCTGAGGCCCCACAAACCCTTCTGTAATCATCATCCCGTTACTGCATAGATAAAGAACTGATGTTTAGAGAGACACAGTTCTCCAAAAGCTAAATTTTAGAGAGTTCTCCACAATCCCACTGCAATATGAATCTGAGCCTCGCCTCAGCTGCAAAGGGTCCAGGCGCTCAGCCCATCTGTCCCTTTATTACTAATGGGGATGGGTGACAGTGTCCAGTGGCATATTTTTCCATGGAAAAGGAAATTCAAAACATCCCATGCTTGGCAAGTTTTCTTCCATTTTGTGAAAGAAAATTTATGGGAGGTCAGATCCATGGTAACACTGGGGCTGCCTCAGGTGGGCTTTCTGTTTCTAAATGAAGAGGTCCAGTGGCCAACTTGGGGTCGGTGAGGAGGGGCCCTCCTGCCCAGGACTGTGATCTCAGTGCTTCCTGCCGCAGCACGTCTCTGTTTTGTTCCCATTCATGACTATTTTGAGTATATTCCCCTCAAAGCAGAGGCAGTGTGTCATAAAACCCAAGCCATGTGACCCTTCCGAAATTTTTTTTTTAAACAATGTTCAGATTTTTAAAAATGAATGGTCTTTATTTTTTAGAGCAGTTTCAGGTTTACAGAAAGCTGAACAAATAGTACTGAGACTTCCCATATACTCTTCTACTTCCCCGCTCAAGTCTTCCTCTATTATTAACATTTTGCATTTTATTGCAGTAATTCTGTGGCAGCTGATAAAGCAATATCTGTACCTGATTATTCACTAGAGCCCACGATTCACTTAGGGTTTACTCTTAGTATTGTACATTCCATGGGCTTGGACAAACGGCTGATGGCACGTATCCACCACAGCAGTACCATACAGGATGATGTCACGGCCCTAAAAATGCCTGGTGTTCCACCCATTCTCCTCCACCCCCTGAGTCCCTGAAAACCACTGATCTTTTTGCTGCCTCTATAGTTTTCTCTTGTCCAGAATGTGGTATAGTGGGACTTATATAGTGTATAGGCTTTTCAGACTAGTTCCTTTCACTAGGAAATATACATGTACGATTCCTCCTTGTCCTCTTGTGGCCTGATAGCCCATCTCTTTCTCATCGCTGAATAAATATTCCATTGTATGGATGTTTCAAGTTACTTTTCATGATTTCAACCTATAAAATTACTATCTCTGTGCCTGAGAGTCAGACGTACAGTAAGATGAGAGGATCGTTCATGGGTGTAGCCTCTTTTGCAGGAGGCCACCCATCCAGTCCACCCCATTTTCCCCCTGGCTTGCTCTTGTGTCTGAAATACACCAGTACTGCTACTCTAAGATGCTTCTAGAAAGTTGTATATTTTGCTTAATTTGAAGCAGTATGTTATTTGGGTGAAATAACGTATCTGTTGGAGTTATTGTACTCATGGTTCTATCAGACCACATTATCTTTAGCCTAGAGAGGATGCTGAAGAAAGAGGAATTAGGGAGGGGAAGAGGACAGGTCAGTTTTGAAATGAGGACTGAAAAGGAAAACATCTTTAACCTTCACATTCCTAAGAATATTACACTATGGGTATCAAAGGTGATGAATAGAGAGAACGTGGCTTCCTATGGAATTAAAATTTCACAGTGTTCCAGAAAGTGCCAAATGCAAGACCAAGCAGGGCCAGCTGGTAATGAAAATTCCTCCCATAATGGATAGGGTTGCTGAGTAGCTCAAGCTCATGGAGCTCAAAAGAGCTCTCAGTCACCTTCTTGCAATGAACATGACACTCCAGGTGAACACAGGACCCACCTAATCAACAGCCATGGGCAACAGATAAATGCCTTTTTAAAGCACATTTAAAAAATACATTTGTGGCTATGTATGAATTCATTCAAAATAATTCAGAAAAACAGAAGTCCTCTTTTCCTCCCTGTAACCATCTTCCTCTCTTAGTGGTAACTACCATTATTAGTTTGATGGACATCCTTCCAGAACCTTTTTTGGACATTTAGACACACATATGTACATCCATTGATACATAGAAGTTTGAGAAATGTGTGAGTTATAACTAAGATACTATGTGCAATTATCTGCAATTTGTGGTTTAGTCTTTCAAGTCCTTTTTAACCACTGCCTAATATTCTTTCATGCGGATGTATTTACACAGGTTGTACAGAAGAGAGATTGGCACTTCTTCCCAATTTTTGCTATTGCACAGATGCATTCATGTTCATCAATATCTGGTCCTTTTCAACTTCCTGGTCATAAGATATTATATTCCCCTACCTAAAAATGCCTGGTGCTTTCACCACGTCACAAGATCTGACCACTAAAATGTGTGTGGAATTGACATGTGTCATTTCCATGCCAAAGCATATCATTTTAAGTGCTCAATCTTCCAGTCCTCTCTTCCATCCCATAAAATGCTGTCATCTTGGTCACCTGTGTCCTCGGGTATCTATGACAGTCAGAATCCTGCTGCTAACCTATATGGCCCATGGGGCATATGCATGAAAGAAATCCTGGTCATTCAGTCACAGAGACTTTGGAGATCTTTGTTACCTGTGCATAACCTCGCCTATTCTGGCTGGCGCTCAGCCGTGAGCAGCCTTGTGCGTGCTTCTTTCTGCCCACGTGACAGCATTTCTCAGGAATGAATGTCTATTGCAAAGTCAAAACATTAAATTGCTTTTAAAGCATCTTCTTATGCACCAAGCCCCTACCTTTTGTCCCTTGGTTCCTCTGCATCTCTTGACTTTATACTCCTTTCTTTTATTTATTCATGGTTTATTAGATAAATGTCTTCCCCTTGACAAACCAGGAGCTCCCTTGAGTCTGCCAGTTCTTTTGACCAAGCCTCTGCTGTTAGCGATTGTTTCATTAAACTCTAATCTCAAGGCTCATCCCTGCTGGAAACTGTGTTCTGTCCTCTAAGAGGCTCCCAGGCTCCAAGTCTCAAACCCCTAAACAGGCCATGCGGGTGTTTAGTGGTGCTTATTGGTGATCATGTGACATTGTTATTTCTCTCTGCACATTTCTAGTATGATTCACACTGTATAAAAAGATTACTTTTTGGTTTGGGAGGTACAAATTTTGAGAATGAGATTTCCAAAGCCCTACATTCTCCTTCAGAGCACAGCAGGGTTGTTCATTCCTACCCTGAGGGCCAAGGAGGCTGCAGGCTTCCCAGCTGATGAGTTTATTCAGCTCTGACCTGTGCAGCCGGTGGGGCAGTAAATGGTAGGCCTGAGGCTGGCATCCTCCCCACCAGAATTAGCAGGAGGGTAAAAATGCTGAGACTGACATGAACTCTGAGCTCAGCCCTGCTGCTGGCCAGCCAGCCCAGTCACATCTGGGCTTAGCCCCTGGGTCGGGGGACCCGGAATCCTATGTTGGTGGAAAGCATAAGAAGACCAGACCAAAACAGATCTTTGAGAGCTCTTAACTGCCTTCCATCGTTTCCCTGAGCTCTGAAACTCTTTGCAACTTTCATTCATTCACACATCTCATCGGGGTGTCAGGCATAATGTAGTTTGTATGAAAAATAAACTTCTGCCTAAAGAGGAAAACTAAGGCAGCTTCAAGGTAAGATATGTCAATCCGGTTGAGTGTGAACACTTACTTCTCATTTTCTCTTCACCATGTCTCTCCCCTCGGCACAAAATTGCAGTGGCTTCCTGATGTCCAGACACCATGGCATCACCTCTTTTAGGGTAAAGGGACTTTTAGGGAGGGGCTCTGCAGAGGCTGAAATCCAAACCTCGATGTTGCCTCTTGCTTGCTGTGTAACCCTGGGATTATCTTTCCTCCTCTCTGACTCTGACTCCATCTGTATAATGGGGATAGTAACAGTGCCTACCCCACGGGACGCTGGTCAGGATTGCTAACCCCCAAACAGATAATGGATGTTCTCAAGTTTCAGGGGGTGCAGTTCTTGGGCACCTTGTTTCAGACGGCACTTGGTAAATATAGGCATTCAGAGGATGTCTTCCTCCCCTTATGCCCCCTATGTTCTGCCATATGTGGTCTACAGGACCTGGGTCCCCTCATACCTAATGAAGACCTAGGCTCCTGGTCTGGAGTCCTGACTTGCCGCCACATCCCCAAGGCCTCCAGCATCTGCCTGCTTTGACCTTCCCCCACCGGGCCCAGAGCTCTGGCCTCATTCCGCCCCTTCCAGACACCCCTCCTGAACCTAAAGGGCCCGTGACTCATGACGGAACCACAGTCCAGCCCAGTTCCTCATTGCCCAGCCCTCAGAGTCCCCGCTCTTTCCCGTCATTGCTCTGATTCAACAGCGGTCCCTGCCTCTCCTAGCAGACCAGCCTGCCATCACCATGGTTACCTGCAGGGAGAGCAGCTTTGCTTCCCTCCTTTTCTCCCCCAAAGCTCCAAGCACTCCTCCTCCCCTTTCCTGCCAGTGTCCCTCTTTTGAGACTTCTTCAAGCTCTGCCTCTTTATGCTGATATGTTGCTTTTCACATGCTTGTCTTGTTTTCTCAACTCATCAGGTTAGTAGTAAATTCATCAAGGGTGGGGCATCCTCCGGCGCACATCATGGAAACTGGATCTGAGCCAGCTAAGTTCAAATATGCTCCTCGGTTCTCAGGCCTTTATTGGTCTCCACAACACATAAGAGGAGTTCAGATAATTATGAAATTAATGCATGAATGAATGTAAACAGACTGACATTTTCTCAAATAATGGGGTCTTCTGATTTAGTGTAAAATCCTCTGTTAGGTCAAAACATTTCTTAAAGTAAGTGAGTGATTAACATGAAAGAATAGTACCTAACATAGTTTGATTAAAATACTCTTAGTTGGATATTCTTTACTGACCCCCAGGAGGAAGAAAACAACTATAATTCATATCTTCTATTACTGCATTTAAGGGCAGTGGTGCCTAGAAGTGTGTCTCTTCAAATGGTTACTGTCTCAACCTTGTAAAATCTGTATTTAGTCCTAACTGAAAATGCATGACATTGGGGGTGGGAGCAGGGATTCTCACTGTCTGTACTGGTGAATGAGACTACCTGAGTGTAGGTGGGTTTCATAAAAAATTAAAATAAAAAAAAACCCTCAGTAGAAATGGAATTCAGACTTTGAAATGGTCTAGAAAGTGTTTTGTGATACAAAGTCAATTATAGTTCAACCTTTTTGCAAAGCCCAGGTAGTAGGTCTAAAGAGAGAGAAGAACACATGCAGCACTGAGCCGTCCTGGGAGGGGCTGCTGCTGGCTGACCCAGAATATCCCCTGATGTTTAGACACCCATGGGTGGTCTTCCAGCCTCATCTTGTACCTTTACCCTCTGCACATGGAGCTTCTTTCCCAGCGGCAGCTCTGCTACTCGGTTCCCCACCCCGCCCCCACAGGGCTATAATAAAGGGAACAGGGTGGAAACCTAGGCCCTGACCCTTACAGCCATCTGTGAACACAGCCCATGAGGCAGTGCGGGGGGGGGGGAGCAGGTCTAAAGGGGACAGTACCACCCATTCCAGTAGGGCAGGTAAATCAAGGCACAAGACACAGGAGCTGACAAATACACCAGTGTATGAATTAGGATGTGGTGGGGAGGAGGGAACACTGAGAATTGTCTTACTTTGGGCACCCCATAAGCAGACCTGGAGACAGAAGGTCAAGGGCAGTTAGTTTATTTGGGAGATGGAGACACAGATGGAGGAGGGGGGTTGATATAGGGAGGGGAAGGCGGCTAGCTAATGAAGCTTGTATCAGTAGGACAGTAATCAGTGGGGTCCAGTGAAGCTCAGTCCTTAAGGGAAATGCTGAGAAACTGCACAAAGCATGCTCAGTTATTCCCCCCACGGGTAAAGTAGCCCTGTAGGATTTACACCCACCTGCTGGCAGCCCTTGTCAAAAAGCTGCAAAGCCTAGGTTAGAGAAAGCCCTCTGGCAATGAAAGGCAGTGCTTCATTCAAAGAGCAAGACTAAACCGGGCCTGCTCTTCCTATGAGCTTTCCATACGATCCAGCAGTTGTACCCCTCGGTACTGACCCCAGGAGTTGCAAACTCCTATCCACACAAAAACCTGTACACAAATATTTATAGCAGCCTTATTTATAATTGCCAAAACCTGGAGGCAACCAAGGTGAATGGATGGATAAACTGGGGCACATCCAGAGAATGGAATATTATTCAGCAGTAAAAGATGTGAGTTAGCAAGCCATGCAAAGACATGGAAGAAACGTAAGTGCACGTTGCTAAGTGAAAGAAGCCAATCTAAAAAATCTACATACTGTGTCATTCCTCCTAATGACATTCTCAAAAAGGCAAAACTATGGAGACTGAAAAGATCAGTGACTGCCGGTTGTTGGCAGGGGAGAGAAGGCTGAATAGATAGAACACAGAGGCTTTTCAGGGCAGTAAAAATATTCTCTATGCTAACAGCGATGGCTACGAGTCGTTTGTCCAAACCCAAAGAATGTACAACACCAAGAGTGAACTCTAAGATAAACTATGGACTTTGGGTCATAATGATGTGTCCATGTAGGTTCATCAGTTGTAATAAAAAAAGGTACCCCTCTGGTCAGGGAAGTTGATAATGGGGGAAACTGTGCTTGTGTGGGAGCAAGAGGGTATATGGAAAGTCTCTGTACCTTCTTCTTCATTTTGCCGTGAACCTAAACATGCTCTTAAAAAATTAAGTCTTTAAAAAGGAAAAAAAGAGTACTGATGTATTCAGGACAAGGATGAAAGTAGAATGCTGAGGAAGAGAGCTGTGAGACACAAAGACAGAATTCTGGTTCCTACACTCTTTCTACCAGGGACTTGGCAGATTCGCGCTAGAACCGAGATTAGATTCTGGAGCAGGCTGCCACCTGGAACAGCTCTACTACCCCCCCACTGCAGGCCCCACTGTGGCCACTTAGTAGTGATGATAATGTGTAAGATGTGTTAAGTACTAACTATGTGCCCCCATATAATATCTCAGCCCATGTTGTCTTCACAGCAATGTTTTCAGGTTGATCCCATGGTTATCTCCACTTTTCAGCTGGGGAACAATGAACCGAAGATTCTGCAATTTTAAGCCAAGTGTCCATTGTTGTACAACTAGCAAATAGCAAAACTGGTCAGTGTTATTTTTTCAACTCAGCCACCTTCAAGTGTCTTCCACATGATTCCTGCCAATATTGCTGTCTCTGAAAGGATGCAAAAACCTACCAGAGCACTTCACTAGTCTCATTTCTTCAACCAAGGAAAATGTTTCCAAAATGTAACAGAAAAAAGAAACTGAAGTTGTGAATCCTTTCTTGAATCCTGGTCAGATCTGGTGTAGGCAGAAGTGCATTAGAATCTTCAGTGTGTGGAGGGGGAATGGTGTAGGCCATCCTGGAACCTACCACTCATATGAGAGATCAGAGAATGTGGGAGTTACACACTCCATTTAGACATCGGTGTTCTCTGTTGCAAGTTAATCAGACTCTCTGAATTTTTTGTTGAACTCATTATTTATAACATCATTAAAGCCAGTGACACCAAAAGGTGTCATTGTGTGCATTAGGCAAGTTAATTTTAATCCTTAGAAAATGTGTAAAATGTCTTTCTCTCCCTCCCTCCCCCAGCCTTACCAGGTTTGGTGGATGGAAGCAAATGTTAACTTTGCACAATGTGCAATGGTCTCAACTTTCACTGAATCCTAATTGACTTAATATCCTGTTGCCTTTTTAAAATTGGATGATGAAATGTAACCCTGAGACAGCTTAAACAGAACTCAGGCCTGGATGCCTTCCACAAAATGGCCTCATTTGGTGGTTATAGCACTAGTGCTGTATGCCCAGTGATCAAATCCCATGTTTTCAATTGTCCTTTTTATGGTCAATTAAGACAGTGTTAGGATACAGATTTAATATCGGAGTAGTCTAATGTAACAGACTAAAGCATGTCCACCAGTGACAGGGAGAAGGCCTTTTTGTGGCAGTGGTTCCCCGGGTAAGTTTTACAGGCTTCTATTTTTGAACTTGACACAAAGGGCCGAAGAAGCACATTTTGGAAATGGTTTTGTAAACTGTAATGAAGGTATCTTTCTCTAGCAGCCTCCTGCCCAAAGGTGGCGGAGTGCTTCACAAACTTATCAAAGTGAAATACAGGGGCCATTTTATTCTCTGTTGAAATACAGGGACCTGGGGGGAACTGCAGTCACCGGTGAAAAAAATCTCAGTGTGCTGGGTCGACAGTGGGACTAGAAAGTGTACAGCCTATAAAATGACCTCCTAAACTGGAGGTCCCATTCAGGTGGGCAGAAGAGCTACTTGCTGGGACACCACATGCTCCACAGTGATACTTCTGCAAAAGGGGGTCAAGTGCGCTCTGACGACAGTCTGCTTCAGACAGCATGGGTGTACAGCTCTTCATAAGGTTGATTCTTCCCTTAGATCATTCATTGTGCACTAGGCACTTTAAGGTATCTTCTGATATACACACTCAATGGGCCCATTCCGCTGCTCCGCATTTTTTAACATAGGAGATCGTCAGAGGAGAAGTGGTACATCACAGCCCCTTGAATGCCAATTAGCTATTGGAAGACCTTCTAAATTATAACATGAAGGAAAGGCAGTCTGGGCTTTAAAGAACGTGTTCAAAATATTTTGGAGCAGAAGACTTTTTGGCTCTGTTTTAATTAATAGTTTAAACTAATTCATATTTAATATATCGGATGTTTCTATGTCGATGACAATGTTTAAATACTCCAGACGGTGCATTCCTTTTCATCCTATTGATTTTCTGTACCGGCCAAAGTTCAGTTCCATGGAGTAAGCATTTATTCATCACCTTCCATATACATTACCATCTTCAAGATGCAATAGGGGATACAGAAACTAATTAATCCTTGGGCTCTAAGGGGCTAAGTATAATAGGTAAAAGATCCATGTATAAATGATTCAAATAAAAGGAAGACTGGCAAATACCACCATAGATACATACACAAGAAAGCCTGGTAGCATATTTAGGGATGTTCTCAGCATTTTTACATGTTTGTTGAAAAATTCAATTATCACATATATTCATTTTAGTTACAAATTAAGAAAGCAGGAGACTTAAAGAATCTTCCCTGTTGGGAGATGGTTGTAAAATATACAGAATTTTTATTTCTGCATTTTAATGGGACACGTGGGTTTTTCTTAAACATAATTGAATTTGTCATAGTTCTGATTCATATGTAGCAAACTGAAATATGTGGAAATACTCAAAGAAAACTTGAGAGAACTGGAAGACTCCCACATCCACACTCTCACAATGACTCACTGTAAAAGTGATCAATGAGAAATACAAGGGGGCAAATTGAAAGCATAGGCTTTTGTCTCTAAACCAATACAAAATAAAAATGGTAACTTACAGGGAGCGGGTCAGTGAGGAAGGAAGGCTGCATGTTGCCATTGGCACCAGAGGAGGTAAATGGAAGGAAGATACCCACAAATGAGAGGAGGAAACAGCTACATTAACCTCACAGAAGGGGATAATAGGTACTGTGGAGTCAGTGGGGCAGTGGAAAAATGCAGCTGTCCTGGTCTCGTGCTGGAGAGTCCAACAGAAAGGCATACAGGGTTAAGCCGGACAGTTTGGAGAAAAGAAACTTTCAGCTCAAATTCAGAGAAAAATGTAGATGTTTTAAAGAACTAGATACACTACCGTGGAGTGCAGTAACAAAATAAATATTCTTAAAAGGGATCTTTGATTATATGACTGCAAAAACCTGAAAGATATTTGAGAAAGGAAAATGGGAGAGAGAGAGAGAAAATACATCCAAAGAGGCATATTGTGACAAAATGTGGACTTCCCTAATAAACTTGGTTTAAAAGGGAGCACACAAAGTAAACTGAGGGGCATGATCCATCAACAACTGTGTGGGTCCCTAGAGCTTTTTGACAACAGCAAGTTTCAAATAAGCCGAAGAAATGGAAAGAGGGTTATGCAAGCATTTGTGGACAGACCTCCCGTCTGGCAGATGCTACCTGGTAAAAGGTGGCAGAGTAAACACAGAACCACACACACTCAGGTTACCTCTGTTTTTATGATTTAAAAAAAAAATCATCACCACCATGGAAAAGGGCTGAAAAAATATGAATAGGAGAAAATTGAAGTCCAAGATAGTTGAGAAGATGATAAAGTACATCCTGTTGATTTAAGTGAGCTTACATCTATAGTGCCAGATGAATTCTTTCTCACAGAACACACTGAGAGCATTGCAGTTACAGTCTCAGCAGCAGTCTCTGTCAGGTTTTAGACATCGTGGAGAAGAGAGGTGTGAGTAGATGGGAGACGGGCATGGCTCACATTTTTAAAAGATAGAGAAGATAAGTTCTGCAAATTAGTGACCAGCGAAGCTGGAAGTAAACCCTAGTAAAATCTGTCCACTCACCATCATTTGTCTGTCCATCCATCCCTCCACCCATACATTTCTATTCATTCAGCAAATTTGGATTGAGTACCTACTGTGTGCTAGGCACTGGGGATATATTATATATACACTAAATATAGATAGTCCTGGTTCTACTAGAACTTAGATTCAAATGAATGAATAAGAAAAGCATGCTTTGTGAATTCTAAGGGGGTAATGGTGAGATCTTGCAAAGGCTAATGTCAGATCAAGGTAGGAAGGTCAGAATCCCAGTGTTAGCACCTCTTCCATTGCAAATGTCAGAAACCCAATTAAAATCGGCCAAAGCAAAGGGCATTTTGTGGCTCGTGTGTGTGAGAAGTCCATGAGTAGTCCTGCCTTCAGGACTGCCTGGGTATATAAGCTCAAATACCGCCTGGTACCAGGACTTTATCTTCATCTCTTTTCAGTTTTCTTTGATGTGGGCTCCATTCTCCACACTTTTTTTTTTTTTTGTCTTTTCTGACAGTGAAGACAGTTTTCAGCTCCAGGCTCCAGCTCTATATTCACAGCAGCTCCAGTGGAGAGAGGCTGTATTTTTCTCCACAGCTCAAATGAAATTTCAGAATGAAGTTCACTTTTATCCACATGGGTCATGTGTACCTCCATGAATCAGCTGTGTGGTTGAAGAAGGCCAAATAAACTAATGGTCCTGGCCTGAATCGAGGTCAAATGCCTCCTTCTGCACCAGGGATAGCGTCAGCCCCTGTCCGCATGGACTGAGAGTCCATATGAGACGGAGAGGAATAGGATGGTGGGCAGGCAAAGCCAAGTCTCTGCTGTAGCGTCCTTGTGGACGGTGCTGATCAGAAGCCTCCCTCGGAGGGCATCAGGGTCCATTTTTCTGTCTGATGTCTTCTTTCTTTTTCCTTTTCCTTTATTACTCTTTTCTTTCTTTTCGTTTTTTTCCTCTTTGCAGTGCTTTGAACTTCTACCACAATGTTGAACAGAAGTGGTAGAAGTAGACATCACTGCCCTGCTCCTGAATCTAGGGGGAACGCCTTCATACCACTAAGGATGATGGTAGATGCAGGGTTTATATATGTTCTTTATCATGTCAGAAGGTCCCCTCCTATTCCAAGTTTGTCGAGAGTTCATCATGAATGCATGTTGGATTTTATCAAATAGTTTGTCAGCATCTATGTCTTAATCTGGTGATCTGTATCTTCTCCCAATCATTCTTGGTTGGTCTGGCTAAAAATTTGTCAATCTTGTCTTTTTCAAAACCAAATTTTAGTTTCATTGATTTTTCTCTATTGCTTTTCTACTTCACTTTAGTGAGGCCATTGGCAAACTAAATTTTTTTCTGGCTGGTCAACTGGGTCATATAAGGAACTGGGAAGGGCAAGGAAGGGATGTGAACATGGACTTGAAGCCTTGGAAGCGCTGCACTACAGAAGAAGAAATGGGAAAATTCACCCTCCAGAAGATAGAACTCAGCTCAGTGTGTACAAATTCCAGGGAAGCAAATGTGAACAGGGTCCCTGCCATCCCAGAACACAGGCTCCAGAATCATGCAGATTTGAACTGAGCTCCTGGCCTTGCCCTCCGCTAGCTGTTGCTATAACAGATGAGCTCCAAAACGCAGGAATCTACCAAGTTGAAGTTTATTTCTTGCTCTCGAAAGAACAACCCCTGAAGGATTTTATGATCCAGGCCTGACAGTGGTGAACACCACTCCTGCACATATTCCACTGACCAGACCAAAGGGGCTGAGAAATCAGGCCAGCCTGTGCCCAAGGATCAGAAAATCTCTTTGGTGAATCACTAGCCAGTCTGTGCCATGCTGTAGAACTTGGAATTTACCTTTTTGAACTGCTGTTTCCTTATGTGTAAAAATAGGATAATAATGTCTGTCCCATGCTCCTCAGTATCTGGCCTAGGGTGGGAGTTTAATGAACATTTGTTACATGAATGAATGAATCCGTGAATGAATGAAGTGGGTATAAGGACTGGTATGTACAGCACACTTGTAACCCCATTTGGTTTATAATGTTGCTGTTGGTTGTGGATAAATGAGAGTTCCTCTGGCTAGGATTCTCACTTGGCCCTGGTTGACTAGCTCACTGCACACGTGTGGGCAAAACATGGCTGTTGGCTCTATATAAAGAGCTCCGCCCAGTGCTCTGGGCGTGACACCGTGGCACAGCTGCAAGGCTGCAGGAGAGCAGAGCAGAGGCTGGAGTTGTGGCAGCACCAAGGACAGAGGCCCAGAGGACAGCTGTGCAGACAGAGAGGCCCAGAGGCAGAGACCAGCTTGCTGCATACAGACTTACTCTGAGTGAACAGGATTTTAGTGACTGACCTGCCACTTGGAAATAAAGTTGAGTATAACACTTTCACCCCAAGAACAGTTTTGCTGTCCATTTCTTTGGTCCCATTGAATCCATAGCGAACTTGCCTGGGGCTGAAACCCATTGGCAAGACAGTGGTTCCTGCTGCTATTGTTATAAAGGAATAAAGCCAGACAAGAAAACTTCAAGCTACAGATTGAAGAATGAAGTCCCCTTCTGTAAGGTTTCAGGCAAAGCCCACAGCTTAGGCATGTCCTGGAGTGGAGCCTTGTGCTCCATGTCCTTTGAGCCTATGTGATCTAGTGGGGTGTCATACAGACCATAGTTTCTCTTGCTGCCTTGTGACTCCTAGTAAGCCCTTCACTTTTCTGAGATTCAGTTTCTTCAGTTTGAAAAACCCACTTAGCAAGCTCTAGCTATGACGACTCATGAGATAAATCATATGAAACTAGGACATCAAGCCTGGTGTGTGGGCATTTGTCGGTGCTTAATAAATATTTGTTTTCTTTCCTTCTACTTTGCTTCTTTGTTGTTTCCTGTTCTGTGGTACAGACAATGGTCTCTATCAATTACATTTGAGATAATGGTTTGTTGTAATCAAAGAGAAAGAGAAATTCCTGTGTTGGAGATGGCGTGTGTAAGTTCCAGAGTTTCCAACCTTTCCTCTCTGCAAATGACCTCAGAGTCACATACTCCGGACCTCAAAGGTGGTGTTTCTTGTTCCGTGGGCTCACGGCATGCATGTATCTAGCAACTGGCTTCTCAGAATTTCTAAGCACTGCTAATAGGCAAATAAGTCATGAATCACAGTTTCTTATACTCAACCAAAGTTGACAGATGGTAACCCATTGAGTAAGTTATTTCCTAGGGAAACTAGTTATATACAACTTTTCTGTAAGAAGATGTTAAATGCAAATCTAGAAACTTAAATTTAGCAAAACAGAAGACAGTGATTAAGGACTTACTTTCTATGTGGTTGCTTTATGACAAGATACAAAACAGCTACCTTGTTCATTCAGAAACAATGCAATGTAAATCCCTTTACCAGCCCCTCCACCCCATTGATAAAAGTCGACACTATTTTAAAAAGCAAGTTTTGAATTAGGACACAACCCATATAGAAATTCAGTGGTTTTAGGGCAAAAAAAAGGGTGTTTTCTCGGGTGGTTGTGTTGGTGGTGCTTTGCCTTTTTCTCAACTGCTGTGAATTTGTGATTTTCATTCCCGTGTTATCACGTTGTTAGTTGGATCCATTACCTCCCATCCCATGCTGTCAGTTGGGTCCTGAGATTATTCTAGCACCTTAAGAAAAGCCACCATCTACCTACTTTTGGAGCTTTTAAGATAAGCCCAGAGAGCACTGGGAAAGTGGGTGAGTTACCGTTATCAATATGGAATGTGAGGTTTCCTGTACCATAGCACCACCTCTTCTCCATCTCTGTGGCCAGCGCTTCTCAGAATCTGTAATGCTACAATAAATAATGTGCCTAGTGAAAGCTTTGAGTAATGGAACCTGCTAACATTTAGAATTTTATTAGGGACGAGCTGTCTCTGATGTTCTTAGTGCTGTTACTACACTCTTGTTAAAGCTGATTACTTGTTTTTAAAGCATTTTGGAGATACTCATTGATACATGACTAAAAAAATACGTACATATAGATATTCCTTTTTGCCTTTAAAAAAATGTTCCCGTGAGACTTCAGAAGCATGTAAGAATACTCTGATTATTCAAGTGGGTGGATTTTGCAATCTCTGTTTTTCATCTTTTAATCATCTTAAGAGATCCTAGCTTTCTTCACCACAAAGTGCAGACTGAGTGCCTTAAGATTTCCATTGTTGAGAGGGAGTGGGGAGGGCGGAACTCACCAGAGACCCTGGCCTCTGGGTGGCTGCTTCTGTCGGCTCTCAGTAATACCCAGAAGCCCCTGAGCTCCTTACATAAGAGGAAAGGGCTAATGTAAAATTAGAGAAATGACTCAGAGCAACTCTGGCCACCCAGAGCACCCACAGCCAGTCTTCAAAGGGAAGCAGTTGCTACACTCTTCCTGCACATAAGTGCCAGGTAGAAATGAAGACTTATTATTGCCTGATCCACTCCTTTATTAAGAAAAGCCAGAAATCAGCCATGGTATCTGTATTCCAGGATGGAGGAAGAGAAAAAGACAGCACCAGCCTTTTATCAGGAAAGCCAACACTTGCCCTTGAAATGCCTAACAGACTTTTCTTAAATCTCATTGGCTACAACAGGCCCTGTGGTCACCCTAGCTGCTCGGGAAAGCCCCTACTCAGCCACTGTGATAGAAGCAGGCCAGGGAGGAGTTAGCGATGGGTGTTGGGGCAGCTAACCTCAACTGCCTGCCAACATGTAGGTATTATATTTAAATATTGGCTCTATATTAGAGGAAACAAAACATGTCAGAGAGCCAGATATGGCCCATAGACCTTGCATATATAACCTCTATGAAAGGCAGGACCATGTCTATCCATGGGATCTCTCTGCCTGTCACTTCAATAACAACACTGTTTCCTGATTCAGTGGCTGTAAGCCTTTTACCACCAAGGACTTGTGTTTTTTTTGTTTTGTTTTTTTTCCTGTTTCCTCCATGGAATCCATCTGTTGGAACATTCTGTCTATAAGCCCCTTTTGTTAGGTAATAATGAGTTTTCCCATTTAAAAAATTCAACAAAAACTTGCAGAACTGCCAACCAGAGCCTCTGATCAACATGGGATAACCAGCAGGAGAGTTGGTATAATTCCAGACATGTGTAAAAAAAAAAAATTAAAAAGACATTTTAATTAGACTGTGCAGCTTTATTTTGAGTAAATGGATATATTCCACTAGGACAGGGCTTACTAAGTTTTTCTGTGAAGGGTCAGATGGCAAATATTTCAGGCTTTACGGGCCATATGATCTGAGGTACAACTATTCAACTTTGTGCCTTTCTAGTACCAAAGCAGCCATGGACAAGATGTAAATGAACAGGCGTGGCTGTTTGCCAATAAAACTTTATTTACAAAAAAATAGGCTGTGGGTCAGATCTGGCCAGCAGACCATAGTTCGCTGACCCTTGCATGAGGACTTTAAAGGCATTAGAATATTTTTACATTCTGGTACCTACTTTCCTGAAACTTGGAGATCCTGACTGGAGGCACTGACGTGGGTAATAAAATAAAACCCTGAGCCGCTTTCACCCTGTCCTGACTGCTAAATTCCTTCCTGTACTTTGGATCCCAACGACATTCTTAGAAATGACGCCCCCACTTTTTTCTCTCTGCTGTAAAACCCATCATCGGCTTTGGACTTGACTCTTTTTCTAGAGTTGTCATTAGAACACCAGAAGGTTAAGGCAAAATCTCTTCTCTAGGCACGCAAGCTCTGGAGACTAAGCTAGGTAGGAATCCTAACTCTGCCGTTCTCCATGTCTGGGGTAATTGCCAATTTCCTTGACCTCTCTGGACAATCTGAGGCATGGACAGAGGGACTCCAAGCAAACCAGACTTCTCACCTCAGCTACGGTGAGGAAGTGTTCTCACCAGCTGCTAGTGACTAAGATAAGACGTTGTGCTTTGCTATGCTTTTATTCCAGTGTCTAGTTATACCTGTATAACAAACTATCATAAACCCAGCAGCTTAAAGCAACAACAATTATTTATTTCACTCATAATCTGCAATTCAGGAGGGCTTGGTGGGGACTACCCATCTCTGTTTTTCATAATGTCAGTTGGGGCAGCGTGAAGGCTGGGCTGACTCACTGCCCAGAGGCTGGAGTCTTTTATGATTTGTTCCTTAAGGTGTCTGGTGGTCGATGCTGCTTTCGGCCTGAACGCCCACCTGTGCCTGCTTGGGCCTCCTCGCAGCATGGTGACTGGCACCAAGAGTGGATACCTCAAGAGAACAAGGTAGATAGAAATGCCATATTTTGTAGTGGTTGAGGCAGTAAAAAGTTCCACTGAGGTTGGAATGAGAAAATTCCACCGAGGAAATGGAATATAGCCTCTACCACTAGATGAGAGGCATGTCAGCATCACCATCTTATTACATGAAGAGCATGAGGGATGTGATATATGGTGACAGCTATTTGGGGGAAATTGAGTCTTCCATAAAAAATATAACTTGAACTGTTTTCAACCAATGTTTTAGCATCTTCAAAAAGCCTTTTAGCTGGAGTTATATAAGGATACTTCACGTGGGTAGAGACTGCCTGACTAAAGGTCAAGATTCTGGTGTTGGAATGACTGCAAACAGGTGAGGAGTCTTCATATGTGCTATTCGCTCTTCTAGTAACTCTTTCCCTGGGAAATTCCTATTTATATTTTAAATCTCAGCTTAGAAGTTGTTCCTTAATGTCTTCCCTCCTAGTTGCTCCCATAGAACCTGGTATTTCCCCCATCATACTCCTTATCACACTGTATTATAACTGGCTGGTTATGTCTCTGGTCCCTGTCTAGACTGTGAGTGATCATAGGTAAGAAACCCTTGCCTGTGTTACTCATTATTCAGTTCTCAGCACAAGCACACTGCCTAGCACCTGGCAGGTGAGAAGTAGGGTATGCATGGAATGAATGAGTGACCAGACTTAATGGGGTTTCTTTACATCTGTGTATCCAATAATGGGTCACTGAACTCAAGAGAACTGATTCTTCATAATGATGTTGGAGCCCTTCTTAAGTAGTGGCCATTGTTTTAGTTATTGGGTCTGTAAGATAAAATTGCTGCTAAGCTCATAGTCTAGTTGGGGAGACATGGGTTCTAACAATAATTTACATTTATTAGTCCTTACTATGTACAGAGGGCACTAAGTGCTTTTACTGTATTATTAATTTAATTCTCACAATGATCCTTTGAGGTTAGTACCAAAATTGACTTCATTTTATAGATGAGGAAATGAGGCCAAAGCAAGTAAATGGTTGAACCAGATTTAACCTAAGTAGAGACAATGAGTTTCTCCCACAGTATAAACAATGAAGTGAAATGAAGTGTTCAAGGGAAAATGAGAGAGGGAGTGTGGAGAACAGTGGGAGTGCAAAGGAGGAAATAAGTAATTTTATTTAGGGAGGGGGTTAGGAGGGTCTCTGGAAGAAGTGGGTGAAAGGGTCGGAAGAGGCCAACTCTGCTAGGTTGGCTATTAAGGAATGTTCTGGAAAAGAAGGCAGGAATGTGGGAAACCTGTAGCAATACCAGGCAGTTCATCAATGCACCAAAGAAGCTTTATGGGGAGGAATGGGAAGGTTTTAGTACATCTTCAGATTTCTAAGTGATGCCGGGAGCCAGGGTGTCATGGACCTAGAGAAGCTAATAAAAGCCAAGAAAGCAGAGCCCTGGGTGAAATGTGGGCATGTTGTTAAGGATGGCTTTGAAGGTGGGGTCTCTCAACAGGGACTCACAAGGTCATCACTTTCTGGGACCACAAACATGGTGTGACATTAGCTCCCAAGGAGAACAAAAGAAGAAAAATGGAGAGAGAAGACTAATCAAAAAGCAAGGAACCGTTGTTAGTCCCCTCAGAGAGAAGATAGATGCCTCCAAGGTGGAAAATGAAACTACACCCTCAGTTTTAAAGTTCTGTTGCTTTTCTACTCAGTTCACTCCTCATAAGGACAGGTCACTTCAGGGCTTCTCAAAACACTTTTGCTATTTCTAAAGATATATGCCAAAACGACATAGATTTAGTTTATTTTTTCAAACAATTTTTCATTTACTCTTTTTTATATGTTTCATTTTCTGTAATTACAAACACTCTTTGAAAAGATACAATATGCTCTTCGAAAAAATATAATAATACAAAACTCTAAAAATTTTTTAAATGAACATTTCTACTCTCTGTGACTCCCAATGTGCCATAAAAAGGTTAACAACTATTAATAATTTGGTGTGTGTCCTAGATGTTTATCCAACTATACACAAGCAGATACAAAAATAGTTTCTTTTTTTTAAATGTGATTATACTATTAGTACTGTTATGCCATTTTTTCCATTCATTTATATATTCTGCAGTGTGTGTGTGTGTGTGTGTGTGTGTGTGTGTGTGTGTGTGTGTGCAAGAGAGAGATCCATCTACCTAAGTCCTCTTGATGGCTGCCTATTATTCCCTAACCACTGTGCCCTCTAATTTATTTGACCACTAACCTGGGCATCCAGGTTGCCTCTAGTATTTCACTCTTATAAGCATTGCAAAAATGACATATCTTCAAACAGACCTATTAAATGTGGGATGGAATTCTAGAAGTGGTAGTGCTGGATTGCTGATATGCCCATTTAACATTTTGGCAGATACTTCCAAATTGCCTTGCCAATGTCTTACCAAGCGTTTGAAAGTGTACTTGTCCTCACACCTTCCCCAGGTCTGGATGCTATCAACATGGGATATTGTACTGTTCTTTTCATTTGCATTTCTCTTAGACCTTATCTTGAAAACTAGGTTCTTCCTACATAAATAAGAATTGTCCAAGATGAGAGTTTCGTAGGTTTTTTAAAAACCACTCAGGTTTCAGTCATTCACAGATTTGAATGTCACCGAGATTAGCCAGAATGCCTTGTACTCTTCTCTTCATGTGTCCACTCTTCCATTTATTGATCAAGCCTCTATTTTTCTGACATTGGAATGGGCAGAAGTCTCACAGAATTGGTCTTGGTTGAAACCACTTATATGGATGAAATCATGTTTGTCAGTGTTTGTAAGGCACTTGCTCTCTTAGAGATTTCTGTATGGATGACTTTCATTATTATCCATCTTTGCAACCATTTTGTATATTTTTAAAATTACTGGATCATCTTCAAGGCATGTTTGTTATAATTTGAATCAGGTTGACATGCTATGTTTTTAACTGTTGACTGAAGTATACATAAAATATAGAAGTCAAACATCTACAGCTTGATGAATTTTTATGAACTGAACACACCACATGCATGTAACCAGCACCCAGAGAAACAGCATGACTGGACCCAAAAGCCCTCTGTGCCATCCCAGGCACTATTCCAGAAGGGTAACATTATTCTGACTTTTAATAGAATGGGTTAATTTGCCTGTTTTGTACCTTGTGTAAATTGAATCATACAGTGTTTTCTCTAATGTGTCTGGCTGGCACCCTATCTTTTAAAATACTGCAATAGATTGATATCTAACATTTAACACACACTCACAATGCACTGGGTACTTTTCCAAGCACTTTATATGCATTATATTAAATACGGGTGTGTTAAATATGGATTGTATTTGGGTATTTTACATTTTACTTTGAAGTGACTCTATAACTGGTATAGAAATGTCAAAGATATGGATACTTCTTTTTCACATATACAATTTATGTTTTCTTTTCTATAAATAATTTATTAAAATTAGGAACCTCTTCAGAGCCGTAATTGCACAAAGTACTCCCCATCAGCTCTCTTTGCAGCAGAAGTTTGTAATTATCCTTTAATAAACATGTTAAGATGTTCTTAGGATGCTCAGCAGTTATGCCCTTAAATGTATTATTTAAATTGAGCACTTAAAATTAATGCTATGAAGCTCTGCAGATACCTAAATCCATCAATGTCCAGGCTCATCCTAGGTAAGAAGGGCAGTGAGGATTAAATGCCCACTCTGTCCATTTCCTTTTCAGGAAATGATGGCCTATTAGAGAGGACGTAAATCATGCCTACTCCCAAATTAGATTGAAATTCAGAGGTTTAAAACTCGCTTTTCCCTGAGGACTCTAATATTAGACCTCTGGCTTTATCATTTCCCCACAAGGGCAGATTTTTGGGGGTACTCCCAGAACAGTTCTATTTCTATTGCTAAAGAGGTTGAGTGTTCTACTGATGTTAATTCCAAACAGAGAAGGCACTATTTCCTCTTATGAAAGATCCCCTGGGGAACAATCTTAAAGAGGTTCTTGTGATTAGGTAATTACACATGTGACTCTACCCAAGAAACCTGCTTTCAACCTCACTTACACTTAAGTTGCTGTCGCCTTCTCTGCTGAGAGATGTATTTAGATACTTCATTTAGCTGACTAGCCCACATACCATTTTCTTATCAAGCAATTGAAGATAACTAGAAAATAATATTAAGTTCTATTTTGAAACCTGTCTGGTAACAAACAAAAGAATGGTTTTAGTCCCTGGTAAATATGGAAAATTATTTTTTATTGCTAGACATACACATTTGCTCTGGGAAAGGTTTGAATATGCATCATACTTTGCAAAATACCTCAGCCATTCAGCCCTTGGCACTCCAGGAATAAACAGAAGTCGAGCAGTTCTGTAAGCAATGCAGGAGCAAGAAATAGATCTCCAGGGTTCTTTGGTGTTGGGAGCTCGGACAACCCTGTAAGTTCTGTGGGACAGAGCGCTCTCTGCCACTGGCTCTATGTCTAGCATGGAGCCTGGCCATGAGTTGATGTTAAGAAAATGTCTGCCAAATAAAAAGAGCCATGGTTGAGCCCCCTGTTAAGTTCCATGATAACTTGTGAAAAAGAAAAAAAATTGCTTCAGTTAGTGAGAAGAACACCACTGCTTTGCATGAGAATGTGTGGAGTTACTGGGTGAAGGGAGCTTTCAAGGAAGGCATTTACATTAGGGGTCAAGAATATGGCTCCTATCAGGGCAGGTGAGTAACTTTTTTTTTTTTTTAGTATGTCCTGTGCAGTATTTGGGACATACTTATACTAAGAAATAAAAATAAAAATAAATTCTTCTTTATCTGAAATTAAAGTTTAACGTAACGGAACATCTTTTTTTTTTTTTGACAACCTGAACTCAGTCACACTAGCCTCATTTTTATAATGTTTGGTTTTTAGACAATCACTTCTAAAGAGGGGAAGGGGTTATTTTTCAAGAGTCCTGTGAGTTTAGGTGTTTCTAGCTGCTCTATAAGAGAAAATCTTAACTTTTTTCCATGAACTTCTACATATAAAGAGAGGATGACTCAGTTATTAATTTGGTAGCCTGAAAGGGTGGGCTGAATTATTAGCAATTTAGGTAAGAGGAGCAAGTGTAAGATTCTCTGCTTGGGTCCAAACAATGAACTGGGCTAGTTAAATATGTGGGGAGCCATGACTTAGTAGAAGCATAAATGAAAGCAAGCATTAGCATTTAAATTTAATTGTAAGACCAGTGTGTTCTAATAATTTAATTGTGAGACCAGACTTCCGTTCCTTCTCTCTATTTTTATAATGATGTACCTTTGACTGAGTGAGCCCCACTGTAGCTCTGGGCTAGAGGGGATTCCAGCTCCTGGCAAGTTCACTCTGGATTCTGTGAGACCAAATAATGAGACCGGAACATTGTGGGTAAAAGGGTTTATACCAAGCTTTATTCTCACGGTGGCAGGTCAAATGCTAGAATCATGTCTGCAAATGGAAAATCTGCAATCTGTCTCCCTCTCTGCCTCCACTCTAGCCTCTGCCCTGTGCATTGGGTGGAGGTCTTTAGATAGCAACACAGGCAATAATGGCTTATTGCCAACATGTGTGCAAGCATGCACCTGCCAGTAGGCTAAGTATTGCATCATTGCATGTGCACAGTGGGAGAGTAGATTAGGATCAGGTGAGGATCCCGGCCATGGAACTTCCATTTTCCCCATACCCACCCTCAGAGTTTTTGACACAGAAGGTCAGGAATGGAGCCCAAGAATTTGCATTTCTAATGACTTCTGACAATGGGGATACTTCTGGTTCAGGACCTTACAATGAGAACCACTGCTCTAGGCTATAAAGTTCATACTAAAAAGTTCCTGTCCTATGAAAGTCGGGGACCAAGGCAAATCTTTAGACTTATACTCAGAGAATAGATGCAATAGACTCTGCTTGTGTGTATTACCCCACTGAGGGGTTAGACTTGTGTGGGTTTAGGGCAAGGATGGGTGGGGGGAAGAGGCTTGCTTGGTTGTCCCTTGGGTGTCAAGTTCTATGGATCTTCATTGATTTCTCTGTGTTCACCTTTGAAGTCCATGGGAACACAGTGCCAAGAGCAAATATGTCTCCTCACCTGGGCCCCATGCCTCGATCTCAACATGGCATCACCATAAGCAACATGGTGCCACAGCCTCTTGTTCAAGACCCCATGAACCATTAACAGATGGCAGCCACATGATTCTCATTTCTGTTTTGTTAAGAAAATAAAATAATCACTGGCATTAAACTAAACCCATAAATGCCTGTTTCCTGCTGATAGAGTGGTAACATTCATTGTTACATTGGTTTTGTTTTGATGTTTTTCTTGGAGCACCTATAACACAAGCCATGACTCATGCACAGTGCCAGCTCAGAGATATCAAAACCATTTACATAAATATTCACAATGCACAATCATGTTTCCAAAGTTGTTTCCGTACTTTCCTTTGGCTGTTTTACCTTTCACTGGAGGTCAGGTGAAGCAGTTTTTAATTGAGGCTATTTACACACTCCTACGCACATGTATACATATGCAATTTAGCTGAATTAAAAATTCTTGAGGGGAGAGGATTAAAGATGGTGGTGTGAGAGGTGAGACAGAGCTCCCTCCTAAAACCACATATAATATGAAAATATAATTAATACAACTAATCCTGAAAGAGCAACAGGAAAGAGGACTGTGCCAAACTGCATACACCTGGAGAAAAGAATAAACCTCATGGAACAGGGTAATGTACCAAAGCTGTGGCCTGGCAGGATCCAATCCCTTCACCTACCCCAGCTCACCAGCAGGAGGAAGAGAAATAGAGTGTGGAGGGAGTGGAGGCCTGGGACTGCTGAATACCTAACTCCGGAGATCTGCTCTGGGAGCACAAACCTACATTTCATGGTGTTTTCCTGGTACTCTCATGATTAGGGCATTGGAAAGCTAAGACAGGCAGAATACCTGGAGAGACTGAGATTCCAGCTGTTTGTGGAAAGCAGGGATCCATATCCGGCTGCTCTGGGACAAAAGAAAGGTGGGCAGTCTGAGAGACTTCCTAACAGCAAGAGGGCTGCTAAAGGGGCAAGGATTGCCCAGAGCTTACTGCTCAGGAGAAAGGACAGGCAGACAAAATTGTTGGGGTGCACTCTGCCCAGCAGGTTGGGAACTTTCACGATCTTCAGGACCTCCAGCTCCCTGGCTGGCTACAAAGTGCCAAGGACCCCCTCCATAGTACACAGCCTACTGAGCCTTTCTCATGGCCAGCCCCACCTGGCATGGAAACTGGCAAACCCTACCCTGGCGTTAGGCCAGCCAGAGGGAAGCTCAGTCTACAGCAACTACAAACATAGCATAGAGGCTTATACCTGTGTGCTCAGCCCACTGGTTCAGGCAGTGGAGATAGGCATAGCAGCTGGGAAGCAGGAAACAGATCTTTCCTCCCTCGAGGTACCAATACTGCTCCCCTGCAACCCCTGACATTGCTTCAAGGGCTGAGCAGCTCCAGAAAGTAGAGCTTCTGGGCACTAGAGGGTGCCATAAACAAATATTAAACACCAAAGGAACCTGGTTCAAAGTAAAATTATGAATATAACCCCTGAGAAAGATTCAAATGAAATCGACCTCATGAATCTGCCTGAAAGGGATTTCAAAATAAAAACCATTTACATGCTCATGGAGGTACAGAAAAATACTCAAGAACTCAGGGAGGATTCCGGTTGGAGGTACAATCACTATGGAACACAGTATCAGAAATGAAACATACAATGCACAGTTTTAAAAGCAGATTAGATATGGTGGAGGAGACGCTAAATGAAATAGAAATAGAAAAGAGGAATACAAAGAAGCTGAGGCACAGAGAGAGAAAAGGATCTCTAAGAATGAAAGAATATTGAGAGAACTGTGTGACCAATCCAAACGGAATAATATTCACATTATAGGGGTACCAGAAGAAGAAGAAGAGAGAAAAAGGTATAGAAAGTGTATTTGAGGAGGTAATTGCTGAAAACTTCCCCAGTCTGGGGGAGGAGATAGTCTATTAGGCCATAGAGGTGCACAGATCTCCCAACACAAGGGACCCAAAGAAGACAACACCAAGACACATAGTAATTAAAATGGCAAAGATCAAGGATAAGGACAGACTATTAAAAGCAGCCAGAGAGAGAAATAGGATCACATACAAAGGAAAACCCATCAGGCTATCATCAGACTTCTCAGCAGAAACCTTACAGGCCAGAAGGGAGTGGCATGATGTATTTAATGCAATGAAGCAGAAGGGTCTTGAACCAAGATTACTTTATCTGGCAAGATTATCATTTTAATTTGAAGGAGGGATTAAACAATTTCCAGATAAGCAAAAGCTGAGAGAATTTACCTCCCACAAACCATCTCTACAGTGTATTTTGGAGGGATTGCTATAGATGGAAGTGTTCCTAAGGTTCAATAGCTGTCACCAGAGGTAATAAAGCCACAGTAAAGAAAGTAGAACAGTTAATCACTAAGAAAATGCAAAATTAAATCAAATATCCCCAAAGTCAATCAAGGGATAGATAAAGAGTACAGAATATGATACCTAATATATAAAGAATGGAGGAGGAAGGAAAATGAGGAGAAAAAAAGAACCTTTAGATTGTATTTGTAATAGCATATTAAGTGAGTTAAGTTAGACTTTTAGATAGTAAGGAAGTTAACCTTGAACCTTTGGTATCCACGAATCTAAAGCCTGCAATACCAATAAGTACATACCTATTGATAATCACCCTAAATGTAAATGGTCTGAATGCACAAATCAAAAGACATAGAGTCACTGAATGGATAAAAAAGCAAGACCCATCTATATGCTGCCTACAAGACATGCACTTTAAACCCAAAGACATACACAGACTAAAAGGGAAGGAATGGAAAAAGATATTTCATGCAACTAATAGGGAGAAAAAAGCAGGAGTCGCAGTACTTGTATCAGACAAAATAGACTTCAAAACAAAGAAAGTCACAAGAGACAGAGAAGGACATTACATAATGGTAAAGGGGTCAATCCAACAAGAAGGTATAACCATTATAAATATGTGCCCAACACAGGAGCACCTACATATGTGAAACAAATACTAACAGAATTAAAAGGGGAAATAGAATGCAATGCATTCATTCTAGGAGACATCAACACTCCACTCACTCCAAAGGACAGATCAACCAGACAGAAAATAAGTAAGGAGACAGAGGCACTGAACAGCACACTAGAACAGATGGACCTAACAGACATCTACAGAACTCAACACCCCAAAGCAGCAGAATACACATTCTTCTCAAGTGCAAATGGAACGTTTTCAAGAATAGATCATATGCTAGGACACAAAAAGAACCTCGGTCAATTCAAAAAGATAGAAATTGTACCAACCAGTTTCTCAGACCACAAAGGTATGAAACTAGAAATAAATTATGCAAAGAAAATGAAATATCCCACAAACACATGGAGGCTTCACAACATGCTCCTAAATAACCAGTGTATCAATGACCAAATAAAAACAGAGATCAAGCAATATATGGAGACAAATGACAACAATAACTCAACACCCCAAAACCTGTGGGATGCAGTGAAAGCCGTGCTAAGAGGAAAGTATATTGCAATACAGGCCTACCTCAGGAAAGAAGAACAATCCCAAATGAACAGCCTAAACTCACAATTAATGAAACTAGAAAAAGAACAAATGAGGCCCAAAGTCAGTAGAAGGATGGACATAATAAAGATTAGAGCAGAAATAAATAAAATTGAGACTAAAACAATAGAAAGAGTCAATGAAAGCAGGAGCTGGTTCTTCAAGAAAATAAACAAAATAGATAAACCCATAGCCAGACTTATCAAGAAAAAAAAGAGTCTACACACATAAACAGAACCAGAAATGAGAAAGGAAAAATCACTACAGACACCACAGAAATACAAAGAATTAGTAGAGAATACTATGAAAAATTACGTGCTACGAAACTGGATAACCTAGAATAAATGGACAGCTTTCTAGCAAAATACAACCTTCCAAGGCTGACCCAGAAAGAAACAGAAAATCTGAGCAGACCAATTACCAGCAATGAAATTGAATTGGTAATCAAAAAACTACCTAAGAACAAAACCCCTGAACCAGATGGCTTTACTGCTGAATTTTATCAAACATTTAGTGAAGACCTAACACCCATCCTCCTTAAAGTTTTCCATAGAGTAGAAGAAGAGGGAATACTTCCAAACTCATTCTATGTGGCCAGCGTCACTCTAATACCAAAACCAGGCAAAGACCCACAAAAAAAAAAAAAAAAGAAAATTACAGGCCAATATTCCTGATGAACATAGATGCAAAAATACCCAACAAAATATTAGCGAACCGAATTAAAAAATACATCAAAAAGATCATTCATCATGATCAAGTAAGATTTATTCCAGGGATGCAAGTATGGTACAACATTCGAAAATCCATCAACATCAACCACCACATCAACAAAAAGAAGGACAAAAACATTATCATCTCCATAGATGCTGAAAAAGCATTCGAGAAAATTCAACATCCATTCATGATAAAAACTCTCAACAAAATGGGGATAGAGGGCAAGTACCTCAACATAATAAAGGCCATATATGACAAACCCACAGCCAACATTATACATTATACTTAACAGTGAGAAGCTGAAACCTTTTCCTTTAAGATCGGGAACAAGACAAGGATGCCCACTCTCCCCACTTCTATTCAACATAGTACTGGAGGTCCTAGCCACAGCAATCAGACAACACAAAGAAATGAAAGGCATTTAGACTGGCAAAGAAGAAGTTAAACTGTCCCTGTTTGCAGATGACGTGATATTGTACATAAAAAACCCTAAAGAATCCACTCCAAAACTACTAGATCTAATATCTGAATTCAGCAAAGTTGCAGGATACAAAATTAATATGCAGAAATCTGTGGCATTCCTATACACTAACAATGAACTAGCAGAGAGAGAGATCAGGAAAACAATTCCATTCACAGTTGCATCAAAAAGAATAAAATACCTAGGAATAAACCTAACCAAGGAAGTGAAAGACCTATACTCTGAAAACTACAAGACACTCATGAGAGAAATTAAAGAAGATACCAATGAATGGAAACACAATTCAATGCAATTCCTATCAAAATACCAACAGCATTCTTCAATGAACTACAGAAAATCATTCTAAAATTCATATGGAACCACAAAAGACCCCAAATAGCCAAAGCAATACTGAGAAGGAAGAATAAAGCAGGTGGGATTATGCTCCCCAACTTCTAGCTCTACTACAAAGCCACAGTACTCAAGACAATTTGGTACTGGCACAAGAAAAGACCCATAGACCAATGGAACAGACTAGAGAGTCCTGATATAAACACAACCATATGTAGTCAATTAATGTATGATAAAGGAGCCATGGATATACAATGGGGAAATGATAGCCTCTTCAACAACTGGTGTTAGCAAAACTGGACAGCTACATGCAAGAGAATGAAACTGGATTATTGTTTAACCCCATACACAAAAGTAAATTCGAAATGGATAAAAGACCTGAATGTAAGTCATGAAACCATAAAACTCTTAGAAGACAACATAGGCAAAAAACTCCTGAATATAAGCATGAGCAACTTACTTCTTCCTGAATGCATCTCCTCGAACAAGGGAAACAAAAGTGAAAATGAACACATGGGACTACATCAAATAAAAAGCTTCTGTATGACAAAGGACACCATCAACAGAACAAAAAGGCATCCTACAGTATGGGAGAATATATTTGTAAATGACATATCTGACAAGGGGTTAACATCCAAAATATATAAAAAACTCACATGCCTCAATACCCAAAAAGCAAATAACCTGATTAAAAAATGGGCAGAGGATATGAAGAGACAATTCTCCAAAGAACAAATTCAGATGGCCAACAGACACAGGAAAAGATGCTCCATATCACTAATCATCAGGGAAATGCAAATTAAAACCACAATGAGATATCACCTCACACCAACAAGGATGGTCAGCATCGAAAAAACTAAAAACAACAAATGCTGGCAAGGTTGTGGAGAAAGGGGAACCCTTCTACACTGCTGGTGGGAGTATAAGCTAGTTCAACCATTGTGGAAAGCAATATGGAGGTTCCTCAAAAAACTAAAAACAGAAATACCATTTGACCCGGGATTCCCACTCCTTGGAATTTACCCAAAGAATACAACTTCTCAGATTCAAAAAGACATATGCACCCCTATGTTTATCACAGCACTATTTACAATAGCCAAGATATGGGAGCAACCTACCTGTCCATCAGTAGATGAATGGATAAAGAAGAAGTGGTACATATACACAATGGAATACTATTCAGCCATAAGAAAGAAACAAATCCTTCCATTTTCAACAACATGGATGGAGCTGGAGGATATTATGCTCAGTGAAATAAGCCAGACAGAGAAAGAAAAGTGTCAAATGATTTCCCTCATTTGTGGAGTATAACAATACAGCACAATTGAAGGAACAAAATAGCAGTAGACTCACAGTCTCCAAGAAGGGACTAGTGGTTACCAAAGGGGAGGGGTGTGGGAAGGCAGGTGGGGAGGTGGGGAGGTGGGGAGTTGGGGATTGAGGGGTATTATGTTCAGTACACATGGTGTGGGGGGTCACGGGGAAAACTGTAGCACAGAAAAGGCATACAGTGAATCTGTGGCATCTTACTACACTGATGGACAGTGACTGAATTGGGGTATGAGTGGGGACTTAATAATATGGGTAAATGTAGTAACCACATTGTTTTTTCCTGTGAAACCTTCATAAGAGTGTATTTCAATAATACCTTAATAAAAAAATTTAAAAAATAAAGTAAATAAATTCATGAGAACAGTGTCAGCATTTATTTTCTCAAAGAGCTATTCATAACCATAATACAGTAGCTAGCACATAGTAGGTATACCAAGTTTGTGACTAATTGAGTAAATAAATGCATGCATCTTTGCAAGCCAATGATCTTGGGGGTTACCTATTGATGTTTTAAGGTTACCTTCATGTTTTATCTATAAACATGTGGGAACTTTGTCTTTGCTGTGAACCAAATGCGGATGATCTTGGATCAAGCTTTAATAATATCTGTTTGTTCTCTTCTAAAGCTATTTTGTAGTAAAGACAATTTTTTGATTGTTTATACATTTAGTGTTTATTCATTGATCATATCTGGCACATTTATTTAAAGGTTTTTAAATAGTTTATTAAAGTACAATTGCACAAAGGTATTTTAAAAAGACATAAAATATAATACAGAAGAATAATAATGGGGTATAATTATTAAATTTAATATCAGATTTGTTTTGAGCTTGCATATAACCACAGAAAAAATGGAAATGTGTTGGCTTAAATAGTTCTCATTGTTTGATTTAAAAAAAAACAGGAGAAGCAGGCTAGTTAGTGGGAAGAGAAATTTTTTCCCCTTGGCATTTATTTCTGATAGGAATGTATCTTAAGAGCCTTTACAAAAAGGGTGTGAGGAATTACACAAGGAATCTCTTTCAACAGCTACTTTGCCAGAGGTATATAAACATTCTTTGCCTGGTTCCTTGGTATATCTTACCTCGGTAAGAACTTGAAAAAGAATTATTATAAGATGGATGCATTCCCTCAGAGAGCTAAGCTTCCTGGCTTTTGGAGTTGATTCAGGAATAGGACTCAGTAAACTGAGAGGATTAAATGATCAATGTTGCTTTTGGATTAGCCTTCTCAAATATCAGTGGTTCCACCAGCCTAGAGGAGATAATGCAGTAATTTCAATATTGAGCATTCCCCAGAGGGTTTGGCAAATGGCACGTCTCTGGAGTGAGGAAAATGACTCAACTCCCAACATAGCATAGCCTACTTTAGCACTGGCCACCTGAGGACATGGCCGTCCAAGCCTAAGACACTGATCCAGTGGGGATGCATGAGATGACATGAGTTTGTGTGTGTCTCAATTGGGATCCTCAAGAAAAGACAAAGATGTGAGTGCAGTATCTTATTAAGAGGGGCAGGGAGCACGAGAAATGGACAGGAAAAAAGGAGAAAGGAAGGAGAGTCACTGTAGGGTGGGCTGTTAAGCCATGGTAGGTATCCAAAGTTTAACCCCACAGGAGAACTCTGGATACAATATAGCAGAGTCATTCCACCTGAGGAAAGAGGGAAACACTGTGTTGATACATCAGCTTCCTTTAGTTGAGTGTATTTACTCCAACTCCATTGGTTAAGGGCTAGTGCCACGAAAAGGGTGTTGACTCCAGGGCACTTCCCACCAGAGGGTCTTCAAGATGCGCAAACAGAGCTGAAGAGTTTTCTGTGGTTCTAGGAAGAGTGCTTAGACACAGAGCTGTGGACCCTTCAGTCGGAAGTTGTCCCGCACACAGGGCAATGAGATGGGGTCTGAGGGACTTGGGCAGCTGCTGTCTGGTGTGTGCTAAGCCTTTAGAAAGCAGTGGTCACAGGATTAAATGACCCCACAGCGTGCTTCAGTTCTCCATCAGATAAATCATGCAGATCTGCTCTATCAATTTTCCTTATCTCAAGTAGGAAGTCTCACCATTGTTTCTGTTTATTTTTATTTATTTATTTTTTTAATATTTTATTTTATTTTGCTATCATTAATGTACAATTACATGAACAACATTATAGTTACTAGACTCCCCCTATTATCAAGTCCCCACCGCATACCCCATTATAGTCACTGTCCATCAGCATAGTAAGATGCTATAGAATCACTACTTGTCTTCTCTGTGTTATACAGACTTCCCCGTATACCCCCACCAACTTTATATGTGCTAATCATAGTGTCCTTCTTTCCCCCCTATCCCTCCCTTCCCACCCATCCCCCGCAGTCCCTTTCCCTTTGGCAACTGTTAGTCCATTCTTGGGTTCTGTGAGTCTGCTGCAGTTTTGTTCCTTCAGTTTTTTCTTTGTTCTTATACTCCACAGATGAGTGAAATCATTTCGTACTTCTCTTTCCCCACCTGGCTTATTTCACTGAGCATAATACCCTCTAGCTCCATCCATGTTGTTGCAAATGGTAGGATCTGTTTTCTTCTTATGGCTGAGTAATATTCCATTATGTATATGTACCACATCTTCTTTTTTTTTATAATTTATTTTGGTATCATTAATCTACAGTTACATGTGCAATATTATGGTGATTAAACTACCCCCTTCATCAGGTCCCCCCACCAACTCCATTACAGTCACTGTCCATCAGCATAGTGAGATGCTATAGAGTCACTACTTGTCTTCTCTGAGGTGTACAGCCCTCCCTGTGCCCCCCCAACATTACATCTGCTAATCATAATGCCCCTTTTCCCCCCTTTTCCCTCCCTTCCCACGCATCCACCCCAATCCCTTTCTCTTTGGTAACTATTAGTCCGTTCTTGGGTTCTGTGAGTCTGCTGCTGTTCTGTTCCGTCAGTTTTTTTCTTTGTTCTTATACTCCACATATAAGTGAAATCATTTAATACTTGTCTTTTTTGGCTTGGCTTATTTCACTGACCATAATACTCCATCCATGTTGTTGCAAATGGTAGGATTTGTTTTCTTCTTATGGCTGTATAATATTCCATTGTGTATATGTACCACTTCTTCTTTATCCATTCATTTGCTGATGGACACTTAGGTTGCTTCCATTTCTTGGCTATTGTAAATAGTGCTGCAATAAACATAAGGGTGCGTATGTCTTTTTCAAACTGGGCTGCTGCATTCTTAGGGTAAATTCCTAGGAGTGGGATTCCTGGGTCAAATGGTATTTCTATTTTGAGTTTTTTGAGGAACCTCCATACTGCTTTCCACAATGGTTGAACTAATTTGCATTCCTATCAGCAGTGTAGGAGGAATCCCTTTTCTCCACATCCTCGCCAACATTTTGTTGTTTGTGTTTTGGATGTTGGCCATCCTCACTGGTGTGAGGTGATATCTCATTGTGGTTTTAATCTGCATTTCTCTAATGATTAGTGATGTGGAGCATCTTTTCATGTGCCTGTTGGCCATCTGAATTTCTTCTTTGGAGAAGTATCTATTCATGTCCTATGCCCATTTCTTAATTGGATTATTTACTTTATGTTTGTTGAGGTGCATGAGTTCTTTATATATTTTGGATGTCAACCCCTTATCGGATACGTCATTTATGAATATATTCTCCCATAATGTAGGATGTCTTTTTGTTCTACTGATGGTGTCCTTTGCTGCACAGAAGCTTTTCAGCTTGATATAGTCCCACTTGTTCATTTTTGCTTTTGTTTCCCTTGCTCAGGGAGATATGTTCATAAAGAAGTCGCTCATGTTTATGTCCAAGAAATTTTTGCCTATGTTTTTTTCTAAGAGTTTTATGGTTTCATGACTTACATTCAGGTCTTTGATCCATTTTGATTTGACTTTTGTGTATGGGGTTAGACAGTAGTCCAGTTTCATTCTCTTACATGTAGTTGTCCAGTTCTGCCAACACCAGCTGCTGAGGAGGCTGTCATCTCCCCATTGTATATCCAAGGCTCCTTTATCAAATATTAATTGACTGTATATGTTTGGGTTAAGGTTTGAATTTTCTATTCTGTTCCACTGGTCTGTGGGTCTGTTTTTGTGCCAATACCAAATTGTCTTGATTACTGTGGCCTTGTAGTAGAGCTTGAAGTCAGCGAGCATAATTCCCCCTGTTTTATTCCTCCTTCTCAGGATTGCTTTGGCTATTTGGGGTCTTTTGCGGTTCCATATGAATTTTAGAATTATTTGTTTGAGTTCATTGAAGAAAGCTGGTGGTATTTTGATAGGGATTGCATTGAATCTATAGGTTGCTTTAGGTAGTATAGCCATTTTGACAATATTTATTCTACCTAGTGAAGAGCGTGGGATGAATTTCATTTGTTAGTGTCCTCTTTAATTTCTCTTAGGAGTGTCTTGTAGTTTTCAGAGTATAGGTCTTTCACTTCCTTTGTTAGGTTTATTCCTAGGTTTATTCCTAGGTATTTTATTCTTTTTGATGCAATTGTGAATGGAATTGTTTTTCTGATTTCTCTTTCTGTTAGTTCATCATTAGTATATAGAAAAGCAACAGATTTCTGTGCGTTAATTCTGTATCCTGCAACTTTGCTGAATTCAGATATTAGTTCCAGTAGTTTGGAGTGGATTCTTTAGGGTTTTTTATGTACAGTATCATGTCATCTGCAAATAGTGACAATTTGACTTCTTCTTTACCAATCTGGATGCCTTGTATTTCTTTGTTTTTCTGATTGCCATGGCCAGGACCTCCAGTACTATGTTGAATAACAGTGGAGAGAGTGGGCATCCCTGTCTTGTTCCCAATCTTAGATGAAAGGCTTTCAGCTTCTCGCTGTTAAGTATGATGTTAGCTGTGGGTTTGTCATATATGAGCTTTATGAGGTTGAGGTACTTGCCCTCTATACGCATGTTGTTGAGAGTTTTAATCATGAATGGATGCTGAATTTTGTCAAGTGCTTTTTCAGCATCTATGATCATGTGGTTTTTGTTCTGCTTTTTGTTGATGTGGTGGATGATGTTGATGGATTTTCAAATGTTGTACTATCCTTGCATCCCTGGGATGAATTCCACTTGATCATGGTGTATGATCCTCTTGATGTATTTTTGAATTTGGTTTGCTAATATTTTGTTGAGTATTTTTGCATCTATGTTCATAAGGGATATTGGTCTGTAATTTTCTTTTTTGGTGACGTCTTTGCCAGGTTTTGGTATTAGAGTGATGCTGGCTTCATAGAATGAGTTTGGAAGTATTCCCTCCTCTTCTATTTTTTGGAAAACTTTAAGGAGAATGGGTGTTATTTCTTCTCTATATGTCTGGTAGAATTCAGAGGTGAATCCATCTGGTCCGGGGGGTTTGTTCTTGGGTAGTTTTTTGATTACCGCTTCAATTTCGTTGCTGGTGATTGGTCTGTTTAGTTTTTCTGTTTCTCAGTTTTGGAAGGTTGTATTTTTCTAAGAAGTTGTCCATTTCTTCTAGGTTTTCCAGCTTGTTAGCATATAGAGTCTCATAATATTCTCTTATAATTCTTTGTATATCTGTGGGGTCCGTCGTTATTTTTCCTTTCTCATTTCTGATTCTGTTTATGTGTGTAGATTCTCTTTTTCTCTTAATAAGTCTGGCTATGGGTTTATCTAATTTGTTTATTTTTCCAAAGAACCAGCTTGGTTTCACTGATTTTTTCTATTATTTTATTCTTCTCAATTTTATTTATTTCTTCTCCGATCTTTATTATGTCCCTCCTTCTGTTGACTTTGGACCTCATTTGTTCTTCTTTTTCCATTTTCAGTAATTGTGTCTTTATTTATTTATTTATTTATTTTTAAAATAATTTATTTTATCATTAATTTACAATTACATGTGCAATATTACGATTATTAAACTACCCCTTCATCAGGTCCCCCCCACCAACCCCATTACAGTCACTGTCCATCAGCGTAGTGAGATGCTATAGAATCACTACTTGTCTTCTCTGAGTTGTACTGCCCTCCCCGTGCCCCCCCAACATTACATCTGCTAATCGTAATGCCCCTTTTTCCCTCTTATCCCTCCCTTCCCGCCCATTTTCCCCAGTCCCTTTCCCTTTGGTAACTATTAGTCCGTTCTTGGGTTCTGTGAGTCTGCTGCTGTTTTGTTCCTTCAGTATTTTTTCTTTGTTCTTATACTCCACATATGAGTGAAATCATTTGATACTTGTCTTTTTCGGCTTGGCTTATTTCACTGAGCATAATACCCTCTAGCTCCATCCATGTTGTTGCAAATGGTAGGATTTGTTTTCTTCTTATGGCTGAATAATATTCCATTGTGTATATGTACCAAATCTTCTTTATCCATTCATCTACTGATGGACACTTAGGTTGCTTCCATTTCTTGGCTATTGTAAATAGTGCTGCAATAAACATAGGGGTGCATCTGTCCTTTTCAAATTGGGCTGCTGCATTCTTAGGGTAAATTCCTAGGAGTGCAATTCCTGGGTCAAATGGTATTTCTATTTTGAGTTTTTTGAGGAACCTCCATACTGCTTTCCACAATGGTTGAACTAATTTGCATTCCCACCAGCAGCGTAGGAGGGTTCCCTTTTCTCCACATCCTCGCCAACATTTGTTGTTGTTTGTGTTTTGGATGTTGGCCATCCTCACTGGTGTGAGGTGATATCTCATTGTGGTTTTAATCTGCATCTCTCTGATGATTAGTGATGTGGAGCATCTTTTCATGTGCCTGTTGGCCATCTGAATTTCTTCTTTGGAGAAGTGTCTATTCATGTCCTATGCCCATTTCTTAATTGGATTATTTGCTTTCTGTTTGTTAAGGTGCATGAGTTCTTTATATATTTTGGATGTCAACCCTTTATCAGATACGTTTTTTATGAATATATTCTCCCATACTGTAGGATGTCTTTTTGTTCTACTGATGGTGTCCTTTGCTGCACAGAAGCTTTTCAGCTTGATATAGTCCCACTTGTTCATTTTTGCTTTTGTTTCCCTTGCTCAGGGAGATATGTTCATAAAGAAGTCGCTCATGTTTATGTCCAAGAAATTTTTGCCTATGTTTTTTTCTAAGAGTTTTATTGTTTCATGACTTACATTCAAGTCTTTGATCCACCTTGAGTTTTTTACCTTTGTGTATGGGGCTAGACAGTAGTCCAGTTTCATTCTCTTACATGTAGTTGTCCAGTTTTTCCAACACCAGCTGCTGAGGAGGCTGTCATCTCCCCATTGTATATCCAAGGCACTTTTATCAAATATTAATTGACTGTATATGTTTGGGTTAAGGTTTGGATTTTCTGTTCCACTGGTCTGTGGGTCTGTTTTTGTGCCAATACCAAATTGTCTTGATTACTGTGGCTTTGTAGTAGAGCTTGAAGTCAGGGAGTGTAATTCTCCCTGTTTTATTCCTCCTTCTCAGGATTGATTTGGCTACTTGGGGTCTTTTGTGGTTCCATATGCATTTTAGAATTATTTGTTCCAGTTCATTGAAGAAAGCTGTTGGTAGTCTGATAGGGATTGCATTGAATCTGTAGATTGCTTTAGGCAGTATAGCCATTTTGACAATATTTATTCTTCCTAGCCAAGAGCATGGGATGCATTTCCATTTGTTAGTGTCCTCTTTAATTTCTCTTAGGAGTGTCTTGTAGTTTTCAGAGTACAGGTCTTTCACTTCCTTCATTAGGTTTATTCCTAGGTATTTTATTCTTTTTGATGCAATTGTGAATGGAATTGTTTTTCTGATTTCTTTCTGTTAGTTCATCATTAGTGTATAGGAAAGCAACAGATTTCTATGTGTTAATTTTGTATCCTGCAACTTTGCTGAATTCAGATATTAGTTCTAGTAGTTTTGGAATGGAATCTTTACGGTTTTTTATGTAGAGTATCATGTCATCTGCAAATAGTGACAATTTGACTTCTTCTTTACCAATCTGGATGCCTTGTATGTCTTTGTTTTGTCTGATTGCTGTGGCTAGAACCTCCAGTACTATGTTGAATAACAGTGGAGAAAGTGGGCATCCCTGTCTTGTTCCTGATCTTAGATGAAAAGCTTTCAGCGTCTCGCCTTTAAGTATGATGTTAGCTGTAGGTTTGTCATATATAGCCTTTATGATGTTGAGGTACTTGCCGTCTATACCCATTTTGTTGAGAGTTTTAATCATGAATGGATGCTGAATTTTGTCAAATGCTTTTTCAGCATCTATGGAGATGATCATGTGGTTTTTGTTCTTCTTTTTGTTGATGTGGTGGATGATGTTGATGGATTTTCGAATGTTGTACCATCGTTGCATCCCTGGGATGAATCCCACTTGATCAGGGCGTATGATCCTCTTGATGTATTTTTGAATTCGGTTTGCTAATATTTTGTTGAGTATTTTTGCATCTACGTTCATCAGGGTATTGGTCTGTAATTTTCTTTTTTGGTGAGGTCTTTTCCATGTTTTGGTATTAGAGTGATGCTGGCTTCATAGAATGAGTTTGGAAGTATTCCCTCCTCTTCTATTTTTTGGAAAACTTTAAGGAGATTCGGTGTTATTTCTTCTCTATATGTCTGGTAGAATTCAGAGGTGAATCCATCAGGACCAGAGGTTTTGTTCTTGGGTAGTTTTTTGATTACCAATTCGATTTCGTCACTGGTGATTGGTCTGTTTAGTTTTTCTGTTTCTTGCTTGGTCAGTCTTGGAAGGTTGTATTTTTCTAAGAAGTTGTCCATTTCTTCTTTGTTTGCCAGCTTGTTAGAATATAGATTCTCATAATATTCTCTTATGATTCTTTGTATTTCTGTGGGGTCCGTCGTGATTTTTCCTTTTTCATTTCTGAATGTGTTTATGTGTGTAGATTCTCTTTTTCTCTTAATGAGTCTGGCTAGGGGTTTATCTATTTTGTTTATTTTTTCAAAGAACCAGCTCTTTGTTTTATTGATTTTTTCTATTGTTTTATTCTTCTCAATTTTATTTATTTCTTCTCTAATCTTTATTATGTCCCTCCTTCTGGTGACTTTGGGCCTCATTTGTTCTTCTTTTTCCAATTTCAGTAATTGTGTCTTTAGACTATTCATTTGGGAATGTTCTTCCTTCTTTAAATAGGCCTGGATTGCAATATACTTTCCTCTTAGAACTGCCTTTGCTCTGTCCCACAGAAGTTGTGGCTTTGTGTTGTTGTTGTCATTAGTATCCATATATTCTTTGATTTCTGTTTTGATTTGGTCGTTAACCCATTGATTAATTAGGAGAATGTTGTTAAGTCTCCATGTATTTGTGAGCCTTTTTGATTTCTTTCTAAAATTTATTTCTAGTTTTATACCTTTGTGATCTGAGAAGTTGGTTCATAGATTTTCAATATTTTTGAAATTACTGAGGTTCTTTTTGTGGCCTAGTATGTGGTCTATTCTGGAAAATGTTCCATGTGCACTTGAGAAGAATGTGTATCGTGCTGGTTTGGGTGCAGAATTCTGTAGATGTCTTTTAGGTCCATCTGTTCTAGTGTGTTGTTCAGTGCCTCTGTGTCTTTACTTATTTTCTGTCTGGTTGATCTGTCCTTTGGAGTGATTGGTGTGTTGAAGTCACCTAAAATGAATGCATTGCTGTCTATTTCCTCCTTTAATTCTGTTAGTATTTGTTTCACATATGCTGGCGCTCCTGTGTTGGGTGCATATATATTTATAATGGTTATATCCTCTTGTTGGACTGACCCCTTTATCATTATGTAATGTCCTTCTTTATCTCTTGCAACTTTCTTCGTTTTGAAGTCTATTTTGTCTGATACAAGTACTGTAACACCTGCTTTTTTCTCTTGTTGTTTGCATGAAATATCTTTTTCCATCCCTTCACTTTTTGTCTGTGTATATCTTTGGGTCTGAGGTGAGTTTCTTGTAGGCAGCATATAGATGCGTCTCGCTTTTTTATCCATTCTGTTACTCTGTGTCTTTTGATTGGTGCATTCAGTCCATTTACATTTGGGGTGATTATCAATAGATATGTACTTATTGCCTTTGCTGGCTTTCCATTCGTGGTTACCAAAGGTTCAAGGGTTGCTTCTTTACTATCTAACAACCTAACTTAACTTTCTTGTTAAGTTATTGTAAGCAGCGTCTGATATTTCTTCATTTCTCTCCTTTCTTATTCTTCCTCCTCCATTCTTTATATACTAGGTGTTTCATTCTTTGCCTTTAGTTAGTATTTGGATGGTCTGCTTTCTTTTCTATGATTTTATTTTCTCTGGTGACATCTTTTTAGCCTTAGGAGTGCTTCCCTGTAGAGCACTTCCTTTAAGATGTCCTGTAGAGGTGGTTTATGGGAGGCAAATTCTCTCAGCTTTTACTTGTCTGGAAATTGTTTAATCCCTCCATCATATTTAAATGAGAATCGTGCTGGATACAATATTCTTGGTATGAGGCCCTTCTGTTTCATTACATTAAGTATATCATGCCATTCTCTCTGGCCTGTAAGGTTTGTGTTGAGAAGTCTGATGATAGTCTGATGGATTTTCCTTTGTAGGTGATCTTTTTTCTCTCTCTAGCTGCCTTTAATACCCTGTCTTTATCTTTGATATTTGCCATCTTAATTATTATGTGTCTTGGTGTTGTTTTCCTTGTGTCCCTTGTGTTGGGAGATCTGTGGGCTTCGGTGGACTGCGAGACTATTTCCTGCCCCAGCAAGGGAAAGTTTTCAGCAATTATTTCTTCAAAGACACTTTCTATCCCTTTTTCTCTCTCCTCTTCCTCTGATACTCCTATAATGCGAATATTGTTCCGTTTGGATTGGTCACACAGTTCTCTTAATATTCTTTCATTCCTGGAGATCCTTTTTTCTCTCTCTGCCTTGGCTGCTCTGTATTCCTGTTCTCTGATTTCTCTTGCATTAACAGTCTCTTGCATCTCATCCAGTCTGCTGCTAAGCCCGTTGATGGCTTATCTCATTTCTGCATTGTCTTTCCTGACTTCCCTCACTTCCTCCCTCAGCTCTTGCATATTTCCCTGTGGATCCATCAGAATGGTTATGACTTTTATTCTGAATTATTTTTCAGGAAGATTGTGCATTTCCATCCCTTCAGGCTCCCTCTCTGGTGTTGTCTGGGTGAGCTTTGTCTGTACCATATTCCTCTGTCTTTTCATGGCAATAGAATTGCTCGCTGGCAGGTGCCACGTATGTCAGCTGGGCTCTTTAAGACTTAAGAAAAAAAGAAGGAAGAGAAAGAAAAGAGAAAGAAAGAAAAGAAGAGAAAAAAAAGCCCACCGGGAGTAGATTCTGTGAGGATGCTGTAAGTGGCGCTGTTGCTCCACTATTCTGCAGCCGCGGCCGCGCTGCTCCACTGGGCTTTTTGCAGCTC
>JAVSCE010014134.1:0-90217 GCA_032199065.1 Smutsia gigantea | reverse complement strand
AATATTTAAAATGTATTTTAAAATAGAAACATCTCTTTTCTTATATAAAATTATAAAAGCAGATTGTATTATATAAACCTAATTGTACATTATAGTATATAGTATGCATAATACACAGTGTAGTAATTTGTAATATATAAAATACTGCTCTTCTCCAAGAATTTGCTCCAGTGTCTCCTTAATGAGACCTAACCCACCAACTGTACCTAAATTTATGAATAAACCTATCCTAGCATCTAAAATCCCTTGTGC
Source organism: Smutsia gigantea (assembly GCA_032199065.1). Classification (NCBI taxonomy): domain Eukaryota; kingdom Metazoa; phylum Chordata; class Mammalia; order Pholidota; family Manidae; genus Smutsia; species Smutsia gigantea. The sequence continues at coordinate 89,965 of JAVSCE010014134.1, read as the reverse complement.
CCCATGCGTTTCCTTTCTCCCATAGCATTTATCCCCTCCAAGCATATTGCAACACTTATTTATAGATAATGTTCATGTTTATAGTGTGTCCCCCTCCCCTCACTACAGTATGAACTCATGAGGTAGGGATCTTGTCTGGTTTTTCCCCAGGTATATCACCAATAATTGGAACTGGGCTTTTCACCTACTGAGTCTCAATATTGAACTTGTGAATCAATGTATATAGAATATATTTGTAATAAGAGTAAAAATTTAGGAAGACTTATCCAAAATACTGATAAAGTAATTTTACAGGTGTTTTATAATCCATAACTTTCTGTATTGTATAGATTTTCTGATCATGCTCATAATCAGAAAACCTTTTTAAATGGATCTTTGTGCATGCATTATTGAAAAGACGTCACTAATGAATATTTATGGAAATGGTAAGGTACATGTAAGTGCTTGCACATAACAGACCCTGAACTTTTTGTTCAGATGTCTGGGGCTCCTCTAGACCTCCTTCACTCATCAGTTGCCTCTAATGGTTGATTTCCCCGTTTTCATACAAGGCTGCCTTTTTCTTCTCTCCACTCCTCTGCCTACCCCCACACACCATACATCCTACTTTCAGACCCCTTGCTTCTCCTATCCGTTCCATAGCTTGCATTCTATACAACACTGGTGTCTCCTAATCAAGAAGAAGATGCATGTTTAGTCACGTGTGTTCAGTGCCCTACACAAGGGCTGGCTTGGAAAATACAGTACAAAAAGGCATAAATTAGGGGTAAAAACGTAAAGTGTAACCTCCCTAAGTGGACCTGTGTTTTCAGCTAGGAACCTGTGCCCACCAACTTAAAGAAGGTAGGCACACCCTTGCACAAGAGATGGACCTCAAAAAGGGGACGTTCAATGCCTGTCTCTAATTCCTGGCCTTAGTTTCCCCAAAATGCCCTACATCACCTACACAGAACAAATCCTTTGTTTCATTTTTTTCATAGGAGCTGTTAGGTCAGGGAATGTGGCATTTCAAACTGTTCATATATTGTCCAAAAAGAATTTGCTAGCAAGACTCCCAAGTACTTCCGTTTTCGCCAAAATTTAATATTATTGCCTTTAGTTTTGCCCTGATTTAGTGTTCTATTTTGAATAGGTGTCCGTTTGGGATGATTGTTCAGTGTTTCTGTTTTTTGGCAGAAAGAGGCTGAGAAAGTGAGTTTCCTGATACCATGGGGAGATGTGAGCATGAACACAGAGCTTCTTCCCCCAGAGACAAGGTGGGAACGTGTGCACGTCGGCGTGCTGACGCGGCAGCTGAGGCCAGTGAGCAGCAGGCAGACCCACCCGCGTCCCCATAGCGGCCGTTGCCCGCTTCCGTGTGTAGGCGAGCAGCTCGGGGCTTTTGCCCCGCACCTTGGAACCCCTGCACGTGCCAGGCGGACGTGGGCATTGTGCTACTTATCTGAGAAGTGCACGGACAAGCCCCTGCTGTCAAAGCTAAAGGTCTCGAGAATCTTTACCATTCATTCCCCAAGCTTTCTGCCCTCACACAGAATGTGACTAGAAGAAATAGGGCTTAAGTTAAATCATCAGTAAGAAAAACAAACTACTTCCTGGACACCTGAGTGGAGGCTTTAAAACGTCATACAAATGGTTCATCCTTTAGGAATGGTGCTCCCGATCTGGCCACAGTTCTAGGGAGCAGATAACTGAAGAAGACCGCTCCCTCAGCCCCCGCCACTGGCTTGGCAAATGGTTTCCAAATGCAGTGATTTATCATTTCCCATCTCCTAACGATATGCACAAATCACAGACAATGAACCTTACTTTGATAAATACATTGGCATTCTTTTTCTAGTGCTGAAAGCATAGGAGAATTCCAAACCACCAGAAATGAATATTTGGTCATCTCTAACACACACATCTCTTCAAAGCAGGGCTTATGTTTTTGAAAAAAGGATGGATTTCTGCCTACTATTCAGTCCTAACCAGTTCACATTCAATCATGAATTCAGTATGTGAGTTTTGTTAAGTACAAAATTACAGAAAATTCCCTAATTTGATTGACACTTTTCTTTTTGAAAAGGAATAGGTACTAAGTATTTTAAGTTTGTGGATTATATGATTTTTGTCACGATTCTTCAGCTCACTGTTTATCACATGAAAGAAGCCGTAGATAGCACACAAACAAATGTACATGCCTTATTTGTTCCAATAAAACTTTATTTACACATAGGTAGTGGGCTGGATTGTGTCATAGTTTGCCTGTCTTTTAGTCTATAGTCAAACTAGATTATGCTATATTTTGGTTTGGTAGACCTCATAATTACATTCAAGATTATATCACTTTCGTATTTAAGGGAGTACAGTAGGCTGTCTTATTTCTCTGACCTATGTAAAGGCATAGCTCTAACCGCAAAGATACGGAAGGACTGAGGAAATTACCTGAATAATTCAGATATAAAAGGTATTTCAAATATTCAGAAGTACTGTAGCATAAACTGTGTTAATTTTTGTTTCAATCTTTCAGTATCCTTGCATTATTTTTTCCCAATGCAATTCCTATAATTTGGCAATGAAACTGGTTAGAGAAAATGGTCATAGTAAAACATAATCCATCGATTTTATTTCTCTCTCGTTTTCCTACTGTGGCCAGGAAGGTGCGGGACTGCAGCTTCGGGGCCACTGAGATACCAATGTGGTGACGTGCGGTTCCAGAAGGTCCCTTGCTGTCTTTGTGTGACGGCTGTGTCCATGGACACCATCAGTCCAAAGGGTGTGACAGATACTCATTTTGTTGTAGTAAAAGGGAAGCAAACGGAAATTGTGGCTCAAGAGCTTAAAACTGAAATATTGGTGGTATTTAATGAAATTTTGGAAAAATTGAATGGGGCTCTCCTACAGCAGGATAAATTAGTGATTGTCAGTCCATTTTTCTTTTTTTCCAGATGATGTCTTGTTGTGCTATATTAAGAAAAATATCTAGATTGATTTTTATAATAAAACCTTAGCCTAATAAATAGTTTCTATAGTTTAACCGAATTAATAACATGGGAGTACTTTTCAGGAATAATTCATGTAGGAAGCACTTACTAAATTCCTTCAGTTGAAGTGGATTCTTAATTTACACATTGTTTATTGAGTCTACTTCTATTCAGTTTTTAATTAACATGGAATATTTCTTCTTTTTCAAGCAACTTATTCTTGTCAACCACTCAAAGTTTGTTGTTTTTTGTGGGAGTGAAGTTGGTGTACAGTATTATATTGGTTTCAGATGTACAACATAGCAACTTGATGATCTTGTATATTACTAGTTGCTTGCCATGATAAGTGTAGTTACCCCATTACCATACCAAGATAATGTGATGTTATTGTTATATTCTCTATGCTGTACTTCCATTCCTATGGCTAACTTATTTTTTGCTGTTTGTACCTCTTTATCCCCTTCACCTATTTCACCAACCCTCCCACCCCCTTCCCTATGGTAACCAACAGTCTGTTGTTTATATTGCAACCAAAGTTTGCAGTCATAGAACTGTTTATCTTTTACAAAGTTCCATAATTAGCCTTTATCTTTCAGATTTTTCTGTGTTTCCACAACTTTTTGTGAGACTTTATAACAGTTTAGGTAATGCATTAGTTAATTGCTTCATCGCTAAAAATGAAAGTCATCGAACAGCTTTAGTCACATATGGACTAGTTTTCCAAGTATTGTTTTGGAATCTAGGTTGGTTAGAAAATTACCAGTCTTTTTTCATCGTAGTATATAAATTTCACCAGTGACTGTTTATCAGTTGTTATGCAAGAACTTTCAAAGACCCCACAGAAGTGAAGACAATGACTTATTTTTAAGAAAAAATGAAAAAGTGCTTACAATTTTAAGAAATGTTATTTTCAATGTTCATAGGTGAAAAGAATTATATGATGAGATGAATATAAAAAGAAATCTCAGTAACTAAAATTCAACTACTATTGTCCTTCAAACAGTTTCCTATTGGCATGTGTGGAAGTACGTGTGCACATGGCAGAGCAATGATACCGACTCTAAGAGGTCTCACCTTGGATTCCTTTCCTGTCACTTAGGATAGATGGTGGGCGTCCCATCAACATTTTTGCACGTGGCTCTTCTCGCGATTAGCATTTTCCAGTTGGCTACTCTATTTAAAGTTGCAGTTCATGATAATGAAATGGAGCTAATATAACTCAATTCGAGAGGATCTTGCACTTGTGGGAAAAATGAAAAGTAGGAACCAGATATACTCTTCTGACTGAAACGACAAAAATATATCCACAGAATGGTTTTTCAAGACACTGGACATCAGGCAACAAATAACAGTGATGCTTGAGGGACAGGAAGCAAAGGCGGCAAGTTCTGTGATTGTTCTAGAAATCTGTCCTGAGAGAATTTCCAGTAGTTACTTATTTGCTTGTTTGCTTATTTATTTATTTATTTATTTATTTTTTGTTCTAAGTTCTTATTTTGGGGTTTTAAATTATTCTTTATATTCATATATTTTAAATCTTATTTGTTTTTATTTGTATTATTGTTTATCTCTATTTTATAATTCCTCTTTAAATTCTATCTTTAAGTATATTTACATATGTCACTTGAAAGTGTCGATCCTTTACCAGAGAGATATGCTAGACTTTTGCATGTGTATTAGCCAATGCTGGTATCTTTTTCTTTCTATAGTTAAAAAAAAAATGCAGCAGAGCTTTGAAGTTAGCAGTCTTGAGAAAGACTTCCCCCTTATCCCTATTGCCCTGGATTACCATGTTCAAAGCCAATTCTGGAACACCTGGCTCATGATCAAACAAAACGCTAAAGGGGGCTCAGTGAATGAATCTATCTACTATTTGTTCTGTGCAATGAACTTGTGAGTTCCTGGAGGATTATGTACACTGTGCTCTCTCTCTGGAGTAGTCACCTCTGTTGATAATAGCCTACCACATTCTAACAGCACCCCCCTCTGTAACCGCCTCCTCTGAATCATTTTGGGAAAGTCACAGCACACCCCATCCAGGTGAGACTGAAGTCCTTAGATTCTCTACATGAATACTGAGTTGGTAGGGCATTTTGTCCCCTGGCAGAGGCTCTCAGTGGAGACACAAATCTCACTACTGTCCCAGACCAGAAGGCACTCCGGACAGCTAAGGCTGTTGGGCCCTTCCACAGTAAGTGGCACTGTCAAGTCTCGTATCACACTGCCTCACCCCCTGTCACTCCTTGGAGAGCCACTGCTGTCACCTACTCTGAAAGCTATCCAGGTCCTTCAGTGGAACTTAAGCCCCGAGGTTCTGATCCCAGCGGGCCATCCATGGTCCACACTGCTATCTTCAGTTTGGGCTTACTCAGTTTCATGGGCTCCCAGGGGCCGGCTTCCAACACGGGGCATGGCTTCACACTGTCATCCCCCAGTTCTTCACCATGGATTCCATTCTCTGATTACCTTATTTTATTTAGTCCAAGCAAGGATGGCACTAGTTGGAACCTGAGTAGATCAAACTGATCTCTTTAATTCTCCAAAACCAAATATTTTTCTTCCCTTCCTTTGCCAGGCAATGGACTCTTACATTCCTTGGGTCTTAGTGAAGGACAGCTCTGTGGCTTTTCCTCAGTCTAGCCCAAGCCTCGTAAGAATTAATTGATATACTTGTGCTTGTGTAGTTTTGTTTATTCTTCTGTTCTTCTAATGCCCATGGTGAATTGTGGATTACTGCTGATCTGTCTCTGTGCTCTTTGAGGACAGTAACTTTGTGATTCACCTTTTAAATCCTCACAATTGAGCACAGTTCTGAGGTTATAGGTATTCAGTTGATGCTTCTTGATTGCCTCACTGTATAATGATTTTTTAGATAGCATAATAGTTTTAAAAATTGAAGAAACACTACATTTGTTCAATTTCCTTTAATGAGTATTCGTTATTAGAAAAAGAGGTAAAAAGTCTTGTTTCCAAGGGCAAACCACTTATTAACTTAAACCTTGAGTTTTCTGAATGACCCGGTTTTGAAGTAATTCTCTTCACAACTGAAAAATGGTTTTATTGAAATGTTTGAGATTAAAAACATGTATTGCAAGAAGTATATGACAAACATTTCAAGAGTACAAAATAAGTTGTAGAAATAACCTAATTTACTGGTAAACCCACATTGTATTAGAAATGTGCAAAGCCCTCTGAAATAAAAGTTTTGTTCTTTTAATACTGAGCACCAATTTTGATAACTTAGCTCCCTGTGGAGAGGTACTGCTTGCACGCATTTTATTTACCCCTTACGTAAGTTCAAGGCTCAGTCTTCTCCCTGGGGTAAGAGCTCCCTGCTCTGAGATTTGTATTGAATTGTAATGAATCCGGTGACAAGGATTTTCTTTGAAGGATTCCAAAGTTAGCCAGAACTTTTAATGTCAAGATGGAACTTAAGCTGTTCTATTTCCCTCTGTCCCTAACCCACAGGACCACCCCACAGTTCCCTTCATGTTCCTCATTCAGAAAAAAAAGGTTACATTTGCATTCAGAATCATTCAATGATTGTTCTAGCGCTGACGGTTCATTTCCTGAAGTCAGTGTGGCCCTCATCATTTTCCTTTAAGCTCAGGTTATCACTTTAGGATTGTAAAAATTTTGTTGAGGGGTTTCTGGATTTTTCACTGCGAACGACCTTCCCTTGATCGTCTTCTAGATCCTGGTTAGGAAGAAAGGAGAACATAGAGATTGTACATGTAGTAAAACTTCAGAGTTTAAGAATATGATATTCTGTACGTGATTGTATCTGTAAAGACCATCATTTCGTATTGTAATCAACATTAGGCTATATTATCTTAATAATATCCTCTGTTTATGATTATGGAATAAAGGTCATTTCTTGATCAAAGGCATATGAAAATAATTTGAAGCTGGATAATTTTCTTTAGGATATTTGGGTGGATTTGGATGTTTAGAAGACATCGCTGGTAAAACCTTCAGTTAAAAATTATTTGTACAGGTGATTCTTTAATTTCAAATGTCCATATTGGACTGGCTTAAAATCAGATATGCCTCTAATGCATTTATAAGCCTTACAACTTCTTTTGACTATTAGTATGTAATTATTTTAGAAATTCCAAACTTGCCATTTTTTTCTAAGTTCCACAAGGGAAATCTTTGATTTTTGAATGTATCAGAATGTAAGTTAACCTAAGTGGAAGATTAGAAAGTGTAAGTATAGTTATGAAGAAAATGATAATGCATGAGTGATATATGTATATATATATAAATCTATGCATTATATCAAAATTTTGTGCATAGTTATATTAATAATTTTCTGTTTGTATGCAGTCCACCTGCAACCTACTTTTGCTTGTCTCTGGTACTCAAGGATTTCTCTTCAACTTAACCCTATTTGAGTCTACCTCACTGGTTCAAAAAACGTCACTGTTTACTTGAGTATCATCACCTTTCCTTTAACATTTGTTACTCTTAGATTTTACCAATAGTGCAGAACATGAACAATTTATCTTTTGATTTTTACCATCAAAGTACTTTGCCTCAAAATTGGCTAACTTTTAGTGAAAGACAACAAAGTCCAAAAAAATATATTACTAAAACATTCTCCTTTTCTTTGGTTTCTATTAACAGAACAAAACATGTCATATGCGTGCATTCTATAGTCAACATTTTTACCTTGGACTCTTCTGTGGGCTTGTACCTTCCTCATGGGGGTGTCTAGAATTAAATGATTATAGTTAGAAATACCTTGAAATTATGGTTAACATCAGACAGGAGACCATAATTAAGCAGGAATGTATAGAATCATAAAACATGTAGATGTTCTTTGCAGTAGTGAGACTTTTGCATTGGCAACAGACCAATAGACATTTGTTTTCCATATATTGTAATGAATGTTCACTATTTGCAAAAGCATTGTTTCATTATGGCATTTGGAATCCCATATAATGTGCCATGTTTTTGTATAAAGTGACTTACACGACTTTTTACCTTTTTGTATAAAAAGCATTGCTTTTTGATGAAAGGATATTTAGTATTACATAAAGTTTAGCAGATATATCTTCCCAGAGATTTCTACTCCTTTTTCCAGTCATTTCTATTTGTGATGTATCAGACTTGTGACTGTAAGATTCTCGTTGTAAATTAAATCATGATTACCTTAGAGTATGTGGGGACCACAAAATAGCCTTGTCCTAAGAACTCTAGAAATAAAATAAGCAATTCAAAAAGCATGTGCCAACATACCCCTAAACTGAATCCCACTCTAACAGAACCATTTAAAAATCAACTAGTCAAAAATATTAAAGCTTTCATATTTAAGAATTTCAAGTATTTCATAACTATACAGTCTTCTGTTGCAGTTGTAAAATATTTTCCAATTCCTGGTTTTTCTTTAAACTCATCAACAAGACCACCTGGTAGGCCTAAATTCATGTTTTCACTCTGTTGTTGAACATTTGAGATCTTAAGAGAAAATGTGGTTCCTGTAGTCACTTCATTGGTCTGCTCACCCTGCTTTATTTTCTCTCAGTTTTAACTTCCAGCTTTTAAAGATCATCAATATTCAATAGTGGTCAAAACATGTCTGTTTTGTGTATTTTTGAAGTTCTTTTAAATTCTATACAATGTAAAGTATAAAAGTATCACCCCCAGTAATTTTGGCTCTAGGACTGCAAGGAAAGAAGAAACATTTAAAATTTAGGAAAAAATCTGTTCCTGTCTACATGGCACATTTCCAACACGTCTTTTTTTTCCACAGAATAAATGTAAAATGTATAACCATTTATGGCACTGTATTATTACTATAATGAAATGCAGAACTGTAGGAAACCTCATTAGACAGAAAACTGGGGGAAAGTTTATGTGAAATAGGAGAGTCTGAATGATGTTTAAGTGATAATAATTATCCAATGATGGATCCAATTGATATATTTTTCCTTAACTTCAGGTTTATTTGGTTGAAAAATAATGGCTTATAAAACACTGTCATGAAAATATGGATCCCACCTTTAATTAGTGAATAAGACCATTGTTTATAATGAACTTATTAAATTCCAAATAACAGTTATTGTGCAACTTGAAACAGGATCATAGAAGTATTCACATTACTTTGCAAAATACTTACACCCAGATTTTCTTTCATACACTTGGCAGCATCCAATTAAATGAGCAATAACCAATTTGTTAGTTTATTACTATTTTGCTATGATAATAATAAAATAAGACATGCTCATGGTGACAAACATCTTTAGAGGAAAGCTAGACCTATCATATGAATGATCCCATGCAAATGCTCCTCTCTACCACGTTTCATGAAACACACAAAGTGCTTCAGCCCATTAATTGCAAGATTTTTGCATTTCATGATGTAGGTATAACTATGGAATTTAAAGTGGGGTGTAAAAGGTTATTTCATTGACCATGTTACTGTTAATCAACCATAATAATGAGAATAGCTAGCATGACTGAGAGCTTATATGCAGCAAGCATATTCCAAGTGCTTTTCATATATTAACACATTTAGATGTAGGTAACACTATAAACCCCTAACCCCACTTTTCAGATGGAGGCACCAAAGCAGAAAAGAATCGTTTTACTTAAGTTAGACTGAGTCAGATCTCAGATCGGAAAACAGACCTACAGGCTGACTCCCTGTTTTCTACATGTTATATTGGCAGGTTTATCAAAACCTTCTAAAATGATTTTTTGTTGCTGTTCCTTTTTCCAAAGCCTGATATTCTCTTCTAAGAGCTTTGGCAGTTTCAGTAAATATAATTCCACCTAAGATAAGCACAAAAAACTCTGTGAATTTCATGTAAACATTTCTTAATCACTCTCAAGTATTTCAGTGACAAGTCACAGTATTAGTATGAAAGGGTCACTTGGCCATATTAATAGTCCTGACTTCAGTGACTGAGGAAAATTCTCAGTGCATCAAATGTACTATTATGTACCCTCATGTGAGCAGTTCACATAGAAAACTACAAGCTCTAAGGTGAAGACCATGGTTTAGATATAGATTCATTATCTATACTCTGAAAGAAAAAATAACCAGTCTTGCATGACATAATCTTTATTTACAGCAACTTCTTTGTAAATCGCTATCTCTTAGGATCTAGACTAGAGGACACTGGTAACTCAGTGATGACCCAATATTTTTATAGGACTGGGAGAAAGAAAACGAGCATGTCCAACTAATGTCCAGATACTAGTGACTATATTGTTTATGTGGTTTCTCCTATGAGAAGCAAAACCCTGGAAATGTTTTGATAACAATTTATGATGTGTTATTGTGGAAACTGATGCCTTATAGCTCTGTAGAGAGACCAAATCCTGGGAACTAAATAAGTCAGCCTCTGGGATAAAAAGAAACAGGAGTTAAGGAACCCTGAAAACTAAATTAGAGTATCATATGCTTCGCTTGTGGCAGGTGTATCTTCTCTTGGCTGAAGTTATTCTGAAGTACTTAGTTTATTGTTCATAATCAACTTGTTAACAGGGGCTCATTTAAAAGGAAGAAAAAACACTTACCTTCAGTTGAAGCCTAAATAAATGTAAGCAATATATATATATATATATACAAGTGCAACTACTAATTGACTCATTCTCTAAAAAGCACTGCCATTCTACAAAGCTGTTTACTATGGCAGGGACTATAAAAAAAAAAGAATTCAATTTCATCTTCATAATGTTTTGGTCTCTTCTCAAATCCCTACATTTTCCTCGCAGAGAGTTAAGCATTTCTGAATTCTGCATTAATCATCCAGAAATCTTTGGTAGTATTATGGCTTCAGCTCTGCCACATATTCTCTTCAGTCCAAAAGGAAATCTTGTATTTTCCAGATACATATCTTTATATTGAGGAGAAATTCAACCACTGGTTGAATAAAACTTATTTATTTTTGCTATTGATGAACAGTCTCAACATTATAAGAGATTTTACCTATCTTAAAATAAAGAATAGAGAAATAATAATTGCCAAAAATATATAGTATCCCAAGAGAATTTACACCTTCTTGAGTGTAGTGATACCATTTAAGCAGAAAAGCCCATCTGAACCATACTTTGGATAAATATCAAACTTCAGTTGTATTTATCAATTCACAGTGTATTTCAAGGAGCATATTTGATTTCTAAATGTAAGTACTTATTTCTGTCAAACAATCTGTCATCTAAATACTTTTGCTCTTAATAAAATGAACTAGAAATTCATGTACTCAAATGCCAATTTCCCAAATTATATTTTACTAACATTTATTATTTCTTCAAATAATTACCAGAGTTTGTATACGATTTTGAATTCTTTTTTTTCCTTTGCTTTTAAAAGTAAGTCCTTTTCATGCCATAGACAGAGTACATTCCATACTTTAAAGATTAAGATTAATTTCATATGCAAAACAATTTACATCTCCAGGTATAGATTATCACTCAAACTGTTAGAAGGAACAGATACTCATTCCCAAGAATGTAGTTTTGGAAAAGAGAATTACTAAATGCACTTTTTTAGCTAGGTCTATGCACTTAAAAGAAAAATCCATAAACATGCCTTTTATTATTGTTGTGGGGGCAGTGAATAATTTTTTTTAAATATCAAAGGTATGTCAATTTGGCCTTCTTTAAACAGCTACCAATTTAAAAAGTATTTAGAGTGTTCCCCCTTTCACATACTGAAAACATACTGGCAAGAATCTGTATCAGAGAAAAAAAAATATTCATTGCCCCCCAAGCTTCATACCACAGAACTTTTTAAAGACTGTTTACCCTAGTAATCATTTCTTCTTAATCACTTAAACTACGAATGAACAAATCCATCTGTTAAGCCTGCACATAATGTTGTCTTTTTAACCTAATTAAAAGAAAAGGCTGAATGCTCAGTCTTTAAAAAGTTGAACATCTCAAGTCACCAGAACCCTGTTAGGTGGGTTAGTCGTTGTTTCCCGTTTACTAACCTCCCTGAAGCAGTCTTTTAATTTCTTCATCTTCGAATAAATGCCCATCACCACCTTCAATGAATTTGGTGACCTTGGTGACCTCTGAGAGGATACATGTTTATAGCAGAGATTGGTTTATGTAATACAGGACAGGAGACCTGCTGTGATAGATGACGGCATCTGCCCAGCAATGAATTATGAACCAACACTCAGTTCATTCTGAGTTTTTAGTTCTGTTTTTGATAAACCAACTTTCTTATAAAGCTGTTGAATAATATATAACAAATACATAACCAAACAATCAGTGTAACTGTCACTGAGTTTCCTTCCATTTGGACTCTTGTTACGCTGGTATGGCACTTAAACAGAGGAATGAGAGAGAGTAAGAAGCATGCAGAAGGCCTCAAGATTCTTTCGGACTTTGGCAGACAGCTTAAGTAAGGTCACATTCTTATTTTTCTAGACATGCTGACCTTCTTGCAACAATTTCTTCAGAGTTTCTTCTGTTTCTCCTCCACCAGCAGAAATCCTCGTGTATTTTATTTCAGGACCTAAAGGAAAGACAATGTTAAAATGGTCTAAAACAGGAATAGGCAAGCTTCCTCTGTAAAGGGCCAGCTGGGAAGTATTTTAGACTTTGTGGGCCCCATGGTCTGTGTTGTAGCTGTTCAACTTGGTCACTGTATAAATGAGTAGCTATGCTGTGTTCCAATAAAACTTTATTTACATAAGTCGGTGGCATGGGCTGCAGTTGCTGACTCTTGTTTAAACAAATACTTATAAAATAGCTTAATTCAGAATTTAGGCTGATTCATCGGTGGGAGACTGATACAGAGGTATGCTAAAATTATTGACCAATTGTCACATACAAACTTGTGTATATTTTGGTGTATAAATATGGTGACCTTAAGCTTAATGGAAAAATAAGAAGAGGGAATGATTTTTCTCCTAGAATTCAGTAACTCATTGACAAATGGCAAGGTGAAGATAGTATACTTTATAATAGGTATGCATACACATAACAAAAACACTTGTGTATAGATTTGTCCACAAATTCCCAATTCAGAGGAAAACAGATTACATAATTTCTGCCAAAAAATAAATGAGTAACCACCTTTAAAATGACTTCGTTTTTCTAATGATTCTTACAGAGATATTTTAGAATTAACTATGGCTTGAACTTTTTAGCCCAGCTATAGTGCCATATATGGATTAAAGATTACCTGTAATGATTCGTTCTTCCCTTGTCTGCTTTTCAGTTATTTCCACAGGCACTCCGTCAATGATCTTAGTGTATTTTTTAACAATTGGCTCTGAAAGTAGGGGAGGAAAACTGCATTTGATCTATCTCTTAATGGTACTAAACTTCCGTAAACTAGACATTTTAACGATTAGGTCTATTTCTTAAAGCAATACCATTTAGATTTCAATCAAAATCATTTTGGGGACGTATCTCAAATAAATTCCAACAGAGATCTCTGAAAGGTAGTGATTGTGTCCTGAGTCTTGGGTCAGGGAGAGGACCATTTGGCAAGCTAATTTTCTCTGTCTACTTGTTTCCTGACGGGAATGAGGATTCAGTGTGAATTCAGGGAATTACACGCCATTAGAATGGGAACCCTCTATGAAGTACTAGCAGTAGTTTCTTAGTCAGTTGACATTATTCTTTTGTGTTGACATTATTGTTACTATATTTCGTAATCATCACTTACATATGCAGAGTAATGACAATTTTGTTGGGCCTGGTGACTTAATGGTTCATTTAATTCCCATTAGATCCATTAAAAAAACAAACTATTTTCTTTGGGTAATAAAAACTCATAATTGAGAAAATTATTTCTACAATTTATATAAAACTAAAGCCCAAATAAAAAAATCAGATGATCAATGTATTTAGACCAACAAATATATTTCAAATATTTAAAAATAATCACAGTGATCCTAACTAGATTTTAGGATCTACACACGACGCACCTCCATGGATCACTTCAGTTACACCTTCTTTAATCAGTCAGAATTCAGGTTCACCTTCAATTTTGACCTTTGTTATTGTGGGTCCTGAAGCATTGTTTTAGGAGACAAATTATCATGTTAAAGGAGTCCTTTAAATTTAGCAGAATAGGAAACTTGAATTTCAACATTTGGTGTCACTCAAATGTCAAAGTACTTTTCAGGATTTATGAAATAGGTTTTAAACAATTCCCATTGCCTTCAAAGTAGGCGGTGTTTATGAGAACAAATGACTCAGTCTATGGGTGTGTTTCTAAAATTACTTTCATCTGCTTTAGCATTTAAACTGATGGTTAAGTCCATCCATTAGTTCACAGTTGTAAAGTATGGTCACACAAAATATTATATGTGCCTATCTTTTGTGAGTCATACAGTCTGTGTAAATTTGACTTGCTCTGATAACTAGTAGCTCTTATTTACCATATTGACAATAGTCTATTACGCTTTTCATATTAAATTTCTAAATTCGATTTTTAATCATTCTTACACTTTTTAATCAAATAGGCATAAGACTGAACATTAAAAAAAATCTCAGCTTTATACGTACCTTTAGGATATTGAATTTCAGATTTTATGGGCGTATGGATTTGAATACTTACCTTCTATATGTAAATGAAGCAAAAATTAATTAATTAATTAAGCAGTCCTTCAAATGCAAAAGGTAAACAAGTTGCATTTGACTGGCAAAATGATTTTGAAAGATGAAATGAGAGAATCATTTTGAATGTTAGAAAGATGATTACTACATTAGTTAACCAAAACTATTTTCATAGAGGGGAGGAAATAAAGTTCAGTACATTTAACTCATACTGTAACACCCTTCAATAGTCGAATGTAACTCTATTTGCTTATCTTTGAGAGGATTTATTCGCTTGTCCAGAAATTGTCAATGTACACCATTACCCAGAACTAATAGTCTAGAATAATCTAAAATAATGAAAACAAGAGTATAGTTCTTTCAAACAATAAATATTTCATATCATAATATTTGATCTATGAGACCAAGGGATATTGAGTGTCAAATGCAGGGTAAGTTTTTAGGGTGTAGAAATTTCAAAAGGAAAATACACCTAAGAAGTTCATGAACAGGGTATTGGTTAATAAAATATGTAAATAGGCATTTCTTTAGAAGAGCCTAAATTTTAAACATCCCCTATCATTATACTCTGTGAAGGCCAGGATTTTTATCAGTTTTTTTTTCATATATACTCCCAGCACCTAAGAGAGTGCCCAGCACAATAATGGGTGCTCGATAAGTATTTGTTAATTGAATTTCACTTGAGTTATTCTTAATTCTAAAAATTGGCTAAGTACATCTTTACATTGTATTTTAGAGTCTAGTATAGCTAGTAAGAATTTGAGTCACCAGTGAATCTGCAAAAGTTCAGTGAGAAGGAAATGCCAGCAGCAATCTTAGATCTGGGCAATTGTAGATAGCTGCCAAGATCAATATTTGCTTCCTTCATTATGTTACATAGAAGTAAAACTTCTGGATTTTTGGAGAGTTATTAATGCATATGCTCACTCCCTTTACAGAAGAACCTGGGTAGAACTGACGCTCCACTGAGGTTCCCAATTGAAGAAAGATGAATACAATAGAATTCCTCTGACAAAGATTGGGCATATGAATGGGCTGAAGAATCTCGACAGAAAAGGTAGGAATCTTTGACAGCAAGAACAGCTATGGGTGTGATTTTGATTATAGGAACTTTGTACAAGTGATTATACACAATTTTAATGAATCTGATTTTTAAAAACAGCAGAATTTAAAAATCCAATGTATTACCAAGGGTCATTTGATCATTTTTCACTAAAATGACCAAGAAACGTTTTTCTCAAAAATGTCTGTGATTTAATGTCTCCTAAAATTCTCTTCATCAATATTTAAAGCCATCAAATGGCCATAGGTATAACATTAAAAAAATAGGTACAGATTTCAAATAATACTTCAATTATACATCAATGAATAAAAATAGATAGCTAACTGATTGAAAATAAACTTTTATCTATGTGTTTTCCAACATCTAAGTTTTAAGTTATGGCTCGCTTTTACAGACATAGATAAAAGTATTGAAGAAATCAGCATCTCAGTTCATGAATGAGAAGAAATATGAAAGTCAAAGATAATTAGAATAGTTTTCTTGAGATTCAATTGAGAACATGATCTATTCCTTTACTTGGAAGACTGTTTTTCTGTCTTTCTTGCAAAATATAGAAGATAATATGGTCTTTTCTCCAAAGCAAGTCACATAAAGATACTTAGATATGAAAATAAAAATTCTTAAAGTCCATGGTAATAATTAAGATACATTAAATGAAAGTGGCATCAAAGATAGTTGGGGTTGGCTAACACAGATGGGAGGGATAGAGAGAAAAGGGACTGCTTGTTTAATGTTCTAGTCTGAAACATCAGGAGAGAACGATATAAGTACCTATTTAATATATACATTTTATATGGCTATAAGAAGATGTATATGTTATATATATAAGTTCAGGACTTAACGGTTGTAGGGTTTGACTCACTACACCCAGCTACTTATTCCCTCTTCTTTTTCTGGTAGTCTAATTAAAAAATGTGTCACATGGGGCTATGATTTTAAAAGCTTTCACTGGTGTGCAGTTTTTATGCTCTCTTAGGTGTTGAATGAAAAATCCCTGCACTTTTTTGAAAGAGCTTCTTGTAACAGCACAAGAGAGACCCAGGTGGGAAGATTGGAAATAAAGTGAAAACAGAGTTGTAGCCTCCAAAAGAGTCACACAGTAAAACGCTCAGGATTCACTTGTTTACTGAATATCTGGGTACTAGTGATAATGCAGTGTCCAATTAGGTTCAAATGAAGTCAAGTACAAGTAAATGTACTGAAAGTTTTAGGAGTGCACCATCCACTTTTCTAAATAATTTGCAATTATGTGAGCATGCCACTGATATAGAAATATTTAGCATGTTAGTTTCAAAAAGAATGTAGATACATTCATAAGAATAAGTCTATTATATGGACCATGTACAACATTAATTTTTACCTTCAGTTTTGATAATAGGTTGAAGACTGCCTTCAATCACTTTAATTTTTGGTTCCACAACTTTGGTTATAATTTTAGTTGCTGAAAGCATAGAAAGTGGAACATAAATGATGTTTATATAAAAACAACCTGAACAAAATTGTCCTTTTTTTTTTTTTCATCTTTAGTGGGTATTGAGGTATCAGATGTGGTGTTATGTTCAGGCAGTCAGATTTAGAAAATATGCATGGTACATTATCTAGGATCTTCTCATGTCCAGATGGTGAACTCTGAAGTCCAGTGACTTGGATTTGTTCCAGTGAAATAGATACTCACTAAGTGAGGAATTTTATCTAGAAATCTATCATTTTGAACTGCACCACTAAAGCTCTTTACCTTCTTTTGTACTTCTTGAAAATATTGGCTGCATAGTAACAGAAGACAAACAAACATGATTAATTTCATGCAATTCATAATACCTAAAATTGCATCGTTGCGTTCTTTCTCAGTTAGGAGGAAGAAAATAGAAAGAAAAAGACTCAAGACATTTTTCGTAAATTCAATGACAGTGATAGAGACAGGAAAATAAGAAAAATAGTTCAAAACAATTAAAAGTAAAAACAAATTTCAGCCAGCAAGATAGGAGCTCTATGCAACAAATATGACATGATCAGTATTCAAGTTATTAGCTAAAATGTCTTTAGCTTTCAACTTTATCATCATCACCATCATCTTTTTTTTTAATTTAAAGGTATGTATTTTAAATTTATGTCATCCACCCAACCAAGACAATAACATGCAAAATGTATTGAAAATAGCAGCCAGCTCACTGGTTGGCTTTTGATCATAGAGATTAATTAGAAATGTGCCTCTGGAACCATACAACAAGGGCTACTGGCTTTTTGCTATTTCTAATTAGAAGCCTTAATAGATGGTTCCATTAGGTAATGGGCTGTACTAATGCTAACTGAACAATCACAACAGGTTGTGTTGACACATTCGAGGTGAGATGTTTGCACAGTTGGGGTTTCTGTCACAGTCTCACCTCTGTTTTCCGAAATGTTTAGCTGTGTCAACTTTTTAAATTAATATGGATTCTAGGTCTTAACTGTGACTGTGTCAGTCAAATCAGATCTTCTGTCTTGAGATTGCAAATTATGAAGCTCTAAAATATATCAGATCTGTGTGTCCAATTACTAGTTCCACAGGGATCTTGCCACAGAGGAAACTTCCATGAAGGTCAAATCCAGAGGTCTCTTCTGCTACTATGAAAATGGGCTAATTATATTTAGCTTTAATTTTTACTTCCTGTGAAGGAACTTGAAGTACAGTATGTTTAGGTGATTGTAGTTTTGTTTCAGTCTTGCTTTTCTGAAGACTTGAATAGTTTTGACAGGCCCTGGCATGATTAAGGATTAAATGCTGATTTTATTCCACTCCACCTCAAATGGTATATATTTGACAATATATACTAAAGAGCATTTCTTTCCCATGCAACTTAAAGTGTATGGTATTTTGGGGACAGGAATATTATGTTGCAAGGAAGTGAAAGAAATTTCAGAGATAGGTCAATAAAGGAACATAAAAATGGAATCTTTGGTTTGGCTACTCTCTGCCTCTATTTGAACTATGCTTCTAAATAACAGCATGTCTAGGTGGGAGAAGTTAAAGAAACATGTGGTATGTTTACTGGAAGGTAAATCTCAGAGCTGTTTAAGAGCTCTGAGTGGTAGGCAAGATTAGACTGGCATAACTCCATAATATGAAACTTATTCTCTGTGAGTGAGATCCAGCTTTAATAGGGATTTAATAAAATAAAGGAATTGTAATATTTTGTTCCTGTAAGCAAAATATTGCCCTGACATATATAGAAAGTGGTGGACCTATCATGGATAAAGTAGGAAAGATAAAGACATGGATACAGATACACGTCTTCAGTGGAGAAAGATGACATACCAGTTCTGATGAATAGAGCCCATGAGGATTCTTTAATTTGATGTAAAATATTTCTTTAACAAGATAACATACTTTCATGCTGGAATTTATACCGTGTTGAGTCATAACTGTTCCAACTGAATCTTGAAAACAACGTTGCCCTGGCCTGTTACTCAAACTGCATTTACAGGATTACAATCAGTAAGAGTAGCATACATTTTGTTTTGCTCTTCACATTGTCTTTACTTTTTTGTATCTCATGTAAATATTCAGGAAAGTTTTCTTTATTAAAGAACAGGATGCCCATGGTACAAACTAGAATAATTTTCCAGCCATGATAAATGTGGGGATTGAAGTAATAATGCTTTAGCTACTGATCCATTTTGAGGGTTTAATTGCAGAGTCAAAACAAAATGAAAAGAATTTCTGCTTTGAAAGCTACAGTGAAAGAAAGAAAGAAGGCAAAGATGACAAAGCTACATTGAATAAGAAATACTATGAGTTATGTTTATGAGAATGAAATACCCTTTCCGTTGTTAGGTAGTAGAGGCTCAATTTTGATAATCTGGTACAGTCAGGGATAAAAGAACCTTGGCATCTAGAAACTTTTTATTATCACCTGCCAAAATTTTTCTTCCTCTGTCCAGTTTTTGATAAGGAGAGTTTTTGAATTACCAGCTCACACACATTCGGGTGGAAGGAGCTACAAATCTTTGAGCAATGTCATTTCTGCATCCACACATCTGAATTTTCAGATAGCTCTGCAGTGCCTTTGGGTTATCTCTGCTCTTTGTATATTTGTGTCCTTTTTTCCCCCTGCTGCTTTTTCATACTAGCTATTATGTTTCACTGAATATATTATACTTTCCCATCTTGCCATTCCTGTGTTTTTGGGTAAGTGAGGAAGCGATTCCTTGGAGTTGAAGGATATGGCCAAGCCTGAGAGGGCTCATTCATTCAGACCTTTTCGAGCCCTGTTTCAAGTGGGCTGTAAGATGGCATGGTTTGGAGTTCTAAATACCAGATTATCAATAATCTCTCTTTGTAAATACAAACAAAATTAGTGCTTTATTTTTCTTACATCTTGCCACTTCAGTGTGGCAGATATGCATTATGTACTTACTGTAGACAGTCATGGGGATTTCTTTGAAGGTGCTACCACGAACAAACTGGAAATAAATATATTTAGTAACATGAAAAGTAGCAATTGCATTAACAACAATTTCTTGCTATTAGGCCATATAGCCTAAAAATTAACTGGATTTGTTAACTCATTCTTAAAAATTATAGAATAGTTCATCCAAAGTTAGGTATGTTTATTAAATTATATTCCATATATTTTCCAATACTTTGACCCAACAAGGACCAAGGTGTAAACCAATTCCTTTGCCTTTAACTACTGTGACCAGTGACAATTTTTTATAAGTGAATACTTTATCTTTCCCTTATATTCAGTAGCGAAGGTATTATCTGATGATAAAAAGGTTGTAGTTTTTAAAAAATCTATATGTCTTATCTTTCGAATTGGACTGTAAGCTTTTTAAATAAAGGGCCATATCTGGTTCAATTTAATATTTCCTAAAACACTTAATCCACTACTTGGCCCTAGGTAGCTTTTCATAGATACTTGTCCAATAAAACTATAAAGATATCATCTCATTTATTTACAGGTGGGCCAGTGGTATGGATTGACAAAGAGCAATCAAGCCCAGTGCATGTCTACTTATTAAAGTGCACATGTCTAGTCTCTTATGTCAAACATACAGTGTCTATTCAACACATTAGAAATATATCTGATCATGATAATGTTCGGTACCTTAATTTGAATGTATTTGATCAGTTTATTAAGTATTTCCAGCAGCTGATCATTTCCAACAGGTGTGTCTATGAAAAAGAATATTAAATGAATAGCGGTAAGAAAGTGTGAAATAAATATCCAGTATTCTATTGAAAAAGATGTAGCCCATTACTGAGCTCAGTTGTCACCAACCTGCTGGGTAGAGGAGTTTATCTACGACGTGAATGACGCCATTCGTCGTCATGATGTCAGATTCTTTTGATTTCAGTTCATTCACCAGAAGTGTGTCATTCACCTGTCAAAACAGGTGATAATGTCAATGAGAGATTTAAGGAAAAATGGACATTATGATAACTGAATGGTGGACGAACGCCATCATAAATTCATACTAGAGAACTTACTCCTTTCAGGTAGATTTTACTCCCTTGTGTGGTCTTTAAAATGTTAGTAACACCAGGTTCGAATCCTTTTCCGATGAAAACCCCTGGTGTCAGGTGGTAAAGGATGATGTTTTGAAGAGCATTTTTGTCTCCTAGCAGGCAAAAATACATATTTATTTAACAACACGTTCTAGTTTTAACATTTGGTAGTATTAAGACTGAGGAGGAATATTTCTTTGTCTTTCACTATTTTTCTCCACACTATAATTTCTCATCACGTCATTTTCTCTCAAATATGTGTCAATGCCAGGTCAACAATCACATACAGCCTACTTCAGTCAATTCAATCAATATATTATCCAGCTTTCCGGGAGAAAAAAAAATCAAATGATTTTTGAAATTGTGACTATTGCCTTTTTTGTCATCTTTTAATAGAAATAATATAACCGAACATTTAGCCCAACCTGGCATACAAGTTAACTAAGAACCTTAATGAAGGACCTTCCACAGACCCCAGTGGAATGAAAGGAAACTAAAGCTAGACGTGAACACGAAGGAGTGGACATTTTTGAGGCTGATGTCTGGGTAGAAATGCTTGAGAAAGAAATGAGATCTTTAAATCAGGGAGTAAATACCTGGTATTCACTTTTACTCACCAATCAGAACTTCTCTTTCCTCATTAGTCATTCCCTTAAAGGCTTCATTGGTTGGGACAAATAAAGTCCAATCGCCGGGTCGCGTCAGAAGCTCTTTCAAGTCTGCAGCTTCCAGTAGGCTGAGGAAGATGCTAAGCAGGAAGACATTTGTTTATTTTGTTAAATTTAGACTGAGGTATGCTCTCCCACCATGCGTGGAATAGAAAACCCGCGTGTCGCGGAAAGCGTGAGAAAATTCATCATGCGTTTTTATGTTTCAAGTGCAATTTACCTGTTAAGAAAGTTTCATTATGAGGAAGTTATTTAAATATGCGTATGACTTCTACATTTCCTAAACTTTGTTTCTACCCTGTATATCTTGATGAGGTCATACTTTCTAACAAAACAGAAGCATGATTTTTTTCCTTTAATATTCCACACAAGAGTCTTTGCTAGTATATACTGTCATTTTTTAAAAACTTGATTATAAAAAAATTTACAAGGAGTAGCTGAGACAGATTTTTGCACTCACCAAATCATGCTACGGGACACAGGAAGCAAAACAAATAGTGTTAAGAACGTATTTTAATTGTGAAAACATTGCATGGAATTCTAAATTCTATTCTCAGCAACACTGAATGCGATTGAGAATGCTAACCGTGCAACAGAAATATGCCCCTAGTTCTCATTCTTTTGTGGAGGTGAAACTAATAAGCTTACCTAAAGCGCTTATCTTGTTTTAATTTTTCATGGAGGGATTTCTCTGCTGGTTTGATGATCTCTCGGAATATATGAATGGCTCCATTTCTTCCTTGCTTGCTTCCTCTCACCATGCATGAATTTTCAACACAGACAGCCTAGTAGAGAAAAGAAAGATAGAGCTGTCCATTTCTTTACTTGAAATTCCCCATGTGAAAGTAGCTGCTTAATTAAAATTCTGGATTGACCCTTCTAAGGGGTCACCTGACCTCCTAGGCCAAAGGAAACAGCTTCTCTCCTCTGTTTATCGGATCTTGCACAATCTGACCTCACACCTCTCATTCAACCAGTTTCTCCCCTACTCATTAACCCAGGCTATGGGTCAAGCTGGTGGTTTTGTCAGTAAGTCATGAAAATTCCATAGAATTCCACTTGTATGTTTTCCATCATTCCTTCCCAGGTTCTAATTATTCTTTCAGACCCTCTTTAGGAAACTTTAACACTTTAACTCTTTAGGACACCCTGTAATCATAAAGTTTCCTGACTTCTTGTGGTTTTTCACTAATATTTACTGTATTTTCTTGACTCCAAGATCCTCTCGATTATAAGTCAAATTATTGATTTAGGTATAACACCATTGAATGAATATAATGTAAGTATAATTGAGGGCCCAGCCCACTCTCTGCATCCTTTAAAATGTTTCTCATTGTTTTGGAAATACAGGGAGCGGCTGCTGTGTGTCCGACTTCTTGTGAGGTCTTTTAGGTGTAGCTGCATGTGTGGCCTGGACAGAAACTGAATGGTGTCACTACTTGCACTATAATTTTCATGAGCAATATTTTCTAGAAATTTTCCCTCAGATAAAGTACATTAGAACCATTTTATAGAATCCAGAAATCTTTACATGTCTAAAAAGGTTTATCTTGAAAGTTATTCGAAGAGATAGAGTCTCTGACTGGTGATCTCACAGTAAAAGATCATCCAACAGATTTGATTCTATATAAAAATGACCTTGTAAACTACGAAGGATTCTATAAATCAGAAGCTTATTTTAGAGAAGTTTTAGTGATTTCTGGAATGGAAATACTTAATGCTTTAGACTATAAAGTGATTTATAGTGAAACAAATGCACATTACCTGAATTTTTAATACATAGGACTTCCTGCGCACATTCCTCATAGTCTTTTCCTTCATCTTCCCATGAATATTTCATATTAAAACCACATTAATTTATATATTAAAACATTAATAAAATTCTGGGATATATTTGTTGTAAAAATAGTCTTTTACAAGTGCATGTCATTTGACATGTAGACCAATGTGGATATTTTATCTTGTTCCGATTCACTTACTGTACGATATACAAAGACCCTGAGCTGTTTGCCTCCAATGGTCTCGAGTTTTTGTCCATTGTAGAGCTCACTAAGGCCAACCTTTACTTTCAATATGTGATTCTGCAAAATTAATTTAAGAAGACGTTGATCCATGCTCAGAGTATCGTCTGTAAATAAATACAGTAAGAAAAATGATTATTTTATTTAGGACGCATTGAAGTTTCTCCTGGTAAGAGAAAATCATGAAAATGGATAATCCCTAATACTACTGATAATATGGATTCTACCCTCATATGAGTCAACTAAATGCTCAAGGCTGTGGTTAGGTGCACCAATTAGAAACTCTAGGAGCTGTTCTGTCAAATGACTATAACACAATTCCAAGCTGTCCCAACAATGGATTTCACTTCATGAGTGCCACCTAGTTTTACGTGGTCATTGGTAAAAGTTACACTCTAATGCTGGCCAAGATTTTTTCTGAGAACTCAATATCCATTAGTCACAAGAAAGACTACTACTCAAGAATCATTTGTAAACTTATTACTGAAGAGAAAAGGAGAACACACAACCTCTTAAAGGTGTTAATGTCAAAACATTTGGACATTGTTATTACAAAAAAGAAAAACTATTTCTAGGAATTTGGATTTTTTATTATTAATTTTCTATATCACAATTTCATATTTGTAAATATGTAAAATATATGATACTTTTTTTTTAATTAGTGGATTTTGCCTAACAATTTAAATATGTCTTTGCAAAATCACTCTTCTGGAGAAAGTGACAAGTTGCATGAATCTGAACACCTCCTGAAAAGTAGCTACTAGGTAAAATAATTCACATCCTAATGTGGAAGTGTATATAGTCTATTGTTTTCATTTATTTATAATTTGATACCTTACTAAATTCTGAGATGCAAATATACCTATTCCTAAATATTATTATTATGTTTATGTTGAATGAGAAAATCAGATATCTGTTTCTTAAGATCTATTAATACATCCATTATGTGTGCTGGAAATATGAATAGATCCACAGAATAACTAAATACCTCTATCACAAACATCCACACCCTGTGGACTATTATAATGAAATATTTTAAAGTGGACATTTTAATAGAGACCACAGAGTGCTAAGGCATGTGTGTGTAGCCAGTGCAAAAGCTAATCAACACCTCGTGAGATAGCTACTATTTCTTACTGCAAACAATCGTGGCAAAATAAAAAATGGGGTGCATTATGGGGAGCAGGACGACATGGTCCTGTACATACCAGAAAATGCATTATTCACAGGTGCCAGCAAAGTGTATTCTCCATCTGGCCTCAGAGAAGATGCCAAGCCTAACTGGGCCACAAGGTCTGTGAAAGTGGTTTGCTGGTTTCCAGCCAGCTCAATAACTTGTTTGGCTGTAAAATAAACCATCACCATCCCAAGGTTGTCATCATCATATGATCATCATCGTCATGAAATTATGTCTTCTCTAAGCTATGTGCTACACTAGCAATGTGAGAAGGCTCCTCTAAGAATTCCAGCTTCCCTTTTTAGGGGCTGATAATCACGAAGATTTTGAGCGGGAAAGTATCTGTCTTCTTGCTTTCATTTCCTCTAATTCTCTGCTTGCCCCTCACCCCTTTCCTCGTGAGGGCCAGAGTGCTTGCATTTATCCAAAGCTGATGCTTTGCTTATACCTTTCCTGCGGTTTTCAAGAAAACCTCTGGCACTGTAAGAACCTTTATTAGTATCAGGTGTTAGAAGCCCTAGAGAGCCGAAGTTCCACGCGTGGGATGCCCACAATCCCACAGGCTGCCTACCAACTGCTCAGCTTGCTGTTTATATTGCATGTGTGCCTCGTGGGCCACGTTTTATGGTCACATTCGTTCTTCATGGACCTAATCTTAAAGCGTCATAACGGATCATCAATAGTAAGTAGAAGTCTATGAAACTGTTGCTCACCAGAATCAGGAATTAAGACCTGGTCAATCAAATGGATGACACCATTATTTGTCACAATATCTTTTTTGTTCACCATCTTGATTCCATTTACTGTGATACTGTCACCATCACATCCTATCTCGATCGTGTTTCCTTCCAGAGTCTCAAAGACCGCTCCTCCCATAATAGCCTCAGAGCACTGGAGGGTGTTTAAGATGTGGTACTTCATGAGAGCTGGAGGACATGACAAAAAGGCAGGCTTTCAGATCAAGGGAAAGCACATTTGACTTAAAAGAGGTGTTCCACTGGGCACCTAAGTATTCCTAAGAAATGTAGTCCAGATATAAGACCTAAGGATTAATGGAAGGCTTTAAAATTCCATTTATGTTCTAGGAATGTTTTTCCATCAACTGTACAATAGAAAATAGCTCAGCTCGTTAGGAAGCGAGAAGAAAAGATCTATTGCATGAAATGACTTGTGTAGTCCTAGAAAATGTGTTAGATCAAGTTCCCGCTCTCGTAAGAGGGTAATTTCTGAAGTGAAAGCAAGCGTAGCTTCCTGCAGAAGGGCTGCAGATGCTCCTGTGAGTCATGCCAGGTCGAAAACCTCCAGGCAGTACCTTGCCTTAACGGCTCAGGACAGAAGAGCTGTACACGATTTGTCAAGAGGTTAGTAGAGACTGAGGGTGGGACAGGTAATTCCCTAAGACATCGTGTAGGAAGTAGTCAAAATAAAGATGATTATTGACTATGAACATTGAACATTATGATTTATAAGATCGAAGGGCATCTGAAGGTCACCTCAACTGTATTATTTCTGCATCCTCAAAATGTCTCATCCAAATCGGCTAAGTGTATTTTGGGATAGGTGGAGTAAGTGAAATGTACCAGCCACAGTGTAAAATCTGTTTGAAAATAGTAAAGGAGACTAGAAAGAAGCCAGATTCTATGTATCAGCATGGAATGGCCCAAGAGAACCAGGCGGTTTTCTCAGTTCAGTTGTATCATCAGCATACATTCAGAATTAAAAGCATCGCATAAGACGTATGCAGCATTAAAATTTGATGACCTAATATTTCTCTTCAAGACTTGCTAATCCTTTTTAATGTGTGCTTCTTATTTACTTGAAAACACTACTGAAGAATGTGATCTTTAGGATATTCTTATTACTGAGTTAATTACTGAATAAATTAATTATGCTGCCTGCTCTTTCAAGGACTCGGTCATTTAAAATTTTTGTAGTCCACATCAGAAGATAAGTCCTTTGCCTTTGCTTGTCAAAGCTGATAATGTTGGAATGACTTAGCCTCTTTTCCACTTCCTGTTCTCCTTGTAATTCTGGGAATCTTCTCATAGAGGAAACATTGTAGTACCTTCAGAAGCTATTTTGTCTCCCATGATCCTTTCTAAGACACCTCGCGGGAGCTTCTCAAAAGCTTCATTGGTGGGAGCAAAGAGTGTGAAGTGACCGTCTCTTCCAAGTGTCTCCAGTATATCAGATGTGATGGCAGCTGCCTGAAACACGAACGTGCTCTTAGAGGTTTGCACAATGCAGATCCAGAAAATTACAATACGTAGCCCAGGGTGAGGTGGGGGAGTTGCTTCTTTAAAAACCAGAGACATTTGCTCTTATTAGATCTTTAAAACATGACTTTTTGGCACGACCGACAATGTCCTTTCCAACTTTCCTGGAACTGTGTTTGTAAGAATGGGAATTCTGCCAATGTTTGTGTGACTTAGCATATCCAGCACCGCATGTAATAACAGATGGACATGTAAAGGCACTTGATGCACTGTAGTCATAGACATAACTAACCTTCTTCAGCATGTCCACATAACTACTGTTAGTTCATATGAGATGATTTCTAATGAGTAAAATGAAAATCTTTTCATTTTAAGAAATGTATTTGTTACATTTCTGCCAGGTTTTTAAAAATAGCATTTTTATTGTGTTAGAGCAAGTTCCTACTATCTCACCACTGACCTTCTGTGTCCCTGGAAATTTGACTGTTGTAAGAGTCCAGTGACCCTGTTGGAAGTTTCCCCCAAAGACTCTTATTCAAACACACAGGTGCCAAAATCAGCACAGTAACCAGAGGGTAAACAGAGGGATGCACATTCTCTGATTTTAGATTCAGACAGGAAAAGAGGAGGAATTTCAATGATGCAAGGCATTCCATTGTTATTTCTTGTACTTACCCTAAAAGATGAAAGTTCATCTTCTGCTTCGATGAAGTCTTGAATTGAGGTGCCAATTTGCGTGAGGACGCGGTCAATGACGTGTACAACACCATTTGTTGCAATTTGGTTTCCATGGATGACTCGAGCACAATTAACAGTGACAACCTAGAATTATTTGGAGAAATCCAAGTGTAGAAATCAGAGCTACCCACTGACTACTGAGATTGAAGGCCATCACCTGTTTTTCATTTATACCTGTAAATGTAACATGAAGGAGCCAATATTCTGAATGCAAATGCTGAACAGTAAAGACTTATATATGGCTATGTCTAAAAAGGAAAGTAAGAGAAAACAGAACCAGTTGAGAAGCCAAGTCCAGTTATACTTAACACATCTAGAAACATCAGGCAAAAGCATGTCTGCATCTCAGTTACTGCTTTTCTTCTTTTCCTTTTATAGAGATAGTCAGAAGCGATTTCTAATGTAGGTCAGTGATTCACACAAAGAAGTCTAATGGGTCCTAAGCTACATTCTGAGAGAAATAATTATTGCACAAATATGATCTGCTCTATTCCAGTGGATTCCTAATTATTGCCTCATAGCTGACCTTCTTTGCCCCTGAAAATACGACTGTTGAAAGAGCCCTATGACCCTGTTGGAAGTTTCCCACAAAGATTCGTCCAAACATGGACAGACCTAAATCAGTATAGTGGCCAGACGGTGAATAAAGGAATACTCGTTCTCTGATTATTCTTTGATGTTTCTCTGATGAATTCCTGTTATTTTTTCTTTGATTATGATTTTTCAAACACATCAGCTATTAAAATTTCCTTTTTTAGAACAGCTAAGTCCACTGTCAGTGAACTGTCCATTGAATTTCTTTCTCATCATCACTTTTTAGTAGAAATCAGTCACTGAATTACAAACACACGTGCCCTGACTATGGGGGATGGTCATGCTATGGCACTTACATTCACTAGCCCTGTGTCTGGGAACAGTATAGAGAAGGTACAGAAAAAAATTAAGGGTGACATTATTCAGCAATGTGCTATTTATTAATGCAACTTACCCCATTTGGATAATGGTTAATGAAAAGCCCCAAATTGTTATACATCGAGGGAATAATCATGCCATTTTTTAAGTCCTTCGTCAGCATTCTCTTATTAACCATGTGGCTGTGTAAAGCATTTAGTAATTCAACATTAACATTGCTCTCCAAACCTCTACGGATATCCTGGGAAAAATTGAAATGATGGAAGTTTATTTTATTGTGGCTCGTTATTAAAATTCTTATAACCACACTATTTCTACTCTCTTGTTACTCTCTCACTGCATTATACAGATGGTCAAACCAAATTAATATAAATAAAATTGTATTCTTTCAGTTGGTTAAGGAATTTTGTAAGTTCAGGTGCAGAGTTAAGGGTCCTAGATCTGATAGAGTGCCTGGATAAATTTGAGAGACAAAACAAATTTTTGAAATGAATATACTGATGACAAGATATCTAATGTAACATGAAGACTTAGGGGGATATGAAGTTATCAGATATTTAAAATATATTTTGAGTAGCAAATAAAACAAACGTGGGATTATATTTGTATAGAACATTTGAGCTTTCACAAGATTTTCATGTTTGTGCCATTACAAATTCAAGAATTCAACCATCCTGTACCTTTTTATTTGTCCAACACCATATTACATTATACCATACATGGTGCTATGGGAAATACTGGGATAAGTGAAGGTGAAGTCTCTGCCTTTAGGGTGCTTATCATATAGCAGCAGGTAAAATAAACATAGTAAGATAAAGGCCAGAAGGAGACAAAAGTGCTTTCAGGGGTCAGTGAGGAAGGCCAGCTATTCAAGTTTGAAGATAGGCCTTGACGGGTAGAAAGCATAGGACCGGGTGATCATCATTCGAAGTCCAGTTGCTGACACAGAATGAATGTGGGAAGAGCAGAAGTTGTCCAGTCTGATTGGCACATGCTTTTATGCTTCTCAGATAACATTAGGGAAACAATTTTTTTAAAGTATGTGGAACAATATCACAGAGGACTTAACTGCTGGAGTGAAGCATGAGTCAGACGGGCAGTGGGGGTCACCAAAGATTTTGTGATATCAGAATGTAATGATTAGCCTGGGCTTTAGGATGGTTAATCTGGTGAAGACACAGCAGAAATACCGGTGTTAGGAAGATGAAACAGGAGACATGGGTGACTAACAGTTGCTAGTAAGAAGTGGAGAGATGGGAAATAAGGATGACTCACCATTTTCAGTTCTGAACACTGAGATTGGTGCTGTCAATTATGGAAAAAAGTAGCAGAAAAGCAATTTGGGAAGAAAGCTTATGGAGTGAAAGAAAATAGCATATGTCTTAGACAACTTCTTGTGTAAAGATGCAGATGGTATATCCAAGGAGAAATATTAAGGTGGATGTTAGAAGTATTCCCCTGGGGTTCCAAGAAGAACAAATACAAGAGACAGATTTCCTGGATAAATGCACTGAAGTAATAGCTGAAGCCATCAGAAGTATGTGTAAGGAGCAGAGTCTAGTTTCTGAAAGAGGCTTTAATGAGACCCATTCTAAAGTCAAGGAGAAGAGGAATCAGTGAAAGGAACAGAAAGGTGGTTAGAGATGTGCTCAGAGACAAGCAGAAGAGAGAGTTCTATAAGGCAAGCAATTAACCACACAGTTGATACAGCAAGATAACATCTGCAGGAATCTGCCTAAGTTGTACTAAATATTATTTGACTCATAGTAATTATCAATTCCTCTTCATATCAAGTAGAAAAATAGGAATATATTTCTATGCCAGTTTCACAGATTTGGAAATTGAGCCATTATTTAGTATACTGTAAATAAGGCTATGCTCAAAAAAGTCTGAAAATCAAATGCATCATTTAAAATGCTTCACTTAAATATCTACACACATGTTTATGAATCTGGCAATATCTGAACAGTCATATCTATTTATCTGCAAGTAAGATAATAATCATATCTGCATAATATGGCTTATAATACATTTTAAATTCCACTAGACTTCTTAACTTACTTTTCTGTTAGATATTTCATCTAAAATTAACTACATTTCTCCACAATCAAAAAAGAAAGAAGGAAGGAGTAATAGAATAATGAGAAATGCCTTTTTTTAGTTTACGAGCCCGCTGGGGAGTTATTCCATTTATGGATGCATTAACATGCTTTCCCCCTTACACTCAGCAACTCATCCTTTTATGTATCCTCATGTAGTTACAATAGAAAGATACAAAATTCCATTGATTTCCAGGGTAACAAACCAGTTAAAATGAGAAAACAGTAACAGCAAAAATAATTATATTAATAAAAATAGTGAATTACAGAATCCAGGTTGTCCCACGCCTCATTACTCGGTGAGAAGTAAGTGAACGACCCCTTTCCTTCTATCTCCTCCCTCAGTTTTGAGACGTCAGAATAGCGCTGCGTCGTCGTGGCTCCCACAATGCCCAGGGTACCGTAAACGTGGTCAATGGGCAAAACTGGAATATTCAAGAAAGGAGTAAGTACTTTGGGCAATGTTTCAAGAATATTATTTCATAATCATGTAGACTTTGCACTAAGTTCCCTGATACATTTAACTGATAACTTCAGCAATGAAATTCTACGAATTATCAATTGCATAGGGAAGTTGCTTTTGAGTGCTAAATAATAACATACTCTTGAAAACTAATATTTCGTATATGGTGTGTGTTGAGAGGAAATGAACTTTAACTTGTCATCCTTGATCTGGCTGTGAGCCAAGATCTTGTTATTTAGTCCATTTAGATGTCAATCTTGCTATCTCAATAATCGTTCAATTACCATTATCAGTAAATATCTCTGATTATTTGCCTGAAAAGAAAAAAAAGAGTTGCTCTTCCCTTTTCACTGAGAATGGCAAAGGTAATCATTTCTTTCATGTTGGTTTGAAGCTCTTAAATAGTATAATGCTATTATGTATAGAGAGATAATTTTTATAGATTTGGGTTCCTAAAACAAATATATAAACTTGTTTCTTTTCATCTTAATTTCAGAAAGGAAATAAATAGAAGTATCTATTCCAGAATATTTCTCCTGAACTTCAGCAGAAAGATTAATATATGAGTTTCAACCAGAAATTTGGTGTAGCCAAACTGATTATTATTTTTTAACCCTATCTGATTTTTGAAAACGATCATGATTTGGATTATATTGTACAAGTGGTTGTTACATTTGTGATATACCAAGCCTAGGTGATACACTATTATTTTAAGTTATAAAATCAGGGCTAAAGATCTCAAAAGGATGGGAGAAATGTGTCAGAATTAACAGATTAAGTGTAACACAGTTGCATGTAAGTCCTATGCCTAATTCATTGAGAAAACAAATTCTAGAGAAAGACCTGACTTGATAGAACACCAGTACTCAATTTTAATTAATTACAGATTCATTATGAGCTGATGATATGCCATGGTTACTCATGACATTAACCAAAGTTCAGGAGCCCCCAAAACTGAGATATTTGTCTTGATGTTTTCACTGCTCAGACCCACATGGATTGTAGACACCAGCCTGGGATCACATTCAGGAAAATAGTGACTGGAGGCTTTTACTGGGTTGGTGTCCAGGGTGGAGAAGGCTCCAAAGCTCAGAAGGTCTGGGGATGATGAGCCCAGAGCAGAGAAGATGCTACTGGGGAAGGGAGGGTAGCTGGAGGAAGGGCCTGATGACTGGTGTGAAATATCTGAATGGCTGTTATTTCAAAGAGGAAGTCGACAAGCTACTTTTTCTCTAGTTGGCGGAGTTATAGGAAACCAAGTTTCAGTATGAAGAATGTTCTGAAATAAGAGCTGTTCATTTAGAGAAGATGAGCCAGCTAGTCAGCTCCACATTTCAAGGCAAGTTCAAAGAAAGGGTTTTTATAGAAGGGGTTTTCATTGTTGAAGGAAAGTTGAACTAATTTATACCTATGACTAAGCTTCTGTTGTATGGTCCAGCATTAAGTGCATGAAATGTTTTACTACTTTATCACCATAGCAAATTCATGAATGACACCAGGATAAGGCTGCTCTATGTTGGATTTATTGTAGTGCTAAATCCCCTCCCCACCCCCAGTTGGCATCTCTGCAAATGGAGCTGTCCCACCAGCTTTTCCTCACACAAGATGAGCTCGTTTAATTCAGCAACTGAAATTTTACCTGCTGGGCAGCCTTTCATTCCTTCCATTCTCATATAACCAGGGCAACATTCATATAACACAGTCCTGTGCATTGGGAGAAACTCAAGATTAAAATAAGGAACTACATAGGATACATTTTGACACAAATTTAGCAAAGACCTATTATTTATTGTCGTGAATTACTGGGAATATAGAATCAGTTTTTTTTCCAACACCAAGGAATTTATATTAGTTGGATTTCTTTCTATAGCCTTAGGATATGGTAGAAAAGTTCCAGGATCTTGAGTCAGAAGGATGGAGTTTGGTCCCAGTCCTACTACTTGGTTGATGTGTGAGCCTGAGTAAGTCATTCAACAAATTTGAGTCCCAGTTTCCCCAACTATTTAATGTGGCTGAAGTAGCTACAATACCTACTCATAGGGTAGTTGTGAATCTCAAATAAAATGATGCTTTAGAAATCATTTTGTAAACTATAAATAGCTAGAAACATTTATTAATATAAGGTTATTAGAGACTAGACACATCAGGAAAATCAGTAACCCATTCCAATCACAAAAAGCTATTCCATTGTGAATTAAAATAATGCACAAAATACAAAAATGAAAAACTCTTTCTTAGTATGATAAAAATGACAGTAAGAACTCTCAAAAAGTAGAATGTTTTTTATTAATATATGCTCTTACATAGTTAAAAATATAAATAAGGTTCAAATTGAAACCAGGTACATTCATTAATTTTCCATGATTTGTGGTCCTGCTTGTCATCTTGGATTCCTGTTTCTCTATTTTATTAATGTAAATTTTAAAGCACAGTTATTTATGGATACACATATGTATAAGGTAACATATGAAACATGGATGAGAAGAAAGTTTCTGGCATGGAATATTGACATACACATAGTCTATAGATAAGAAAATATGGGCAAAGTGAAGTGGGAAATGTCACTTTCAAATTGTTCTCTAATTTTAAAATAATATCAAGAATAGTCAGCATCATATACAAACTATATGGGAACCGTATATAAGTCCTAATATGGCCCCTGTAGCAATTTTATTGTCAAAGATTCCCATATAAATAAATTGGAATATTTGGATGCCAAGGGATTAAGAATTGCTTAAACATTAGCTTTGTATATATTATAAACAATCAGACATGAACTATATATGATTTAGTCCAGTACTAATAATGCTTCTTTGAAGTAAAATGTGAATAGAAGAGGAAACTATTACTGTAACAAAACTTCTATAATATATGCTAATATGACCTAAGGAACAGCTTTACTGTAGAGAATTAATACACCAGATGGGATAAAATTCCAAAACATCAATTATGATTTCAGTTGATAGCTGAACAAGATGGTTATGTGAGTTGCTATTTAAAAACAAAAAAGTCGTTTTATTCAGCAGAAAATATATGCTACACGAAACTCAAAGTTTCCATATGGTCAGTAGGACCAAAGAGAACACAGAAAAGTCATTACTGTGTACATCTTTGAAGGTGGGAGATGTATCTTCATTTTCTGAAAAGTATCTAAATTCTCATGGAAATACCAGCTGAAAGTGTCACTGAAAGCAAGTCTACAAATACTCTATAACTGGGCCAGTATATGTTATGGGAAATAGCTTCAACCTAGGAAACACCATGGTTTTCATTAGACCTGCCCAGTTCCTTCCCCCAAGTCCCCAGAGCAAACCAGAGGACAGACATTTCTGTCAACTGTCACAAAAAGTCCTGAAGATGTCTTTGGAAACGTTAGCAGCTGCAAGCAAAAGGCAAATCACTCATTCTTCCTGTAAATATTATTGATTTATTTGGTTATTTGAAGCTAGCAACTAGCATTTACATTTATTTCAGAGCACAGATGTAAATGTGTTTGTGAAAATGAAGCTATGTGAGGGAAATAAGCTTATATAATTTAACAAAGGAGACACTGTTATGTTTCTAGTAAAAAGCCAGGCTTCAAAGCAGGGAATTTATTTATTTTTTAATGGAGAACAAGAAAGAATTTTGGCATATGCTTTGTCCAAGCCTTGGCATCTCCAGTATATTTAGATGGTTAAAGAAAGATTATAGCAGACATCCCTAGCTTCCAGAAAGGATGTTATTATTCCAGAAATAATGATTTCCTCTAAATATTTCAGAGAGCAATCCTTTCGTACATAGTGAGTATGCGTTCCAAACATGCCCCAAGGTAACAAAGAGTATAAAAGACAAAGAAAGAAGATTCAGAGCCCTGGAGGCCCAGCTGGGGCCTGGCGGGCACCGTGGACAAGATCGCTGTAACCACTGCCTTGCACTGTGATTGTGTGAGAGACTCTCCAGTCTGGACAATGTCCACAAGCTAAGAGGAAAAGCGTCCAGGTCAGAAAGTCCATCAGGTGAAACTCTGTTAAGGCAATTTTCAGGAATAGCAGACTCCTGAGGGGTCCTAGACTTGGTTACCCTGGGGAAGCACAGGCCCCCTGAGGTCATATGCCCTGAAGACATGGTTTGTATTTGGAAATGAAGAGCATCCTCTGCCTTTTACATGAGCATCTGGTCACAGCTCCTTTTCCCACCTACATGCACCACTTGTTTAAGTAGCTTAAATTTAAGGACAATTGGTATTGCGAGCTAGAATGACTTAGCAATTTCACTTCCATCAATTCATTTTTACCTCCAGAAACTCAATGTTAAGTATTAAATCCACATTTCACAGGTAAAGAAACACAGGCTCCAAGAGGGGAAGTGATTCCACATTTAGTATTTGTACCTATATTATTAAGTTAGGAGTAAGTTTTTAACCCTCCAATCCTTCCACCTGTTTCAAGTCACTGAAGTTTGACAATGACATCCTAAGCCAGCTCCTGTGATGCTTGGCTCTCTGGGCATCCTTCACTGAGGGCAGTGCCCGAAGCAACAGGAAGCAGGCAGGAGTCCCTTCCGCTGCTTTCTTGACTGGGGCAGGATGGCTTCTCTCACCTATTTGCTCTAGTAACTTTATGCATGACTCAACTCCTTCATTTAAAAAGAATTTGGACCGCGTGAGTAGTTCTCACCTTTATAAGCCCAGGACTGTATTTTTTTGACCAATATTTATGGATAAATTAAACCAATAAGCATGTCTATGAAGTAATAAAAAACATTTTCCAAATTTAAGTTAATCAGTGAAGCATGTAACTGAGTTTTGAAGAGCTGCACGGTGAATCTAGCGGTAGGTTTACTGCCTTTTCGGGCCCCAGGGATCTGTCCCTTTGAGATAGATTGACGGGATTAAAGGAAGAGATGAAACTTCAGACCTTTCCAACTTTAAGCTTGGATGAAATCTCCGAGTAAACTGGAGTACTTCTGATAATTTCCAGAGGACTATAGGCAAACATTAATTTGTGTCTCAAAAACGCTGATATTTCAAATCAGTTTGTTCTTCT
This sequence comes from Smutsia gigantea, assembly GCA_032199065.1. NCBI lineage: Eukaryota > Metazoa > Chordata > Mammalia > Pholidota > Manidae > Smutsia > Smutsia gigantea. The sequence continues at coordinate 53,589 of JAVSCE010014134.1, read as the reverse complement.
GGCCTTTTTTTTTTTAATAAAATGAGGAAACAGGCATAGGGGTTAACTGACCCAAGATAAAAGAGAGCCAGACCAGGAAAAGACATGACATAGCCAATCCCTCACCCTGTTCCTGTACTAAATGGCATGTGAGAGATGCCCTGTGACTCGCCTGCTTCAGGCCTCCGTGACACATAGTCAGGGGGTGTGAGAGTCCACTGGCATAGGGACACCTGCAGGGAGAATTTATTCATGTACCTGATCCATTCTTTTTCTTTTAAAGCTCACAATTGTGGAGAATGTTTTTAAGAAAAGTGGTGCCTATGTCCAAGGAAGGCCACGGTGCTGTCTTTGGACTTGGCCAATGAAGAAAAAGATGAGACTTACGTTTTCTTTCCACAGATGGCACCTTGATACCAGTTCCTACAGGTGCTGAAGTATTTCTTTTTGGTGCCCAAAATCTGTTGAAGGGCACAGACATTCGGGCTGGAAGACAGAGAGAAGGAAATAGAGTTAATGACCTAATGACAACTAGTTTCCATACCCACAGGCCAGGTGGTTAGAGAAGAAAAAAAAACACATGAATTTCATTTTCAACGAAGTGATTCTAATCTTGTGCAGATCTGGTTCTTGATCCAAACCTACTGAATCGCTGGAAAAACTACAGTCTGTGGGAGAGAAAGAGTGAGGGAGTCATACATCCCTGGAAGTGAGACACCGCTGTTTCAAAAGTTGATTTAATAAGAATAGTCAATAAGCATTAAGTTTAACATAATTATGTTTTCATGTGTCTTATTACCTATAATAGTTGATAATTCACTGACTCACTTTGAATCAAACTGACTCTTTAAATCACTGCTCAATTTGGGTGGAGAGTGGTTTTGGGATTCAGGGACAATGAAGTACCAGAGAGCAAACGAAATGTGTTCTCTATCCAAAAACCCTATACTGTGGAATTTTCTAGGTGAGGAATCATAGAGATGAATGAGGGCTAAACTCAAATAATATAGCTGCACAAGGGAAAATTTATTTCTTTGAGTGGAAGTAATAGATCAGAACATCCTCTGCCAGAATGTTTTGGTTTTTTTTTTTCCCTTTCTTGAAGAGATGGAAGTCTTCTTTGCACTGTAAGGCAAGGGATGTTCTCAGAATATGAAAATCCTTCTGAGACATAGGAAGAAGTACCAAGATCCATTTCAAAAAGAATTATAAATGGTTGGGTTGGTTAAGTTACTAAATTATGTCTGAAAACTTTAAAAAGGCTAACTTGTAGTTAAAATTTATTCTAAGAAATACAAATAATCTTTGCAAATTTTACAGAATGCAAATGTCAGAACATTCTTAAATGCTTCAGAAAATTCAGAATACTAGTTACATTCCTCATTATTAATTTTCAAAGATAACTTAAATGAACTGTTCCCCAACATCACAAGAGATATTTCAAAGCTGTTTTCATAATGGGAGGCTATAACCATAGATTCTTTCATTTTAAAAACCTCATTCTTTGTGTAAGGAAATAAAAACACAAATAAACTAAATTATAAGGAAATGCCCTGTTAACTACTGCTAATTAGATTAAAATTATATACTTCATAAAAAGCAATTTACACAAGTTATTTTGACAGTAATTCTTAAAGTTTAAAACATATATAAATCAGGAATGCTCTTTTTTTTTTCTTTGTCCTACTACTTTTAATAAGTAGGGAAAAGCCCTGAAACATACATGAGGAGCTTTATGTATACCTGTACATGCAACAAGCTAAGGAAAACAAAAAAAGGTTTGTAAAACCAAACCACTGACTTACCCCTGGTCTCGGCCCCTGATCCGGCTGTGAGTCAAGACCTTATCATAATGGCCATTGGCCTTTGCAGGGTTAACGACAACCAGCAAGAGGAGAGAAAATATGGGCATTGCAGGAATCATCTTTAGTCTCTCCGCTGCAGTGAGTCCACGGAGAGAACTGGCAGTGGGCTTTGGAGAGCTCAGAGTTTATATACATGTCAGAGTCATGGGAGGGAGGGTGCAACCTGGCAGTATGAGCTCTCTCCAAAAAGCCTCAGCAACTTCAAGTGGCCAGTGAAAGTCTGCCTTTGTTCGTTATGCTTACCGAACAGATGGAGGTTCTTTTTCTTCTCATTATGAAGACAGTTGCTCTTATTTTTAAACTATTTACTCTTCTCTTTATCTTTAACAAATGACTCAGTGCCTGTTAGCATTTCAGTTTTATTCTGTTGGAACTTGCAGGGTTTTTCATGGAAAATGATTTAGTTTGGGTTTTAAGGAATATTCTGCAGTTCTCCCTTTCAGAGTACATGTCTCTGTGCTCAGTGAGATCATTGTTTGATCTTGCCACATCTTGTCGCATCCAGCTCACATCAGAACTGAAAGGTTATTCTTTTTCAGCAGATAGCAAAGGTATATGTAAGTCTGATAATCACAAGGGAGGTCTATGACTCTTGATTAAAAACAGATGTTAAAAGGTTTAAAACTTGCATAAAATATGAAATAAGGATTCTCAGTTGCTGATGAAGCATGTAGGAGAGGTCACAGTTTCCTTGCAGTCTTACTTAGCTAGGAAGATACCTTCCATTTAGCCTCTCTCTTCAGTTATCAAGGAATAAATAGAGTTATCATAAATCTCCTGCTGGCACATTTCCCTAACTCTTGAAATGAAGCAGAAAAGAGAAACATTTCTCTTCTCATGACATACTTCACATGATGTTGCACATTTCTAGGCAGCATAACTACTGCTAAGGACTGGACAAAATAACCACAGCCCCTATTGGAACAAGTATTGCTAATCTAACTGTAGTGATTAAATGCATATGAAGATACAGGGGCACTGCCAGAATTCTTCTGATTTTATCAAGAGTAAACTAAAGTCTCTTAATGTTACACTACACAATGCCTGGCCAAGAAAATATACATTCTCACCACTCCACAGCATCCTGTGTCCAATGTTCAGAACACTTTGGATAAAAGAAATTGGCATGTCAGAAGTCAACCATAAGCTGAAATGATGACTGTGAGGCGCTCCTTGAATCAACGAGTTGCGCGCTCTCCTAAAGTAAAAGCGTTGTTCAAGGAGATGTTGCAAAGTGCCGCCTCCTTGGTGACGCAGCAGTATTGTTGCCCCACTGGCAAGATGGAGAGTTTCACACAGAGCCACCATGGTGTCCAGTTGGAAAGGCTTGGAGAGCAGGCTGCACTGGGCCAGAGGAGGTTCCAGCTGTAAGAAGACTTATACTGAAATTGCCAAAAGATTTTTGCTTTGAGGCACTGAAATAATTCTGAAGCTTGCTGCTAGTTTATTAAGAAAGTATTCAATGAAACAATACATGCTGAAATAGGATTCAGAGGCCTGTTTGCAATTTTAAAATCTTGGTATTAAGGTATAGAAAATGAAAGAGTAATTCAAAAGGAGAGCTGGAAAGAAGATGGCATGAGAGATAAATTACATTCTTTCCAAGTCCCCTGTGAGAAGATTAATCTATGATTTCTATTTTTCTGAATGAAATTATTCTAAGCCTGTGTGTTACTTGTGTACTTTATATAAAAGGTTTCTATTACTCTCAGGTTGTGCAACTCGTGGGTGGTCAGTAATTACTTACTGAGTAGGATGGAATGACTGTTTTATGAAAATAAGTTCTACTTAATGCAAGCAAATTAGCTGTTAGAACATTCCTGATTAACACAGTTATATAAAATATTCAAGTCTAGACTGGCTAGATGTTACAGTATAGATTACTTATCTTCTAAGACATAGTAATGGAATTTTGGAATTACAGATGAATAAGTGAAACTGAAAATGCAGAATCTCGCCAACATCACCATTATAAATAGTGATCCACTCTTCACTGGGATGTACCCTGCTGTTAATGCAACCCTTTTCATTTTAGACAGCTCCGATGGTGTATATGCTTTTCTGTAGTGAAGCTGAAATCTGCTTCAATCCCATGGGGTTGGATTGGAGAGGAAGGAATGTGGTATAGAGAGAAGATATAGCTGTGGATAATATGTATCAAGTAAAAGAATTCTTTAAATACAGTCTAGATGATAACTGATAGACTTGAAGAGTGTAGGGGTGAAAGTGGGATCAGTGATTTCCTGTCGTGTTCCTGTCTTAACAGTGCCTGCAATAAACTGAAAATACATTGATTATTTTTCAAGAACATTTTTGACCTTGTTCCTTGCGACCACAATTTTATCCACAAGAATCAATAGCTTCCATTATTCCTGTTTCCTTCAGTCGTCTACACGGACAAAGCAGGGAGAATGAGATGCATTCGTATTTCAAAAGAGTACTGCTCCCTTTTGACAGAAGATAACAGGCTTAGTCTTTGTAAAAAGCATCATAGATGCTCTTAACACTAAAAAGAAGGTTATTGAATCTTCCTTTTCAGAGTTTCCAATAATGGAGTCAAAAGTCAATCCATTCTGAGCATCATATTCGGAACGTGTGTAAGTCCCATGGAAGTCCACAAGCACTGGCCCTCAACAAATATTTACCCTTAGGATGAGTGACACCGTCAAGGAGGATCTTGGAAATGAGGGCCAGACTGTACATATGAACTACATGTTCATTTAGAGGCTGGAGAACATTCCAAGGAAAGGAAAATTTTAGGGGAAATATAAAAACATTAACCACTGCAGCTTAAAAAGCGGAGCCGTGCCCAGTGGGGTATATTACCTGATACTATGTAGTGAGAGAAAGGCCAGGCAACGTCATCCAGGACTCTGGCTTCAGGACAGCTCATGATCGGACACTCCAGAGGCGACAGGTTGGGGCCGGGGAGAGGAGGAAACAGGTCCAGAGAATAGGAAGAAAAGGTAGTCTAGGTTGTCGAGAAAAGATTAAAAAATCTTGAGACAGAAACAATTCTCTCCTTTCAGAGCACTCATCAAGGGCCAGTCTCTTTCTCTCCACAAAAGACCCATATTCTTCTGCTCTGTGCAGGGACCCTGCCTCAGGGCTGGTTGTGTCATTTTCTTAGCAGTTTGGAGGAAGATTGGCATCTACAATTAAATCTGGCTTTCAAGGTTGTAAGGCCTGACCCAGAGATGTAAGTCATTAATGAAAAAGAAATGGCTTATTATGCAACCAAGGGAAAATAGTGTATTTAAAAGACAGAGACATCTGTTCCTATCCATCAGGATGCTAATTTACGGGTAGTTTGCAAACTGTCCAGTGGTTATTTGTAGTAAGGCTTGTAGCCCCCGGAGGCTGTGAACGCTTTGGAATGTCATACTGTCACCAGGGCGCAAGCAGCATCAAACTTGCCCTATGCTCTAGGATCAGACATGGCCTGTGGATTCAACAGACAGAGTAGATTTTTTTTTAACCAGAATTTCCCTGGTTTTGAACGATCCAGAACAGTTATTTATCCCAGGTCATCACTAAACCCCTGCTTTTTAACATGTGGTCTGTGGGATCTTGAAAACATTTCTTGAGCATCCCTTAGCTTTCTTCCAGGCCTCTTTGTAAACTGCAGGTAAGAGAGCTTGTGAAACGTGCTAAGGCCTGTGATGCTCCTGCCGCACATTCCTGGAGGCAGCGCTCCGGGCTGTCTGAGCGCTCTGCCCACTGAGGGTCTCAGCCTTTCCTGGCTCTCGGGTTTGCATCCCTTTAACCTGAAGTCCTGGCAGAGACTAAATGATCCTGGTACCCTTGAGTGAGGGAAACTGTTTTCTTAAAATGAATAGGTTACATTGAACTAAACCGAGGGTAGAAGGAATTCAAATTAAGCAAAAAATAAATTCTGTGATTTTTTTTTTTACCTCTTTAAAATGTTAGCTAAAATCTAGCTAAAATGAAATTGAACATCAACGGCTGTCTTAAAAAATTCCAGGGGCAGCACATGGGCCCAAATATTTGTTGCTGACCCATTGTAACACCTTCAACGAGTGGACCCTCCCTAGCTGTCCTCCCCTATGTTTCCAAAGGATTTTCTCCTCTGCTTCTGTCCATCTTCCAGGCATGTCTGGCCTAACGTATCTAAGGTAATGAAATCATCTTCAGAGAAAGAGATGAGTAACTGGACCCCAAAGTAAACATTAATGATGCCTATTTAATGTTAATTCTTTTAGGAAATCGAACAGAGGGCTTTCTTTGCTGTGTGGCTAGTATGCTGTCTTTCCTGTATGGATTTAGACTCATTTCCTTTCAAAGCCTATCAAGTGATAGATCACACTCATACTAAGTAATCAGGGTCACTATTTGCCCCTAACTGAGCTGGATACTCTTGAAATTTTAAAGCTGGATGCTCACGAGCAGCATTTCTTAGTAGCAATATTTACTTGTATTTCTCTGGAGACATCTAGTGGAGAAAGCACGGTATGTTTCTAGAAGCACAGATATTATCGATTCTACATTTTGATTAAAATAATAATTAGTATGAAATTCACACGAAAAAACGTAAACATTCTACATGCATATCAAAATGCCAAACAACTGAAGATTAATAATGGCCTCTTACATAAAATATTTTATAGCAGATTTAGATGGACCACAATAAATGACAAAAAGTGAAAAATCTAGTCTTGTATTTGGTATGGATGTGGCCAAGCAATGAATCGCTCCCCTTTTTATCTGAGATTTTTGTTGTCATGTCTGTTCTGCACTGGTAGGTGAGAATAGTCTAGGGGCAAGAATAAGGAATTGTGACAGATTTCTCTACTTCAAATAAATGATTGGAAATAATCACTTTGCAGTCTGATTTCACTCACGCGTTCCCCCTCACGTTTATATGCCCTTTATTCCTTATCTCCGGGGGGCTTGATCCTGTTAGCATTGGGAGTTTCAGTTAGATCTGGACAGATTTATTTCAGAGACAGTTCAGACCCCAGTCACCATCTGTCTCCCCTTTCACAAATAATTTCTAATACTCTTTCAGACTAGACTGTAAGATTACGGATAGATAATTGTTGCAATTAAAAAACTCTGTAGATGTCCATCCCTTAGAGTACTAGAATTTCAGCACCCCGTCTGGCCCATAATGGCCTGCTAACAAAATGGTCTGAATTATGATAACTCCATATTTCATAATCATCCATTTATCACCTCCTGGGACCTTTTCCCTCTAAAATAGAAATATTCTCAAGTCCCATACTTAGACCTCTATCTGGTGATATCCCTCTGTTTATTTGTCCATGGAAACATTGTCCTCAAATTCTACTTCCAGTGTTTGTAATTCATGGTCTGTATTCTCTCTCGCTCTCCGTATCTGACAAGCTTCTACTTCTTCCCAGGAAAAAAAAGCAGCTGGAGTAGATTGACTTCTCATTTTTTGACCATAATCTGTCTGCTACCCTGAAGACACTGAATATATTTTGCTCTAAAATAAACTTGTTTCTCCACTTCTCCAGGTATTGATCTTTCATGGTTAATTTCCACTTGCAGAGATTCAATTTGTTACTGTCCGATTCTTCCTTTTTGCTTTCCCCGTAGGTCATGAGAGTTCCTGCTTTCCATGTGCAAATTTACTTGACAATTTCTCTTTCTAAATGCAGGCATCTGATGAAGGTTTTTATTCACTACCATTTTCTTGTATGCAGACGAGTTTTGGGATTTTGTGTTAGTACTGTGGGGGAATCGAAAGGGATTCAATTTTGATATTCATTTTATGATAAATGTGCAACATGTTTTGTTTTCATTCTTCTTCCCAGAGAGATCCATATTTGTAGAAAAAGCAGAATTAGACAAGTCCCAGGCCCTCGGGTCGTGTCTACCTACATGCATGACCTACACAGTATTCAGACTTCATTGTTTCCCACTGTTCCATCATATGATGAACAGTTTTTTAGGAAAAGTTCTGGGGGACAAAATTATTCAAGTGGACATGGACATTAATACTATGGCTCTTCTCCAGATTAAAAAAGAGGCCTAAAAGATTAATGGAAGCTTTGACCTTTAAATAGGAAAGAACCTTAGATCTTTAGGTCTGCTTTTAAGTTTCATAGAAACAAATACACACACAGTTGTACATCTTTGCCTACAGCAAATCATTTTCAGTTGAAGCCAAATGAACTCCTAAGCATGCACACATTGGTTAAAATAATAACAATAACAAGAATTCATCATAATGGACATATTCGTGTGCATTAGCTCTGCTTGGAATTCATACACAAAGTGAAATATGGCAGGAAGCCATTGTTTTGGGTGGGCACTGACAGGGCTCCTGCAGTAATAATCTTTAACAGACAAGCCGTAAAAAACCACAGAGGTTGTAAGTTCATAATTCTTCAGCCTGAAAGAATATTTTGGGATTTTCAATTTCAAAACAGATTATGTCAAATTTTCAGTTGTATTTCAATATCTATCAGCATATATTTTTACTATGTAGAAACCTTTTCTCCAGTTTTTTCTCTCCCTGCCTGTCCTTACGTGAGTAGTAGCCAAGGGCACTTGCCCAAAACAAATCGTTTGCCCAGGTTGACCCACATTTGGCATATTTCTGCCTTGACAAAAACCCAGTTGAAGGGAGGGAGCTCAGTTATTGCCTCTGGGTATTCATTTATCTCCTGCTGCCTAACACATCACTTCAGACTTTGTGGCATAAAATAGCACCCTCGGTATTGTACGCATGGCTTCTGTGGGTTGGGGATTCTGACGGTGCCCAAGCCACCCTGCTCTGTGATGTCGATGGCTGTAGACCAGGGTGGCTGCAGTGATTCCAGCGGCTGCCAGCTGGAAACCCTTCGACTGAAGGAGGCCGCACCTCCAAGGTGGTGCCTTCACGCCCATGTCCTCCCTCCAAGGATGACTGGGAGGCCAAGCTCAGCTGGGGCCGTCAGGGGGAGCATCTCACGTGGCCTCTCCAGCACGGCAGCCACGGAGTGCTTGGGCTTTGTACATGACAGCTCAGCTCTTCCGCCTAACAAGCAGACTATGCGTGGCTTTTCAGGAGCTGCCCTCAGAGCGCGCATGGAGATCCTCTGTTGCACCTGCTCATGGTAGGAGCTGTCACAAGTCAGCTCAAGGACAAGGGGAGAGGACACAGACCCCACCCCTCAATGATGCGAGGCACCAAGTATTCGTGGCAACAGGAGACTGGCATGGAGACCTTTGATTCTCCTGAGTCATAGAGTGAGAAATGCCTACAAAGTCCATTAACCAATAGTTAAGTTGGATAATGTATGTGGAAGAAATAGATATCTAAAATTTTATTTTATTTTTATGAAATCATCAGAAAATCACAGTGCTGTAAATGCTTCATCTTTCTGTGTTCCTGGATTACATTTTTTTGGAATTTTGCAACTTGGATTAAATACAGTACAATCTACCCACCCACCCGGGGAGAGCGTGCTTTGAGCTGTTTGAACGCAAACAGCTTTTAATAATGGAGGAATATTTGGAAAATGTTCTGAAAATGAGGATACACATAACTTCAGTAGTTGAGCATATTGCAGGTTTAAATGTCTGACTTCTAGTAGTTGCAACTAATTTTTGCGACTGTCAACTGTCATGTTTTTTAGAGATGACTCATCACAAAAAGTGTTTTATGCTGTTTGATGTTATCACAAATGGTAGATTTTTTTCAATTTAATTTTCAATTGTCCATTGCTAGTATATATAAATAAAATTGATTTTGCATAGTGATCTTGTATTGTGCAATCTTGGATATTTCCTACATATTGTATTGTTATTGATTTTTATCTGATTTCACCTTGTCATAGATGATAACTATCCAAAGGTTGTAGGTACTTTGATATCAGTCGCGACTTTTTAAGGTCCAACATGTGATCCATCCTTATTGTGTCAGTGTTAAATGTCAGTAAGTTCAAACTGGTGCATAGTGTTAATTCTTCACTATCCTTATCAGTTGTGTTATCATTGATTTTTTAAACAATTTTTGAGAGAGGAGTATGGAAAATTGTTCTGAGCAGTCTCCCCAGAGGCAGGTATGATTGTCCAGCCAGGAATTTGTTTGGATGTTAACAGATGATACACACCATCACCAATAAATAAGATTAAAAATGACTTAGTATTCACAACAAGTGGTGGTTCCCCGGCAGGAGAAGGGCTCACCAAGGATGAGTAGGTGAGCACACTGGGGGGTGGGATGGCTTTTACTGCATTTAGGAGGTAGGACTGAAGACGGGGCAGGTGCCCCTGGAGGCGGCCCTATGTAAATCCCAGCAAAGCAGGGAGCACACTTTTGTTCTCTCTTGACAGGTGACAGAGGTGATCCTGGGTTGGGGGATGGGGGAAAAGGAGGACATAAACATCTTCTTGATGGCAAATTTTCTAAGGATTCTGATTTGTTTACCCCTCAGTTCAGTTCTTCCTATTTTTGTTTCATGTGTTTTGAAGCTTTGGCATTGAGTGCACTTACTGAGGATTTTTATGTCTTTTTTATGAATTGACCCTTTGATCATTATGAATAGTAAATCTTCATTTTGGACAGTTCTTGTACTGAATTTGGTTTATCAGTTATTAAATTAGCTACACCAGCTTTCTATAGATTCATACTTGAACAGTGTATCTTTTTCTCTTCTGTCTTTGTTTATTCTTTCTTTTAATTTCCAGCTTGAGATACAATTGACCTGTAACATCAAGTAAGTTAAGATGTACAATGTGATGATTTGATGCACATGGAAATTGTGAAACATTTGCCACAATAAGTTTAGTTAACACATCCTTCATTTTGCATAATTACCCTTTGTTGTCATCGTGGTTATGGTAATAACATCAAGGCCCTACTCTCCCAGAAAATTTCAAGTACACAGCACAGTGTTGTTAACTTTAGTCACCATGCTGTACAGTAGATCCTGGAACTTACTCACCATAGCTGAATGTGTGTATCGTGTGACCAGCATCTTCCATTCACCCCAGCCCTCAGCCCCTAGCCACCCCCATTGTACTGTTACTGTGTTTGATGTCTTTAGATTCCGTAAATAAGGATATCATACAATATTTGTCTTTCTCTGTCTGACTTACTTCACTGAGTATCATGCCCTCAAGGTCCATCCATGTTGTCACAAATGTCAGGATTTCCATTTTTGTGGCTGAATAATATTCCACTATATGTACTATAAAGTATAATCCAATAAATGTATATAATATGTATATTTATATATATACATGAATGTTATATATAATATACATGACACATCTTTATCCATTTACCAATCTGTGGACATTTAGGTTGTTTCTATGTCTGGGCTATTGTGAATAATGCTGCAGCTCATATGGCGATGCAGTTATCCTTTTGAGATATACCTGGAAGTGGATCATACAGTAGTTCTACTTGCAAATTTTTTGACGAGCTTCCATACTGTTTTCCTTAGTGGCCTCACCAATTCACATCCCCTCCCTTTTCTCCACATTCTCGCCCACGCTTATTATCGCTTGTCTTTTTGATGTTAGTCATTCTATCAGGTGTGAGTTGATATCTCATTATAGTTCTGATTTGGATTTCCCTAAGGGTCCGTGCTGTTGAGCACCCTTAAATGTACTCCTTAGCCAGCGATATCTCTTCATTGAAAAAATGTCTATTCTAGTCCCCTGCCCATTTTTAATTGGATTTGTTTTTACTATTGAATTATGTGACTTAGGTATATATTTTGGATATTATCGTCTTATCAGATGAATGGTTTGCAGATATTTCTCCCATATTCCGCAGGTTGCCTTTCATTTTGTTGATTGTTACTTTTGCTGTGCCGAAGTCTTTTAGTTTGATGTCGTCTCACTTGTAGATTTTGCCACGTGTGGGTGTCTCTGCAAACAAGCAGTGGCCTCTTCTAGATTTTAGGGACTGACTTTGGTGAGGAAAGACCTTTGCCTATGGTGGGGGGCATGCGGGAACGGTGGTGAGCCTGGGTTTAGCAGGGCGCAAGGGTAGGAGCGCCTGGCGGTTCTGGGTCCTGGGTGGCACAGTGTCTCGTTGGCTGAGATCAGCAGCCGCACAGCCCTTGGCATGTGATGCAGGGACCCGCAGTGGCTGAGGCGGCTGTTGAAGTCCTCCGTGGTGACCCCAGGCCCTGGGGCTAGGAACTGAGCAGGCAGTGGCAGTGGACCGAGCCGGTGGTGTGCACACTGCTGGCTGCAGGTGCCTGTGTAGCAGCGGGGCCGGGTGCAGCTCCTTTGTGTTGGTAGAAACCAGGGCCAGCAGGAAGGGCCTGTGCCAGCTGAGGTGGTCTGGCGGCTGTGGGGGTCCTGGTTGTCCGTGTCCACCTCTGTGGCTTCAGGGTCTCCTCATGGGTGGTGCATGGCTGTGGAGTCCAGTGAGGGAAATAAGCTGGAGTCATGCAGGTGCACAACTGGAGGGCTTAGCAGAGCTCAGTGGTGCAGCAGTGGCAGAAGAGAGGGCTGGATCCAGAACACAAGCCGCTCTGGCCCTGAATATTGGCTTACACGTCTGTCACTACATGGGCGTGGGTGTGGCAATGGATCTCAGTGATGAGGCTCAGGCCAGCGGCGTGCAGGGGCAAGCTGAGGGGAGTAGCTGCAGGTGAGCCTGTGGGTGCAGGCCAGGGACTAGAGACAGGGCATGGCAGTGGGGGCCGCTGGGGGGCAGGCTGGCATCTGGCCTCCATGCAGCCACAGAGACCTGGATGGCTCCTGGTGTGTATCCTGGGCTCTGGCATCATGGAGAGGCATGAGAAGGGATGGAGAGGGACTCAGATAGCTGGCCTCTGTGCATGCAAAAACTCATGGGACAAAAACTGGTGAAATCTGCCAGGGGTCCACAGTGGCTGGGCTGGCTCTGGATTTTTTAGTGACCAAACCTATGGCTCACCCTGCAGAGCAGGTCCCTGAGAACGGCAGTGGCTCCCATCGTGTGGTTGATATGGGCAGTCCGTGCTCTCCGTCCATTTTTGTAGCTGTCTCCATGTGTCACCGCTTCCCTGATCTCTGGGTGGGGAGAGCCCAAACAGGTCTTTTCTGTGGTGCCCCGAAAGGCCAGGAGACTGTTGCTCTCCCTCTTGTCTCCTCAGTGGCGGAAACTCTTCCTAGCTGGGGTGTTCCCCTTTGGCTCTGAACAGTGTCATCCCGGGAGGAGGGGGTGGTGCGATGCAGACAGTGAGGCTGTTCTTCCTTCCCTCCCTGGGCAGCGATTCTCAGGACTTTTGGTGCAAGGTGTAGCTCAGGTTTCAGTGAACTCCTCTGCACGCCCAAAGCTGTTTTTGTTCATGGATAACTGTCTAATTGTTGATCTTCGGTGGGGGGGTTCTTATCACTACATCCCCAATGATGTGCCTTGTTGATTTTGTGCTCGTGATCAGGAACACACTGACGACATTCATATTTTATTTAGGTATTATATGCCTGCTCTTCTAGCTTAAAAATCTGACCAATTCGAAAATAAAAATGCACTTTTTATTTTGCTTTTAGCATCATGAGATGTTCTAGATTTCTATTCTTCCAAATTATTAGTTTCATCGTAAGAGCTCTTTATTAACGTCTTTGTAAAATAAAAATAAGCCTTTTGTTTTCCTTTCAAAGCTTTAAGAAGACACATTTCCTTCATAGCTTATTCAAGCATGACTAACTTAATTCCTTTGAGATTTTATTGACAAAATAACCAATCTGGAATGTACCAGATGAAACATTTTTGATAAATTTCTAGTAACTAGCATCCTAAAAGTTGACTTTAACTCATCTATAGATCCAGTATTAACCCTAAAAAATGTGAAGATTCTATATTTATGTAGGGAAGGATATTTTGACCACCATCCAGCTAATTTGGCTCTGAAGAACCATTACATGAAATATCCACATCAGTGTTTATTGATCTAGCTGCCCTTCAGAATGACCTGAAGAGCTTTTAACAAATAGCCAGATGACCACCCCAGAAAAGTACAGATCAGTACTTCCTTGAGAAACAATAATAAGCAGCCAGGAGTGAGAACCACTCGTTCAGGTGGTTCTGACACAAAAGTGTTATCAGTTGGATTTTGTTCCTTTTAAGTTATTCAAACCAATCCTTTCAGCTTTTAATTAACTTAGGATGTAAAAACTCTTAAATGGATGAAATACTTAGAACTCAGTATAAAGATTGTTTATGTCTTTGGAGATTTGTTCAAAATAAAGCAATTAGACTAGAAGGTTCTGGGCACTGCTCTTGATTCAAATGGTGTTACATAACTCCACTCAGCTGAATGGTGTGCCGGTGAGGCAGGCAGTGATGCGGGTTAGCTGGCAAACTGGCAGTGACGCAAACCAAGATCTAAAGTAGCGGAAAGAGTACAAGACTGCATAGGAAAATTCTTTCTGGCTCTGTTCTCAGAGACCACCAGAGACACTCTTTCTCTTCCAAATTCTTCATCCTTTTCATGTCCTCTTTTGTTTGATGTAACCTGAAATTCTACTGTAGAGAATTCTTTTTTTTTTAATCAAAGAATTTCATCTGTTAAGGTATACCTTTTCTGAGAAGCAGGAGTAAAACTTTAATCTGTTATCAGATTATTTTTAAAGGTAAAAATGAGTTCCTGATCTTTCTGTTTGAGATTAGATTCGGATAAGAAAAATTAGGAAAAAACAACTGCTTTAGATAAACTTATGAAACTAGTACTGAATCTATACCTTCAGTAGATTATTTTCTCTTCGTTTTTCTTCTTTCATTCTTCTCTATAACCTTTGTATTGGATCATTCTTTTACAGAAACTCATACATTACTGTGGAAATTTAAAGGGAGATATGAATATTAATAAAAGTAAAAAGACTTAAAGACATTAAAACTTAAAGATTTGAGGTAAAGAGAGAGACGGTGTATGTTTTAAAGAGGCTGCCACTGGGAGATCAGATGGCCTGGGCTGAACCATTGATCATCCATCATAAGCTTGTGAGAACATTGGGAAAATCCCTCAACTTCTCTGTACTTCAATTTCCTTAGCTGAATAATCAGCTAATAATATCTGTCCTGTCAACTCCTTAGAGATATTTTAAGAGTTATTTTTAAAGTTGGAGGGAGTTTTTAAGTAAATGTCCAAATGAAATAAATTCTGTGTCTTTTCAAAGTCAACAGAAGTGAACTCACTCAAAATTGCCAAGTCGGAATTTATGTCCAGTGAGGCCCTCAAAAGGCACCAAGAGAGACCGATGTTTCCACCTTGACAGGCATGGCAACTAATCCAAGAAACAGTTATGCAATAGCACCAAACATAACAGTGAAAAGGCCCAGCGTTATATATTTTTTGAAGATGGAGGGGAACTGTGTGTAAAAGTGATTTTTAAACTATAAAGTAGGTGAAGGAAGATTGGAAGACAGAGGATCAAGACCCCTATGGGGGGAAGAAAATGTGTACTTTCTCGATCTATTCAGGAAATCAGCTCTGGGGACATACTGAGAGAGAGCCCAGATGTGGAGAAAGGGCAGGCCGCGGGGACAAAGACAGTGTTTGCTGAATAATTTTGCTGCAGACAAATTTAGTGCTGAATAACTTTACAGGACTGACCGAACTGTATTGTGAGGGTTGCACAGTTAGGTCACCATGACCCTGAGATGCTAATCTGACAAGTCTTCAAAGTGGAGCATATCTAAATTAAAAAGAAAACAGTATATACGTATATATATCCACACATGTTCATATAGGAGTATTATTCAAGTGTATCAACAAGATATACATTCCACATTTGTTTAAATGTAAATTGTAACTGGAAATAAATGTAAACTGAGTTTTAAAAATATTTTTAGCATTTTATTCAGAAAGATACAAGATGCTTGTTGCTGTTATGTTTGGTTTTTTATTTTTTCTTATTTTTGGCTTTCGGAAGACATAGATAGTTGCTACTGATTTAAAAGTAGGCAGAATCTGACAGGATTTCTATTCTACTGGTGTGCCCTACAAAGGCAATTATGCTTTATACTCCTTATTAACATGTAAACTACACAGCCCAGAAGGTGTTTCTGATTATTCTGCATGGTGACTTTGAGGATAACGCTTTATATAACCTCATTATGAGGTCGCATTAAGTTATAGCTTCGGTGTTC
The DNA here is from genome assembly GCA_032199065.1 of Smutsia gigantea. Classification (NCBI taxonomy): domain Eukaryota; kingdom Metazoa; phylum Chordata; class Mammalia; order Pholidota; family Manidae; genus Smutsia; species Smutsia gigantea. The sequence goes on along the minus strand of JAVSCE010014134.1, from coordinate 37,674 downwards.
TGCATAAGGTCTTTACAAGTCTTATCTATATGCCACTGTGGCATATCAAGAGAAAACTAATCTTTTGAGTATGTCAAGATCAGTGTTACTATTTCTGTTGGGGATCATGTTACCATAGTAATACATTCCCTGTGGCTTATGAAAGACTTATTTTGCTTAAGTGCTATTTTTATTTTATTCAAAATGAAATTGAGTAAGCTACTGCCAACTAAATTGTGATAAATGGGAACCAATTGTGGTGAACTTTTTAGTGTGGTCACTGGGGCTCAGTAGTACCCAGAACAGATTCAACAGGAGATGAAAGGCTCTGAATTATTACAGTATGGAAATTTACTCTCAAAATTCCTGAATTTGACTTGGTATAAATATCTTGTCTGTCATACCACAAGACAGCCTGCAAAGCATGATGTAATTATAGCTGTGAAGTATTAGCTTGCCATAGGACCACATCGAGTTCTGCACAAGCCCGACCAGATCTTATATAGTATGAGAGATTCATACAGGAATCTCCAAAATATAGCATTAAATCAGCATTAGGTGCCATTCCATATAATTCCTCAAGACTGCTCGTGTGGGTAGCACTTATGATGCTGGCTTAGGAACCTGGAAACTTAGATTCCAGGGTGTTTCCACCTCTAGCTTGCTGTGCGACCTGTGAATATAATTTCCCTCCACAAAACCTGCTTGAAATTAGAGTGCTGGAGTAATTGATTTCAACGAGTCTTTCTATAGCTATTGTATATTGTTAATTTAAATGAGATAACAACTCTTAAATATTCCTCTAAACGAGGAGTTCAAAAAATGATATATATGTTCATACATGTTGGTACAAGACAGAAATGCCAATGGTTCTCCATTGTTTGGATCAATAATTTTTATAAAATTTGCATGTTTCAGGAGTGTATCAATTCAAATATTACTGCAGAACAATGTATTAGGTGAGATAATCAATTACGATGACAGAATTTTTAGAAATATGTTACTTCTCTGTAGGTCAAAGCAACAATTTCTGATGTGCAGAGACTGGCTGACCAACCGCACATTCAAGGGTTTTTTAATAATACACAAAGCAAGCAGAACGTTGAGAGCTATACAGTTTCACAAAGTTTTCATCCTGGAGAGGAAAAAAAAAGTGGTATTGAATCTCCCGCTGTTAGGTGAGATTGTTTCTGGTTTTGTGACTCAGACTGGCGTCTCTCCCTGAAGTGGCAGGAAAGACAGATATCTGCAACTTCGTACATTTCTGAGATTCCTTTCAGAAGCATTCCCAAATTTAACCCTGGATTTCTATTAGCAGCCAAAACCCCACGAGAGCAGAACTGGAAGCTCAAGGAATGCAAAATATAAAAGAAAAGGCAGAGAGTTTGTTTTTAATGTACAGAATGGGTGGGTGATCTATTGTCACATTTGGGCAGCTAGCCCCTGAAACAGAAGAACTTGAAACCTGGCCCAATGCTACCAGCTGGGTGATGTCAGCAATTTTTTTTAACGTTTTTGACCCTCAGTTTCATTATCTTTACCATGGGAAGGATAACACTTATTAGGAAAGATTTAAAATGAGTTTTAAAAGTAATGCCTGAATCATATTTTGTGGCTTTTATTTTTACATTGAGCATTGATATTTCTTATAGGGAATTTCATGGTACTAATAAACAGAGGGGAAATCTCTCAGGTCTACTACATTACCAGAGTTTGTCGCTGCTAAACTTTTTCCCACCAGGAAGAATTACCTTTGACAATTTCCCTGGCACCAGGAGCCAGGCCGGGGTCACACCCTGCCTACAACCCAGACTTGTATGTACCAATGCACAAACTCACACTCAAGCATATGTATGAAGGTCGAAATCAGTTTGAAGTCATCCTTGTATATACCCCCCCTTTCTTGACTGGAGTTGGCAATTCTCCCTGCCACACTGACGAGCAAAGGATTTATACCTGGACACATTACAGTGTCTCTCTTCTATAAGACAGTTCCCTCAGGGATGTCACCTGCTTCTTGACAGGGAGGCAGAGGTTGGTAATAAATAGACCATGATGGCAATCATGAGAAGACTTCAAACCGACAACTGCCATTATTTCTCTAGTCGCGTCAAGTCAAGGGAGTGTTCTGATGTGAGGAACAAGCCACTGTGGGTCCTGAGACCTAGTCACCCATGAGTGTGAGTGGGTGAAGGTGAGAGCAGAGAGGGACAGACAGAGAGCATCTGTGCCCCTGCTGGTTCTCTTCCAACCAGCCAATAATCAATTCTGCTCAGCAGCTGAAATCATCCCGCACAGGGTGTGGCAACATACTATTCATTTTATACTAGTTGGGCAAAGTTTGTGCGTCAAAAATTTCATAACAGAAATCTTAAGAATATGGTACTTTAAGGAGCAAACCAAAGCAGCATTTGTTAACTTAGTTCTCAGATCACATTCATTCAGTGAACCTTTGCAAGACATCATGTCAGGACAATAGATGCTACGTTGGTGCGACTGTTTCCCTTGCTCACAAAGCTCATGCTGGCTTCTGTAGCTTTGGAGTTTTCATCTGCTGCTGTTATATGTATCACTTACCCCATAATCAGATCATAGAGACCTTCATCAGAGTCCACAGTGATTGTTCTTGGTGGCGATATGAATCAATAAGAGAGCGTGGAAGCTCAGAAATGACAGAACAGCCCATTAAAACTGCCCTGCCTTTACTAACTAAAAACACAGCAACTCAAATACATCTTTAGTGAAAAATGCATTTAATGTCGCAACATGCTCCCTTTCTCATCATGGGGAATTCACTCCGGGGGCTAATTTCAGGGTGGATTTCTTTAGGTTAATTTTTGTTGGTGTTTATACAATGGTTCTCTGACCGGTTCTCCAGTGTGGGCAGAAATGATTATCTATGATGGTAATTAGATGTGTAAGGGAAAATAGCTTGTTAATCATAATTTCCCCATAGCTTTATTTTTAGTATACTATTCATATGTAAATGCAAACTATGTAACTCCAGTTACCCAGACCATGAGGATTTAGGAAAAAGAACACCAGGTCCCCCAACTTACCATGTTTGTAGGAACATTCTCTAAATGAGACTGAATGTATTCTGCATTTCTCTTTTACTGTCAAAAGGCTGGGATATAATCAGAAGATCATGGACTAAAAATACCCTAGTTCAAATCCCAGCTCCACCACTTTTTAGCTGAGAATCACTTGGAAAAAATGACAAAAAAACTCGATGATCATCCATTTAGAATGATATGGGAATAGTGTTCATTACATTCTTGTAAAAATTATGAGTTGAAAGACCATTAAGATGGTGTTTATTACACCTAATTCTTGTGAAAATTATGAGGAAAACCAAGAGTGTTCATTTTTCTTCTAATTGTTCTTCTGTCTTCTTTCTCTTCACCATCCCTCCTCCTCTTCCTGTTCCTCCTCCTCCTCCCTTTTCGTCTTTGAAGTGAGGTTCGTAAGTTAAAATTCATTCTACTTCACAAGCATGTCATTTGACATGGGGCAGAGTACTGAACTTCTCTCAGTCCCTTTTCCTGTACTTACAGAACTTATCTGTTAACAATGTTTATGAGTCACATGAACTAAAATATGTGGGAAAGTCTCCTGTTATAAGTAAGTGTTCAAAAATAGATTTATTTCCTCCATTTCTGTTCATCTTTCTATCAAAATTGTGATTTTAGAAAACCATTGAGTTTATGTATATTTTATTCTTCCTACTTTCTTGTTGATAGAGGAAATTGGGATGGTATGTGAAGCTAAGTGTATGAAGGAACATTTCAAAATTTTATTCGAAAATATTTAATAAGTACACCCTATGAGCTCAAGCACTGTTCTAGGCACTTGAAACAGAAGTGTGAACAAGATGGATAAAGTTCCTGCTTTATGGTCTAGTATTTTAGAAAGGAAGAGACGGAAAATGCACAGAAAAGCACTGGATAAACAGGCTTCAGGCTAGGAAAAAGTTTAAACAGCTTAGGGAGTTTTGAAACCTATCATAAAAATTGAGAGCTAGAAGTTAATTTATCAACCTCTAATAAAAATTACACCAGATCCATTAGCCTCTTTTGAATAAGTTTATATTACTGTCTTAACAAGTCTCTTTTTTATTCTTTACTGGTTTTCAGCCACAGTTCTCCAGATACAAAAAATGTTGGTTTCAGTTTATGTCTTTGTTTTTTTTTCATTCAAGAAATGAATAAACCTACCGCTCTTCAGGATCCTGGTTAGGCTCTTAATCTCTAAGTACATGCCTGCTCACCTGGGCTCGGATTCTGTCAGAAACACACACATCAATCCCTTAGAAACAAGTTACGTGAAAGAGGCGTCCTGCACTGCCTTCTTTTAATCAGTCTAAAAAAGTAAGAAACACAGTTAATCAAAGGTGCAGCTGATTTTTCCCAGAAAGGACAGTGATGAAAAGTAATGCTTCTACTCTCTTCCCAAATCCACCAGGAATTCAAGAAATCAATCAATTCAGGAAATCTTACAACACACCAGAAACACCCTGTTTTATATCCTTGTTACACAGTGAACCACTCAATGTCAGTCTTCCCAGCATCTATTTTCCCCTATGATATCTTCCCCAAATTGTTCTATTTTAAACTCTGAAATAATTATTTCTTTACTTATTTCATGCTAAATAAATGCATGTTAGATAATCACCACTACTTTGAAAATAATTTACACCAATTTTCCCTTCCTGAATTCTTGGTTCTCACATAAGGAAAACATCTGCCCCCTGTAGCTCTGTCCTGTGGCTGTGAATGATTCTCCACATCCCACGTGTCTTGAGAGCAGGACATTGGGAGTCTGAACCTTTTTCCATTTTTAATACACTTTTCAACATATTGCGACTCTACCCTGTGACTGTCATGTTAATTTGCTTTAACCCACTCTGCTCTTCAAATCTTGTTCCTTTTGAAAATTCTAGCCTCATGTTATTTGACCTCTTGGCAATGTAAGCCACTTTCTCCTAAAAATGCTTTTCTTTCTTATATTGTCTGATTGTCCATTATCTTTCTGGCATCAGATGTTAAGGTTATTTAGTCTCTTCCTTTTATTATGTTCATACTTGGGCATCCATCTGCCCAGGCCAGAGATGTGAGCTTGCCTTTTGACTCCTGCAACTTTCTTACCACCAGCTTGAGTTGGTCTTCTAGTCAAACACTAGGGTATGCATAGGTTCTGTTTGCATATTCATTTTTCTCTTATTTCTATAAATTTCAGAATCTGATCTGTGCCCAAGTAGATCGCATGAGTGATCTTTTTAATCTTTTTGTTTAGTAACTTAGGTCTTCAATGCAATGTGTCAAATGAGATTGGCCGTAATAATGGTAACTCTGAACGTTAGAATAGTAAATATGCCCAGTGATGGGTGCACCTTGGGAAAGGCCAGCTGGTTGTCCCCCAGGAGATCTCACAAGCTGGCCTTATGTTGATGAACTGGCCATAATTCAGTGTCTGGCTCTTTGCTGGCAGCCTCTAAAATCTAACTGTCAGCACTTGTAGCTTGGTGCCATCTCTCACAGACTCGAGTTACTTAAGTGCAGAACCTTGCTGTCTGTGATCAGGGTGCCTACTTCTTATTTCCATGGTTGTAGCTGTCACAAAAACTGAAATACATGGTTCAACATTAGTCGTGCATTTGTTCCATGAATAAAGCTTTAATGGGGTACTTCACTAGGATTAGAAAGTAAAATTTTAGGCCTGGTATCAGAAGTCTGTAGCTACCATAACCTCCATTCATTTATCTCAACAGTGGGTCAGCTTTCTCCATGGGCCCGAATGATCTAAACCTCTGGGCTAATTCCTCCTTTTCCAGGGCAGTATGCAACTAGAAAGGCCCACACTGGCGGCTCTGACTCTCCATTACCTTTTTTGTATAGCATTTCTCCAGACTGTGGCTGTCACCCACATTTTGACACACTTCCTTTGTTTAGATGCTACATTAGATCAGTTTGCCATGTGGTCTCTAAGCCTGCAGCTTATTCACATGATTCGCATGGTTTTCTCTGATCTAAGTTATATGAGAGGAACTTACATACTACCTAATCCTAAACTCTTTGGAATTCCTTAATGTTATCCTCAGGTAGTGAAAAGAAAAGCACGCACACATGGTTCCTCAGACTTGATAAAATACTTTTCATTTCTTTTTCCATTTTATTTTATCATAATGATAACTGAGCTCCTTTGTCTGGAGTAGTAAGTTACTATTTTCTCATTTTACAAGTGAGCCAATACATACATTAGGATAAAGCAGGAAATTGAACATCTTGCTTCCAAATCCAATAGTCAAAGCAGAGGATTCTGGTCAACAAATTTGGGTTGGGGTTGGCTCTGGCCATTTTCATTCAGTAAACGTGATTCTAGCCAAATTTCCACATAGTTTTGTGCCATGTACACTCACACACACATCAGAATATTTGTATCCATGGATGCCTATATTTATATATTTATAATATTTTTATATTACATTTCCTCAAACCGTTTTTTTCCTCTTCGAATTATCCTTGACTGAGACAGAAAGAGCCAGTGGAGGCCAGCGTGTGAGGGAGGCATTGCCAGGAGTGCCAAGTGTTGTGGAGGTACCGTTGTGCTCTTGACGTTTTCCTTCTCACATCTTCCTCATCCACAGTGGAATCTAAACCTTCAGATGTCATGGGCCTGGTTTCCTGAGACAGCCACCATAGCCACCCTTTTTCTTTTCATCTCATTTTTCAACTAGCATAACCAGTTAGTCTGGTGATAGCCTCATCTAAGGAATAACCTGACACTAATACTTCAAAATAGCTAGGTATATTCTTCCTCCTGTCCCATATGATAAAGTCAATGAAAAGGCTTTATCCTATAAACTTGTGGAATTTATGGGCATGCTTTCTGTATGAGCCAAAAGCCCGTTAATAAGTATAGTAAATTTGCAAATAAGAAAAATAGTAATAAGTATTTTAAGCTACTTCCTCGCACCTCACTCCTCATTGATCAGTTAAATTATGATTAGATATTCATAAATGAGGTTTCCTATAATTGTTACTTAGTGAAAATTTGCGTCGACACAATACAGGGCATATATAAATGAAACTCGGGACAGTTTAAAAGTTCCTTCCTAAGAAGGAACCATAGGAAGTTTGTGTTCCCGTTAGGTGTGGTGAGATGCGTGATCATGCTAGGGTTAGGTGTAAGCACAGACATGTTATTAACTCATGTAACCGCACTACCCTTTAGATTGACAAAATTTGTGGAGATGTGAGAGGGGGTAATTCAAATGAGACCATTAACTAGAAATCTGAACAAGAATGAAGAATTTTATGCTTAAGTACGTGATTTATTTCATCGTTGGCTTTTTTGTATACCACCCTCAAAACCATCTGAGCAGTTAAACAGCTTTATCAATAAACAAGATAGTATCCTCAGAGACTACCTCATTATTTAGCCAATGTTTCTAAGGTAATGGGAAAGAAATTTCATGTTACCCATTTTTTAATTAATGTAATTCTACCATTGATGAATTTCTTTTCATGTGTTTGTGAATCAATAATTTCTGACTTTTGAAAATCTTGGATAACTGCAATGCCATTCACAGTAGCATCAAAAATAATAAAAATACTTAGGGATGTATAAATACTTAGGAATAAATTTAACAAAAGGTGTACAAAACTTATACTCTGAAAATGACAGAACACTGTTGAAAGAAATTAAAGATCTAAATAAATGGGGAAAGACCCCGTGTGCATGGATCAGAACATTTAACATTCTTAAAATGGCAATACTCCCGAAGCTGACCTGTAGATTTAATGAAATCCCAAATCAGAATCCCAGATATATATTTTTGTAGACATTGAAAAGCTGATTCTGAAATTCATATGCAAGAGACCCAGAATAGCCAAAACAATAGTGAAAGAAGAAAAATCAAGCAGGACTCACACTTCCTGATTTCAAAGCTGCCACAGAGCACCAGAAGTCAAGATGGTGCAATAGCAGGACAAGGGTAATCATGCATCTCAGTGAAATATAATTGAGAGTCAAGAAATAAGTCTGATTACACACATCCATGTCAGCTGATTTTTGACAAGGGTGCCAAGACCTTTCCATGGGAAAAGAATATTCTTTTCAACAAACCTCACAAAAGCCACTTGCAAAAAAATAAGTTGGACCCTACATCACTGCATATTCAAAAAATAACAAAATGGATCAAAGACCTAAATCTGAGAGCTAAAACTATAAAACTTTCACAAGAAAACATTTGGCTAAATATTCATGATACTGACAAAATATTCTTAGATACGACACCAAAAGCATAAGCAATAAAAGAAAAATAAATTGAACTTCATCATCTTGTGCTTTACAAGACACCCTCAAGAAAATGAAAAGATAACTCACAGAGAGAGAGAAAATATTTGCAAGTCATATATATGATAAGGGATTTGCATCTACAATATACAAAGAAATCTTAAAATTCAATAATACAAGGTAAATAACCCAGTTGAGAATGGGCAAAGGATCTGAATAATTATTTCTCCAAGGAAGTTATACAAATGGCCAATAAGCACATGAAAAATGCCCAACAACATGAACTGTTGGGGAAATGCAAATAAAACCACGAGACACCTCTTCCCATCCACTGGGATGGCCAGGACAAAAAAACTAGAGAAAAAGTGTTGGTGAGGATGTGGAGAAATGGGAATTCTCGTACACTGCTGGTGGAAATGTAAAATGGTGTAGCTGCTGTGGAAAACAGTTGGGCAGTTCTTAAACAATTAGACACGGAGTTACCATATGATTCCAGTAATTCTATTCCTAGATATTTACCAAAGAGAAATGAAAACATACATCCACACAAAACCTTGAATACAAAAGTGTACAGCAGCATTATTCATAATAGCTCAAAGGTAGAAACAACCTAAATGCCCATCAACGGACGAATGAATGAACAAAATGTGGTCTGTACATACAGTGGAATGTTACTTAGTCATACAAAGAAGCAAAGTATCGATATGTGTTACAGCATTGATGAACCTTGAGAAATCGTGTCAGCTGAAAGAAGTCACAAAACACAGCATATATGATCCAGTTCATATGAAAATCCAGATCAGGAAATCTATAGGGACAGAAAGGGAATCAGTGGTTGCTGAGGGCTGGATGGGGGTCAGGTGGAAGGATAGGAGGTGACAGCTAAAGGGTACAGGGTTCCTTTTTGAGGTGGCAAAAATGCTCTAAAATTGTGGTGATGATTGCACATATTCGTGAATATACTAAAAACCTTTAAACTTTATACTTTGAGTGAATTGTATAGGATGCGGATTATATCTCAAAACTATTTAAAAAAGATAATTACTCTTCAGATGATCAAGAAGTGCCAGAAAATTCATTATGATTGAATATAAATCACTCAGCTTTGTAAAAGACAAAATAGAAAACTAATTAGGATTATATTGACTTGTTTTGTTCTAGAAAAAATAATTACCCATTTATCATCTGTAAATTAGAAGTCAGGCTGTTTAAAACCATGAAGCAAATCTTAAAATCCTCTTTTTCAGAATGGATAGGAATCACTTCTCTTTAATTTTGTAGTGCAAACATGATGGTGTTCATATCTTTTTCTATCTCTACATAAAGAGGATTTTGTCATGGCAAACTCCTGCATGAAATTCTTCAATGACTCCCAATTGTGCCCAGGATAGACTGACCAAATTCTCAACAACTATCGCTCATCTTCAGGAGCTGACATCGACATACACAAGCTGGGTTAGGTGCACCTTCTAGATGCTCCCCAGGGACACTACACTTACCACATTGAATTTGTTTTTTCCAGAAGATTAACTTGTTTTCAGTTCAGTGACTTTTTTTATTTTATTCTCAGCATGTATCGCAATGCCTGTCACAACACATGTGCTTAATCAGTGCTTATGGATGAAGAAATAATTGCTGCAAAAGGTAATTTACCACATGGCTGAGTAAAAATGTGAAGATTCTAATTGATCAATGTATCACCAATTAAATTTCTTCAAGGCATGAGATTAAAAACTGTCTTTTCTGTATTTCTTATTACATTTCTACATCAAAGAAAATTAAAATACATACCTCATTTAACAACATAGTCTCCTTTCGCATGGCATGTCGTAGACGAAGAAAAACAAATCCTGTCTACAAACTCTACTGAGAGCAATACTGTTTCTCATGTCTCACCATCAGAACATAAGTGGGATTTTCCAGACGTGACTTGAAGAACTCCTCTGGAAAGTATGCTTCATATTTTCATCCCTGTTGTTTACCACAGGCCAAATCTCTATAATTTGGGTGTGTGGAAGGTGATAGAAAGTGAAAGTAAAGCTAAAGATTCAGGTAATCTGGAGATTCATTCAAGTTGATCCATCAGTTAAGTTTATTCTTTTTTTATCGCTGAGTGTTATTCTGTGATATGAGGGCAACTGAATTTAACCTTTCACCCACTGAAGAATCTGGGCTATTTCCAGTTTTTTTCATATCTCAGAACTATTTTAAAAAGATAATTACTCTTCACATGATCAAGAAGGGCCAGAAAATTCATGATGATCGAATATAAATCATACTCAGCTTTGTAAAAGATAAAATAGAAAACTAATTAGCATTGTATTGACTTGCTTTGTTTTAGAAAAAATAATTACCCATTTATCATCTGCAAATTGGATACAATTTCTAACTTTGTGCTTTAAAAACTAGCAACTCTGAATTTTATAGGAGAACCCAATTGTTTCCATTGATTAAGCTATTCAGCTAATTGCCATATTTCCAAATCAAAGTATTAAATATTATATTATTTCTCATAATGACTAAGCCAAAATTCTAGTCCATATTTTTTGTAGGCATTAGTGATAATTTCCCTTTCTAATGCAAGCCTCAAAAAGGATATTAACATGGGAATTAAACCCTTCATCAATTATTTTATTTTTTGTGCACTTAATTACTTTAATGGTTCGTATATAGCTATGTAGTTGTAAGTTCATTATTCTAGTTTTATTAAATTTACACCAATGAATTATATTACTTTTATGTCCAAATAATTTTTTTGTTATTGTGCACTGTTAAAACCAATAAGAAGCACTTTAAACAAATGATTGGTTGTTTAATGATGCTTATATACTATAGCTTCAGATGTAGCAATCATTCTTCAGAAATAGAGGATCTGATATTTTGGGAACCTCAGGCTTTTTTCAAATAGCAACTGGACTTCATGAAGAAGGGTGCATTTGAATTTTTTTTTTTTATTTCTGGTTTTCAATCTCATCACAGCAGTTTTCTCATTCTTTGTTCCTTCTCTGTCCGACGTGGGAGAAATGGAATGGAATTAACATGTTATTTGAGCTTTTGTTTTTCAAGCTCCAGAAATGTTTGGCTGTAATTTCTGGGTAACTAAGTCAGTTGTTATCTCATAGAAATGATTCGCCTTTTTCGTGTCACCCCAGTGTCACTACTGCCTGTCAACAACCCTCTCCATCATTTCCTCTCTGTACATGCATGTGGTCCCAGTTCTTCAAGATGGCTTTCCTTTCGTCAGTTTGTACACATGCTAAAGGACTTGGAAGAAGGGAAATGGGAAAAATAATATAGTTAAATATAAAACATTATAGTATAAACCTTTTAGAAAAAAAACAGGAAAAAAATCTTCATAATAATCTAGGCCTAGACAAAGACTTCTCAGAATTGCCATAAAATGTAATGTTAAGAAATCGGACTTAATCAAAATTGGAAAGTTTTGCTCTGTAAAAATCCTCCTAAGAGGATGAATAGATGAGTTACAGACTAGGAGAAAATATTTGTTAAAGACTTATCTGACAAAAGACTAGGTCTGGAATTTAGAAAGAACTCTCAAAAAACATTTTAAAAGAAGCCCCACATAAATAATCTAATTAAAATGTACAAAAGACATGAACAGAAAATTCACCGAGATGACATATAATAGCAAATAAACACAAGAAAAGGTGTTCAGTATCGCTAGCCATCAGGGAGATGCAAATTAAAACCACAGAGAGATATGATTACACAACTATTAGAATGGATAAAATAAAAATTGGTGACAGCACCAAATGCTAGCAAAAATGCAGAGAAATCAACTCAAACATTGCTTGCGAGTATGTAAAAATGATACAGCCACTCTGGAATACAAATTGGCTGTTTTTTATAAAACTGAGCATACAACTACCACACTACCCAGCAGTTACGGTCCTGATCACAGGAAAACTTATACACGAATATTCATTGTGGCTTTATTTGTAATTGCCCAGAACTGGAAATAGCCCAGAAGTTCTTCAGTGCATGAAACGTTAAATTCAGTTCCTCTCATATCATGGAATAACACTCAGTGATAAAAAAGGAATAAACTGTTAATTGATGGAACAACTTGAATGAATCTCCAGAGAATTATATTGAGTTGAAAAACATGGATCCCCAAAGATTACCTACTTATGACCCCTCTTTTACACGAACTGGAAATGACACAGTTATAAAAGTGGAGAACAAGTTAGTGGTTTTTAGGGGTTTGGGATTACGGGGCTCAGAGATCAAAATGGTTAAAAAGGGCCATTGCAGAGATTCCTGTAGTGATGGAAATGTTCTGTATCTTGACTATGGTTGTAGATTCACAAACGTTTACATGTGATAAAACTGTATTAAACTCAATACGCAAGCCTGCCATACAACTACAAGTAAAACTGCAGACATCTGAACCAGATCTGTGGATTATATCTACGTCAGTATTCTGAATATTGCACTATAGTTTTAAAAGATGTTTCTACTGGGAAAAAAGAGGTAAATGGTCCATGAGATATTTTTGTATTCTTTCTTACACTGCATATGAATCTGTATTGATTCAAAACTTTTGAAAAAAATTAAAAAAAAGAAATAACTACTTACCGAATACTGTATGGTGCCTTTATTTTTCTCTACATTTCCACTTTCCTGTTTGTTTGGTACTTCTAGCTACAGAAAGGTGATGTAGCATGCTTCAGTATTTTAGAGCTAGATAGAACATTTTCATCCAGAAATTTCTAATATCAGGCCTTTAAATGAGTGAAATGCCCGATTTGCAGTCACTCCACGGCAGCTATGAAAAGCCACCAGCTTCCTGCCTTTCCCTGACCACCAGAGCATTTTGCATTCTGAATGCTGAAGCAACCCAGTGAGTTATTCCTCAGAGTAAATTAAGCCTAAGTACTCGAGTGCCCTGAAAGGAAGTCTATACAGATAACCTCTTCTTCCCAGAGTAGGGCAGCCTGCTTCATTATCTGCAGGCTCAGGAAATGATCATCTTTAAGAAAAAGACATTTGATAAAACAATGAGTCCTAAAGGAAATCAAGAAAACAGATCAATGAGAATGAATTAAAATCCTGGAGTAAATTAACTTCTTTAAAGTAACATAGTTTTGGTCCAGTTATGATTTGAGTCTAGAGAAACAATATTCACACATGTTGGGGAAATGGAAATATTGTCTCAGATAGCTGAGAGAAGTCTGGAATGGCCGATGTGTAGTGTGTACGAGAGAAAGATGCTGCTGCCATAAAGTGGGGCCACTGTACGTAGGGTGTGCTATGCACCTGCCCTTAATCACAAGGGAGACGGAGTGCACCGCGAGACTGTAAACAGAGACAAGAAATGAGCGTATTCCCTTCCAGCAGCCCCTGCTGTCTCTAGGGTACTCCTTAAAACCTTGTGTTTGATCCAATAAGTAGCTCTTCTATAGTGGTTTTAGAAATAGCATGTGAATGTATTTCAATAGATAAAAACAATCAATGAAGGAATTTCTTTGAATGGATTCAAGTGTCTCCACTATATTAAATGGCTCTGGATAAGGCTTCCCTGTTAGATGAGAAACAGAGTCACTAAGTTATAGGTAGAGTATAATTTCACTCTTAGTACAAACAATAAAAAAACACGGGGAAACACCGGTAAAACAATAAACTGTTAGCCTTAAAGTATTGGAAATGGAGGAGAGATGGCAAATTTTAGTTGAGCCATGATAATACTTTTTGGAGTCATTGAATACAGAACTTTTCGAATGAAATTCAAATGATGGAAATACATGAATCAGGGAAACCAAGATATTTCAGAGCACCACTGTCCAATAGAAATGTGCGGCAAGTTACAGGCGGGAGTCATATATGTATTTTAAAATTTTCCAGTAACTACATTAAGAAGTAAAAAGAAACACAAAACTAAATTAAATGGTATGTGTAACCCAAATGAATCCAAAATACTATCACTTCAACATGTAACACTATAAATATTGAGATATTTTACATTGTTTTCATAGTAGGTCTTTGAAACTGCGTGTGTATTTTACTCTTCAGCCATGTTTCAAGTGTCTAGCAGCCCCATGTGGGTAGTAGCTACCATACTGGACAGACACTGCAGCCTGGAACACACTGATGCTTTGGCTTTGGGTGAATTTCCCTGGCAGAGACCGCTCGGGGACAGCACGGCATCACCTGGCCCTGGTCCCATGGTCTTAGTCTTGGTTCAGCTTCATATTTCTCAGCTCTATCATTTTTCAGTTGAAAAGGCTTAATATTAGTGAATACCTATTGTTATTACCACGGTGCATATAGAATTACCACAAAATATACAGCTGGAGCGAAAATGAGGAACGGTGTATTTAAAAAATGGTAAGGAACCAGCTCTTAAAAAAAAATCTGTGAACACCATTTTGTAGGAAATGCAGGTAAAATATTAATTCTGAATTTTAGTGTGAAAAGTTTGAACAACCATAAATATTTCCTACTGCAGCAGAGGGTAAAGAAAACAAAATTCCACAGAAATAAAAAGTCATCATCCGAGTCATTCGTGACCTGATGTCTCCTCCGAGTTTCTTTCTTTAAGCTTTATCTCAACCCCTGAGCCACTGGGTAAATTTGAATAATTACCATGAGTGCCCTGAGCCCTAGTTTCTCCCATTATCTATGGAAAACTTATTTAATATGGCTCTAAAACATTTTTAAAAGTCATGTGTTAACACTGTATAAACAAAATGCCTTGTCACATTTTTAAAATCATTAGAAATAGTATATTCGAAGTTGAATTTAAGAGACTGCCAGAGATACTAAATTTCTAAATTCTGTGCTTACACAGGGAGGTCTGAAGTTTGGAGAACTAAGGAAAGAATTAAGTAAGGCCAAACTGAAGAAATAATTTTCAAAATTGTGAAACCTATAAAACATTTGAGTCATTGTAAACATATTTGCAGACACCCATGGTTTTGGCTAGGCTGATTTTTCGGGGTCATGTCTAACCCCATTTAAACTAGCAATTGTGTCAACTGTTGAAGGTTTACTTTTCAAACACAACACACACATTCACTAAGAAGGGGCAGGTTTCAGTACTTGATATGTGCTCATCAGTACTTCCGATGGGACTGGACAATCATTCATGCATCTAATTCCCAGAATTATAGAATATCAGAGGAGTGCATTTTTATTCCACTGGTTACCTATATTCCTTCCACCTTGGCCGGAAATTGACTACTTCTTTGAGAATAATATGATAAATTTCCTATCCTTAAATCTTCATCAATTTCTTTCTTCACCCTCCCAACAGTTAACCAAGAAATGTCATAGTTTGGGCTTGTGTATTTGATTACTAAAATGTGTCAAGTTGCTATCCAGGTCAAGGCAAGAAAGGGAGTATGCTTTTGCAGAATTTAATTGCCAGCCAGTAAATAAAATATCTAATTTAAGAAAATTTGATATACAAATATCCAACTTACGAAACAATTACATTTTGAGGATGATTATCACTTTGAAAAATAATTCATTGTTTTACAAAATAATTCACTACCATTTTTTTTTACATAAGCCAGTTTTCCTACTGAGGTTAATATAGAACTTATTTGTACAGATATTTTTAGGAGGAAAACATCTACCACAGACAGTGAGGTACATCTTTATAGCATTTCTTTCTTTTAAACGGGTTTTCCAAAATATATCTATGATAAATGAAGTGCTGTGAATGTATCCTAATTCTTTTCAAGTTAAACTGAATTTTCTAGGCACTATTCCACCCAACCCTGGCAAAAAAATAAAAGTAAATAAATGAAGGCGAGCAACAGCAGTATCAAGAGGGCATGGGACCCAAATAGGTGTGGTGCCAAGCCTCTCTTTGGTGTTTAGGAATTTCTGTTGATAGAAACGGAAAGAGACCCCAATTACTCAGTTGAGGATCTCAGAAAACATCATCCCTTCACTTGCGATGGTACCGTTGTTCTGTTTTCTTATTCTTTCCCTACTGTTTCTCTTCATTAATGCTACCTAGTATTACTACATATTTAGAGTAATATTCGATTCTAGGACATCTGGTTTTAACAGTATCCAATACTTTCTTTAAATTCATAAATGCCATCTGTCAGTGTCATCTGAGGACAGTTAAAAAGCATCTTTTCCCGAACACTGAAAAGTAGGGTGTTCCTGGCGCCAACCCCCTGTTAATAACCACCATGTTCACCTGTAAAATGTCAGCATCCAAACTACTGATATAAATAAGCTCCCGAGAAAAAAAGTGTTGTCGCTTTTATTGGTGGTGTTATTTGTGGAAACAGAAAATGTGAGATTAAATTCTGGTTAAGTATATATAATGCTGATGTATATGATCTTTACTTTGAAAAAACAAAAAACAAAAACAACAGCAAAAAAAAAAAAAAAACCCAGAGGCAGAAAAAAAGGAATCATCGGAAAACATCCCAAGTACTAAGATGAGGCATACAGTTCCCCCACTTCCGTATGTCTGACTTAGAATAATTTGGGAATTTCACTATCCCCAGGACTAATTCTCAGTCCCAACATACTTGAGATAAAGGTGTGCTTAAAGCAAAAAGGACATTCACTGAGCTGTTGTAGTTCTTCAAACCTACCCAGCCCATTTCTAAAACCCTAAGACAAACCACAGTGAGAAATGAGCCAGATCTCAGAGCCTCTGGCTTTTCTGAATGCTAAAGCCCAGCATGTCAAGCTGAACTGTGATATATCATATCAAATATGTTTTTTAAAATCTACTAACTTCTATAATGTCATTGAATCTAAAGAATCAAATACATCACACCATGAATCCTGCACATTCTTCTTGCTTCACAAGAAGGAGCACAAACTTACAGAGTTTACCAAACTCATTCTCACTCAAAATACAGCATTTCAGGAGTGGCAAGAGTTAATGCCTACATGTACACATGTTTTTTGCTTGGTCTGGTTCTGTTCTGAGAGGTTGTACAGTACTGGGGCTAAAGCCATGGCCCTGGACACATGACAGCTCCATCGCTAGCTGTGAATCTCAGCCTAGTTAGTGTTCGCCTGTTTCTTCATCTACAAAGTGGGGAGAAGAGCAGTTACTACTTCAGGTGGTTCTTCCGAGTGGTTCACTTGTGTGAACACCTGCTGAACACAGAGAATAGAGGCTGGGCACTGTCATTGTCGCTCCCCCCTTCTGGTGTTTGGCAGTCAGAAACGAGGTTTTGTGACATGATGCACTTTATAGTCAGTATGCTAAATCTTGTACAATCTGTCTAGTTCCTGGAGGTAATTTTTGCAGTAAAATGAACTCAGCCTATTTCTATTGATTTGAAATAAATGCTAATTGCATGTGTGAGGCTAGTTCTGGTTCCATGGTGGCTTAAATAGATACAGATTATATCAGTTCAGCTTGAAAAAGTTGCCAGTGCCTTTTTTATATCAGGTGAGAACAGTTTCCTTCTAGTAGCTCAGCAGATGAATGTAATAAAGTTAATTATCTCGAAAACAACAGAAGAAACAAGAAATTGAGAATGTTGTCCCTAGGGGGAAAACTACATAGCTATATCTACTAATAACATTAATAATGATTTTTTGGTGGATTTTAATTTTAAAGAAATCAGTGGAGAAAGAAGAGGGAACTACTAGGTTTTTGGACTTCTTTTGAACTGGCAACAGTATCACCCTGCTTTTTAAAAACAGAATTTAACTTTGGGTTTAGACTGTCTGAATGAATTCATTTTCACCTGGATGTTATGAGCATGCAATCATCTGGCTTTGTAAGGTGCTTATTCTAATTTATTGTTATTCCGTTTTAGCGTTGACAATTTCTGCCACATTCTTGAACTTTTGCTATTCATAAACCCTCACATTTACATTGATGAGCAGTTGAACCTGAAAAGTTCATTAAAAAAAAACTTAAACTTTTTTCTGACAAAATGTTATTAAAAATTATCAATCACCAAAATGTATTAAGTCAGGCATTTCTTTTACTTACTGAGAGGAAACCTGGGCATCCCAGAACTCTACAAAGTATACCTATCTTCCATTTTAAGAGGATTTGCTCATGTCTCCATGTTTGTTCTAACAGTGTACTGTGTATACACATTCTTAAGAAATAATTTGGTAATATTTGTGTTTGAAAGCCAAACTGTAGGACTGAGTGAAAGTCCTTGGTAAGTAACCATCTTTCCAGACCCTAAAAAATTATGAAAAGCTCTAATCAGCTACATTACGCTTTGCATATAAAAATATAATAGGAGTCACCTACCACATGGAACCAGTTGCATTCGTTATGAAAAAGATAGCTAAAAATTTCCTGTGGGTCTTTGCCACCATACAAGAATACAAGGTGCGTTTATTTTATCAACCAAAAAACCTGTAAAACAATCTGTGGAAGCCAAAGCAGGCCACGAGAGTCTCTGATAGCCTTTGCCTTATTCAAACATGTTACACGTTAATACGCCGCTGTGGATGAACGCTGTCAAGTGTAAGTCAGCATGTGCGAATTTACTTTTAAACATCTCCCCCCACCCCCCCCCCGGACCACTATGGGAAATATGTATAGGATGATAAATGCTTCCCCCTCCAGTGTCACAATCTTGTGGTCACATAATCTCCGTGGGTGACCGTGTCCACCACATCGTAGCCTAGGCTGGAGTCCCCTTCCTTTGCACGCTTCTCCTTCGGTATTATGGGGACGGTGTCCTCCCTCTCCGATTTGAATGAACACACTCTCTTGCTCACCTGCAGACCCAGGGTGTCCGTGCCCCTTTCTCGGTGGTCTACTAGGATGCACTGCTCCCCCAGGCCAGGGATGTGCAGGTCCCCCCGGGCAGCGAACCCTCCGGAGTCCAGCTGGGGGCTTCTCTCCGGCCGCCTGGCCACCTCTCCAGACACAGAGAAGACGGGGTGTGCACTCTGCTCGCCCGCGTTTTGTTTCGATCGTCTGTGAAACAACCCGAAGTTTCTGATACCCGCCACAAAGTTCAGCCTCCTCTGCTTCTCCCTGGTGGGCTCCTGCGCGCCCGGGGCGGCGCCGTTGCTGACGCCGTGCCTGTCGGAGGCGAGGGCCGCCGCCCGCGGGTGAATCAGCGTGGTCAGGTCGAAGAGGCTCAGGTTCTTCCTCTGGCCCCGGGCGCCCCCTTCACCGGCGCACTTCTCGTCCGCGTCGGCCGGGGGCGAGGCCTCCTTCCCCGCCTGCACGGCGGGCAGGCTGCTGCCCCGAAGCAACCCCAGGACTTCGAAGCGGAAGCTGGAAATGTCCTGCTTTAGTTCCTAAGTGAAGTTGAAAACGAGATTAGTTTGTGACTCCAACAAACACGAGGAAACATCATTTGCTCATGTCGCAGGGGGCTGACACGGTTTCTCTGGGACTGGGGCTCCACTCTGCTGTGGTCCCCGTCAGAACTGCGGTTCCCCCTGGGAACTGGTCATTTTGATGCCTGCTGGTTTCCTTGTTGCAGCGCTGTGACAAGCCTTTTCGGGGTCAATGTGAAAAGGGGCATTTTCTTGTCCAACACCATGTAATCAAGTACATTGGGTTTCTTGGGACTAAGGTTTCAAAGGCCTCCCTCCTCACTAAAATACTCATCTGCTCTCAAGTCACTTTGTCCTCTGTCTAAGGGATGCATTTTAAAAAGATTTTTAATATTAGCCCATGGTGCTGCTGTCCAAAGGGTCATCTCAAAAGATAAGTGGATCTCTACCCTTCCAAGGCTTGGCAGTTCCTTTCACTGTTTACCACCTGGGAGCTGATTTTATCCCCACATCTGTGTCAGCCACTAACTCCTGGCCATCCCAACGGCATTTCTGAGATTCATCCCTGTGTCTGTTCTGGAGAACTGAACTGTCAGTCCTAGCCTGACTCCTAGCAGGCATTGGAAGCCTTCGTGGTCACCTCCTCCACCAACGTATCTCTCAAAGCACCATGAATCATTGAACACAAAGAAGCAACAGCGAAGGTTTTTGTTGTTGCTATTTTGAGTGTGTTGGCTACTAAATGTTTCAGGTTTAGAAAACAGACTGAATTTTCAAAACTAAAGGTCACCCAAGAGACTACTGCTGGGCTCAAGTCAATGCCACACGGTACTAGGATTTTCTCTGCCTCCAAGTAAATCCCTTTTACATTTCAGATTAAGTATGTTTGAAAACAGTGCATTCTGAGAAATTACACCACTTAAAAAAAAATTATTATTCAGTAGGGCTTTAATTTAGAAATCAGAAGAGAGTTTCTAGCTCTGATTTTTAATTTGCATGTCTGGGTCCATGCTCTGCAGAATCCTCCTCTGGGTGATGGAGACGAAAACGGTTACCTTAAAGTTCTCCTCAGTCAGGCCTTCCTCAGTTTTGGCATCTCTGATCATTGCAGCAACGTATCGCTTCACCAGGTTCCTCATAACTTCCTGCAGCATTTTAAAACAACAGAATTGTCAGTCAGTGCATAAATATGATTTCTCTCTTGAGTCTGTTCTGAAGAGGGGACTATTTTATTTTGTTGCAAATTACAAGCTATAATAAAGAATAACTTACTTGATATTGGTGATGTCTTCTCAAATTATCAGCAGCTCGCCTCTGAAAAGAAAAGGGATATTTACCGTTTGGTTATATTAATATATTACCTTTCTGGAAGATAACTAATTGTTCTTCTAATCAAGAAACTTTTTTTTCCTCATTTTTCTGAAGTCGGAATTGTACTAGACAATGGACAATAGCTAGAGAGCACTTCCCATGAATCAAAAGAGTGAGCAACCGATACAACAGAGTGCAAGGTGATAATCCATATGGCATTTAATATATATAACAAATTAACAGAGATGGAAAGGTTACTTCTTCTAATATAAAGTGATGGAGAATTAGGTAATCATAGTTGATACGCCCTCCAAATCACTTGGAATGATGCTAAGAGACATAGAGGAGACATATCAAATAAAAAACAAAAATAAAGAACAGATAAAAATTTGATAGAAAAAAAGCTAGCATTATAACAACATGAACGTATTCACAGATATCCACCTAGCAAGGTTAAGAATTTAGCCATGATAGGCGATATGTAATCAGAACATTGTTAGACAATAAACTCCCAACATTATTTGGAATCAGATGTACATTAAGAGGGGGTTGCTGTTTTAACTAGATGGTTGGATTTAGCATAGATAAAATATTCTGTTTGAACACAGAATTCATTAATTAATCACTTAAGTAAATATGAGTCTCAGCTATCATTTTGAAGAGGTCAGATGGTTCGACAACACAGCTAGGGCTAGCACAAAGCAGTACTTTCGGAGTGCAGGATGGAGGGAGAACTGTTTGATGATGGGGAAAGAAGTCCCTTGTAAATTGAATTAAATAATAAATGGCACTAAAATCATGTATTTTTCAGGTTTTACAGGTATTCTACAGATGTTACGGTAAAAAAGCTATCAAATCCCAATTTTATGCATGTTGAAAAAATTTCAGTATTGCTTTTAAAGGAAGAAAACTGGTCAAATGCTCTAAAAATATTTATTTAATAAGAGAATGAATTTGATAAACTGTGAGAAAGCAAAAGACATAAGGTATCTTGGGTTTAAATAAGTCTTTTGATCTTCTTCCTTTCTAAATACTTAAAGGCCGATAAAATGGAATTTTTGAAAAGATCTCCCTGTGAAATGATATTAGGAAAAAATATCAAGCCATTCACAAGAAACTCTTTTCTCTTTTTGGGTGAATAGGGAAAGATGTCATTTTCACTGCCATGAAAATAGATTCTGTTTTATGGTTACTAGTGACCTTTAGGAACAGATGAGATAATGCTTAACTTCCTAATGACCACTAATTATTTGAAAAGCATGCACTTTTACGTGAATCTTAAATACATGTTAAATATGATTGTGCTATTAATGAAAAGACAATTTGAAATTTGAAGCAATACAAAATTAGAACATCTTGAGAAAAAAAAAAAGCATGGGAATTTCATGACTGGGCCACCAGGTGGGGGTATGTGACTCCTGTTGGGACACAGCTTAGCTGAAATCCAAGACAAAAAGCCTAAGAAACAAACAAGTGTTCTAGATCTCCTTAAATTTTCTTCAGGTGAACAGAAATACCAAAGCAAAATGTACACCAACTTCTTCAACACACTCTGTGAATATCGACCAGGAAGCCCACATTCCATAATTGATGTAGACAGAAACTCTGAATTTAATATAGAATTTAATATAGACTCAATTTTTTAATTTTGGGGTTCTATAGCATTTTGATACTGTGTATAGTCTTTCAAACGCCAATACAAAATGGCGGAGAGCAGTCTGAAGTCATGATTTAACTTCAAATTTCCTTAATGCAAAACCAAAACTAAGGATGACAAAATCTGAATTATGTATGAGTGGTAAGTGAAAATTATCATGATGTATTTTAGCAATGAAAAGAGTACAAACAGCCTTTCCTTCAGCAGTTTGTGAATCAACTGCTTATAATCAAGTTTGAAATTTTAATACAAATACTAAAAGATCAAAGATTACATTTTAAAAATAACCCGGGTTTATTTTTCTAGGGAAATTTTATTTTTAAAGCAAAGTAGTCAATCAAAGAGACAACATAGAAAAAGTTTTCTGTGGTAACTCTCAGGAGTTATTAAATATCCATAGCCCACGTTTAAGGCTAAGTTAATATAGTTAATTGTTTTTGCCAACAAATTTTTTTCTACACCCACGTAGTAATACTACAAAACTATTTTCAGTCTTGTGAGATTGTACCAGCCAACTGAACTTTAATATCCCAGGAAAATAGGAATGGATAAAGTTAACCATGTTCTGAATATAGAAAACAAAAAAGGAATATAATAAATTCACCAAATGATGACCTCTACATTATGCGGCTCAGCTATCCCTCAAGGCTGTTTAATCTCTTCTGTGGTTAGCCTCATAGGATTGATTCTTGTCTATCATGCCTACCTGTTTCTGCTTTCTTACTTTCTGGGAGTTAGTGTGGTGTGGTGTTAAGAACATGAACTTAGGGGTCCCCCCATGGGTTTGAAGTTGACCAAGTGTGAATTAAGAATTAATCTCCAAGGCCCTCTCTTTTCCACCATTTTTTATTTTGCAAGGTAAAGATAAACTCATGGGGTGTTTTTGAAGATGAATTGAGATAGAGATTTAAGGCATCTATCACTAATTAATGTTAGTTCCCATCCTTTTTCCAATTTTTCTCTTTCTGAGCAATACTAGGATTTAACAAAGTTTTAAAATAATATTCTTGAATCATAAAACTTGTGGATAGCTTGACAAGTATCAGGATTACCTCTGAGGAAGTAAAAGAACATACTTAGATGTAATTGTTTCTCTTTGTGTGATTTGTGTAGCATTTCATGCTTGAGGAGAGTGTTTTCTTTAGCTAGAGAGTTGGATGCTTTTAGGCTAAGGCAGTTAGAGGTTTGAAGTAAGAAATTTGTATATAAGTAATAGGAATGAGGGGGTGGTTCTAGTAAATATGGATAGATGTAACACAGATTCTGTAGGCAGTCATTTTTGTTTTATTAAGACTATTTTTTAGAGCAATTTAAGGTTCACAGCAAAATTGAGGGGAAGGTACAGACATTTCCCATGTATCTTCTGCCCCCGCACATGCAGAGCCTGCCCCATTAGCAACATCCATACAATTTTGCAACTGATGAACCGACATTGGTATATCATAATCACCCAAAGTCCATAGTTTATGTTATAGTTCACTCTTGGTGTTGTACATGCCATGGGTTCGGACGAATGTGTGATGACGTTTTATCCATCATTATGGTGTCATACAGAATATTTTCACTGACTTAAAAATCCTCTGTTCACTGCCTTTTGATTTCCCGACCCTCACCTTAACCTTGGACAACCACTGATCTTTCTACTGTCTCCATAATTTTCTCTTTTCCATAATGTCATATAGTAAGTAGCCTTTTCAGAATGGCTGCTTTCACTTGGCAATATGAAATGACATTTGCTCCATGTCTTCTCATGACTTGATAGCTCATTTCTTTTAGTGTTGAACTGTATTCCGTTGTCTGGTTGTACCACAGTTTGTTTATCCATCACCTACTGAGGAACATCTTGGTTGCTTCCACGTTTTGGCAACCATGAATAAAGCTGCTGCAAACATCCTTGTGCAGGATTTTGTATGAACATAAGTTTTTAACTTCTTTGTGTAAATACCAAGGAGCACAAATGTTGGAGTATATGGTAAAAATATATTCAGTTTTGTAAGGAACCATCAAACCATCTTCTGAAGTGACTGTACCATTCTGCATTGCCACCAGCACTGAATGAGAGTCCCTGTTGCTCCGCATCCTTGTCAGCTTTTGGTGTCATCAGTGTTCAGGGTTTTAGCCAATCCAATAGATGCATAGTTCTAGTCAGTCTATCTTTTTTTGGGGTGTGGGTACCAAAAGTTTTATTAACATCTCTGTATGACATTGGATTTTACTATGACCTCTGTGATTTTCCCTTTGTGGGCTCCTATACCATGAATTTTAGGTTACAGGGCCCATTTAAGGTATATTTATTAAGTGACTACATGTTCATGGCAATGCCCTGCAAGAAACCAGAGGTGAATAAAACACACTTTTAGCCTTTAAAAGTCTAATAGTCTATTAGGTGGAATACCAGGAGCACAGAGTCCGTAGATAAAGGGCAAATACAAAAGAAAACCTGTAGAATGTAAGAATGTGTTTGAGTCCAGGGAAGAAAGCAAGTAATACTGAACTAAGGAAATAATCAGCATCAGCCTTCAAACAGGGAACGGGATTTCAGACTGGGCCACATAGAACGCAGACAGGCAGAGGTGCACCGATGCTCCAGAGGCCTGGGAGAGGACGAGGGGATCTGCTGGCGCACGAGGGGGCAAGGCGTGTCACGGTGGCTCCCAGGACAGCTGCGAAATGCTCTGACAACAGATCGTGTCAGAGAGGCAGCAGGGGTCCTTGACACAGGGTCTCAGATAGCACAGTGAATTCAGGGATTGGTAGGCACCTGAATGACGTGTGATGAAAATTTAACTCTGAGAGTTCCCGGGAAGCAGCGTTAGGTAGGAAGGATAAGGTGAGGCAATTGTTTAGATGACAGGATCACTTGGGATACGTTACCATCATGTGGCTGAAGGACACAGTGGGTGTGAGCTAGAATGGTGGCAGTGTGAATGGGAAGAAGCCAGGGAAAGTCACAAAATGGTAGGAATGTGGAGGAGGAGCAGAAGACAGGGGGCTCAGCTTCTCAGGTGCTGGTGTTATTAAAGAATAAGAAAGAATCCCAATATGGAGAAGCTGTCAGGGGACATTGCATGGGAATACCACTGTCTGTTTTACATCCCTAGGGACGTTTAGGACTAAAGAAGAATTGTGCGTCTTCTGCATAGGGACAGTAGTAGACACAAACACAAACCCACATTTCTTGGCATTATAAAGGAAAACTAACATGGACAATAAAATCATCGATAAATTGTGAATATACTTATTGGGAATGTGCGAAGGGACCGTCTTTCTCTTTTGGTTAGCTTTTTAACCTGGCACTATAATTAATTTAATTCTCCAGCTTCCCAGGGTCTAACCAGAGGTCAAGGAAAAGCAGACGGCATTTTAAATTTCACTCCATGATAACTGACTCACAGACGTTAAGAACAAACATTATTTGTTAGACCCAAAGAGCTGGGTCAGGTCTCACTGCCTCATTTATAAGTAAGGAGACCGGAGCCACAGAGTTGAGTGAGTAGCTGAAGTACGACAGCTTTCTCACGGCATGTTAGTTTCAGGATCTCAAACTAACTCACCCTTTGTATCACTGCTCTTTGTATCAAGTAGATACTAAAAGACCTCTGAACATGCCTGCTATGTATTCTGTGACTTCGTCCCCTTCTCCCAACACATCTTAATTTGAGGCTCAGCACTGCTAACATACAGGATCCGTATTTATTTGGATAAAAACTAATAACCACAGAATGCACGGTATCTGTTGTTTGAGTTTTGCAGAGCTGCCATATGAAGACCCACACACGGAGTGGCTTAAATCATCAATTTACAGTCTCCCAGTTCTATAGGCATGAAGTCTCACATCAAGCCACCATGGCAGCAGGGACGCGCTCCCTCGGAGTCTCAGGTCAAATCCTTCCTCCGTCCTGGCTCCTTCTGGAGCTGCTAGTCTTTGGTCTGTGGCTTGTCTCTGCCTCTGCTTTCACGGGGTGCTCTTCTGTACCCCTGTGTCTTCACACAGTCATGTTCTTAAAGGACTCCACTCCAGCATGACCCCATCCTAACGGATTACATCGGCAATGACCCTATTTCCAAATAATGTCACATTCTGAGGTACTAGGGGTTAGGACTTGGGCATATCTTTTTGGGAAGACACAATTCAATATGATATATTCAAGAAGATCATCTGACATATGGACTCTTTACAGTAACATGATGATAATTTTTGGCAATTAGTGACATGAAATATTATACACCAGAGCCACCAGCAACCGAACTTACCATGTCTGCAACCTTTTCGTTGGGTTAAGATCAGCTGAGCTTTGAAGGGATTTACTATCACAATGGAAGGCGTTCTATCTTATAATTATCACAAGAAGAGAACTGGCAATTTATGTTTATTAAAGTAATATATAAAGGATATTTCATTCAAAAATACCTAAGTAGGTACGGGTATTTAATTTTTTTCAAGCCATTCACATGTTAAACTTTGATTCATAAAGTAATCTGCAATGACTAGGTGTTCTATATCTTTTCTAGAAAATAATCATGTAGGTAGCATGATATCACATGGCAGAATATTCAGAACATAGGTTATGAATAAAAAATTTCTCAGTGTTCGAGCTCGTGTTTACGATATTTTTCAGAAGTTTCTGGAGTTGCATTTTGCAGCTTTTTAAAAACTTAGATTGGATGTCAATTGTGTTTAAGACAGGAAAAATAGACCCCATTACCCAGTCAAGGATCTTTCCTTCACTTGGTGTCTAGGAAAAATGTTTTGGAGGCAGATGTGCACTTTAAGGCTGCAGTCCTCTTTGTGAATTGTCTCAGAAGCCTGGGCTTTCAGCATCGGGGCCCAGGGCCTGCCTGTGTGCCACGTCAGCGTACAGCTCAGTCCGCGGGGTTCCTCTGGATTTGCTAGGCCAAGATGACGGCAGTACCTGGGTCACAGAACTAATCATAAAGGGAAAGACCCAACTAGTGAGAAGCCCCTGTGGCTGCGAGGGAACTCTGCATTTCCACAGAAGGGTTGGGTTGCTTTAGAGCAGGAAGGGCCTTGTAGCTATAAAAAAAAAAAGGGCTCCAGGGAATCGCTCTGACATTTTCTCACTCTTTGTCTCCAGTTCTCTCCCGGTCTACCAGAGAATGTCAGGCTGTTTTCCTGCAACCGGTTGTCAGTGTGGTTTTCTCTTGTTTCCACTCCAGCTTTGCTCCATCACTGATTTTAAGTCCATGAATTATGCCTTTTATTTTTTGCTTTGCTCAGTGAATCCCTTATGGGATGCAGCTTTCTGTATTCTTCTCCTTTTAAATACAAGTAAAAAGGCAAGGGGCCATTCTGGGATGTGCTCCCTTTTTAAAAACTGCCATTTGGCTCATTTACAGATGGAGCTACATATTGTTCTCTATAAACACACTTTCTAAGCATATAAAAATAAACTACATACGATGCTTGAATGTCGCCTTGTCAAACTAAGTAATCAGGATCTCAGTCTCAAAATACCAAGAATATCAAACCATTCCTTCCTCTACATCCCCACTTGGAAAGAAAACTTAATTAAAAGGCCTTGTCCTTAAATCTTACAGCCGTGAGTTAAGGACTGAGGGAGACTCAGGGCTGAATAAAGTCACAGTCGTAAGATTTATCGGTTGGCCTACTGAGGGTCATGAAGATTAAGGAACAATACATTGTGATAAATTACCACTAAAAATGAAGTCTGAAAGGCATGTGCTATTGGTATTTTTCCTTTAATGATGAGAGGGGGTGCTAATCTATTTACTGTTTCAAATTCTCTTCCAATGACTTAACCGAGCATACTTCTGGGATACGTAGTGAGGCATGACTATGCCATCTGTAGTCCCAGAGTTGACTGATGCTAAAGGGCCCTACCGGAGATGCGTGTTTCAAGTTCTCCCCACTGTGTGTGCTAAAGAAGAAACTAGAAAGTGGAAAACATAA
This sequence comes from Smutsia gigantea, assembly GCA_032199065.1. NCBI lineage: Eukaryota > Metazoa > Chordata > Mammalia > Pholidota > Manidae > Smutsia > Smutsia gigantea. The sequence continues at coordinate 9,283 of JAVSCE010014134.1, read as the reverse complement.
AACTAAAGACTCTAAAATCATTTTTTAAATGATTTGTTTTCAAAAGACCTGGTATTTTTTTTGGTTCAGTGTATTGGCCTATTAAGCACTGCATTTAGAAACCCATGGTCTAGAGCATTACAGTGTTTCACGTTAATTAAATATTTTGGTGAAGTTATACATTCACATCTTTATACTTTAATTAAATGATTTGGACCTCGTGAACAACAATTACAAACGATGTTTAATTTAAAAAGCTGGACTAGATATCGATGCTTTTGTTAAACAGGAGTTTCTGATTCAAGTTCCAAGCTGGAACTGCTTGTTAAAATGGAGAGTCCTGATTATTCTAGTACGTACTAAAGTTTGGGAAACGGTGCTTTGATTCTGAGAAGGATATTTCATGATAAAATGGGGTTAGGCAAAAAGTCAACAAGTAATACCAAAAACCAAGATCTATAGCATGTTTCTTGTTTTATGATGTACTCTCAATAGACTGCCCCTGTGGTGGGATTTTTTTAATGATTTCACAGAGACAAGCTATTTCCTAATAATGGGTTTACTTCCTACAGTAAAGGTCTTGCTCAATAAAGGATTTCTGCTTCATTTATGCTTTCCCCCATAAAGCATCCAAATGAAAGGTTAATTTACCTGGAACTCCCAATCACCCATAAAAGGAATTATAAAGTCAAAAAAAAAAAAAGGGAGGGGTGGTTAATGAGCTTTCAGTACTAGCTGTATCAGTATCACCCAGAAACTATAAATAGCAAGAAAAGATCACCAATGATGGGCCCCTGGGGAGTGGCCGACTGTGAAGTCCACAAGGGCCCTGGCTTCAGGGCTCGACAGGGCACGGGAAGGAAAGGGGCCAGGGTGATATGCAGGCCACTGCTGGGAGATCATAAGTAAAGGAATCACAAGGGCGAAGTCAGAGAAAATGCCTCAAAGAATGAGAAACTCAACCTCCAGTTTTAGCTTCTATTTTCTGTCTCAGTAATGTGATGTCATAAAATATAAGCAAGTTGGGATGAGAGCAGAAGGTTAATCAGCCTGTTCAACAAGGGCTTGGAGATGTAGGAATCTCAGAGAGAGAGGAAAACAGTGACAGGGTCCACAGAGGTGAGGAAATCCAGAGGATGAATATACCACACGGACGGCGCTGGCACGGGGGCATGGGACTCTTCAGGGAAACAGGAAAGGGCACCTTGCACTGGGAACGAGGTGTGCGCCCAGCTCTGTCACCAACGGGCCTGAAATGCTGGGCAAGGTGAACAAGCCCTTTCTAAAGGAAGCGTTTGACCTGAATGACCTTCAGAGCCCCTTTGGTGTGAGGGGGCATTCTGGGCGCTGCTTTGGTTACCCGAAGTGACTGACTGGGATTCACCTTTCAATGAACGGGTAGGTGCAAATCGCCTCATCTTCATAGGTCTGCACAAACTCTCAGGAGAGATAACCAAATTGAAATAAATTTAAAGAAAAATTAATTACTTTTTGACATTATTTTCTCATCAAATTCCTCTATTAATACTACAACCTTCTTAAGTTACTTGTCAGTTATCTTACCCATACCATTTTTTTTCCCATCTAAAATCTAAATGTATAAAACTCAACTGAGAGTGTGAAAACCAAAATATTATGTCCTCCTCATGTTAGAAATACAGTTTGGATAAAGAGTCAATTTATAGCCTTGAGTTTGATTAGGCTGCCGGTCCCCAAAGCCTTGGCTTGGTGGGGAAGGGGCAGGGTTGAGTGTGGGAGGAGGATGGAGGGGAGAGCCATGACTCACAGTATTTTTAGTTTGTCATAAATTCCCAAAGCATCAAAATGTCCAGTACCAAAAGTTAGTAAAATTTACATGGCTAAGGAAAAAATAATGGTTCGATGTCACAAATAATTGTGAATTATCTGTCTGTGCATCAGTTTGGATCAAAATATTTAAATAGAGAGGTAAAGACAAAAAAAGAAATGTGTGTTTTTTTGAGACCAATAATGTATAGGGAAGAAATCTCTTTAATTTATGCCATTTGCCCTCTGCCTCTAAAAGGTGTGAATCACTGCTTTAATGGGAGAGCCCAAATGAATGTTAAGCTCCTCTGTGGATCTAAGAAATGACGGTGACATATTTCTCACAATGCGTCAACAGTGGGACGATCCTAGAGAGTGAGAGCAGTGTTGTAAGTCAAGTTCTTAGAGTGATTCTCCATTATTTTAGTGGCAGCATAGATGAATTGCTTAAAATATTGGGGCAGGGTCCCACATTTTGTTACAAGTGTCCTGGTATCTTCAAACTCAAGACTGTGTCTGCTCTTGCCTAAAAGTATTGAAGACAAATTTCTTGTGTGTGTGTGGCCTTTATCTCGGGGCCCAGAAATCATTTTAAATCAAAACAAGCCTATGAGTGATAACATAATATGATAGAATTAATCATTAATATCACTTCAGGGATTGATTAAATACATTTCTTATGAATATAAGAATAAAATGGGAAAAAAGACAAGTTATTTTGATGTGGAAGGGAGCAAGCCAGAGTTTGGTTTCTCTGAAAGCTTTTCCTGTTTATCTCAAGGAAAACATTAATTATTTCTTGCACCATTATAGCATGTTGCATATAACTATATTAAATTTATTATGTAAAATGCATTAGAGCAGTATCTTCTCATATGTACAGCTCTCACATTAGAAATGATGTCCTCAAGGACAGAAATCATGCCTTGTACCTCTCTCCATCACCCGATTCTAAACTCAGTTACTAGCATATAGAATAAGTACAATTTAATTGCTTATTAAGCCTAATTCATCACATTTATTTCACAACCATATATTTTTTTATAATTTAAATTTGCTTTTTTAATAGAGAAATCAAACATTTGGAGTGAAATAATTTCACTCTTTCTAAGGTCTGTGATAAAGTCTATAAGGTGGTATGAGGATTTCATGGTAAGACTTCATCAGAATCTGACTTTGGTTTCTAAGAGCAGATATTTGCCCAAACTCCAGTCCCCCCCAAGTTCACAGAGACACAGTTTATGGGAAGAATATAACTGCCTCTCCTGACCAGGTCTCTGTTTGCTGTACTCTCTCTCTTGCCAGTCAATTTCTCTCTAGAATTAGAATTGTTATTGAGACGACAGAAAATCAATGCCACGTTCGGGGGGAGAAAGTCCCATCTGACACCTATAACAATGCCGAGTGGCGACGGCGTCACTGAGAGGAACACTCAGGCCGTAACTAGGCGTCATTTAGCTTTGTTAAATACAACTGAAAACAAATTAAAATGTTTCATTAAATAACTATGATTCCTTGGTGATTCTAATATAAAGGCATATGAGAATAGTTTCAAAGGGATTTTTCTGAGAAGGTCAAAATGACTAATGCATGTTAAGGTATTAATTCCCAAAACACTGCTTAAGAACTTTGAAAATTAGGAAATTGAGAAAGAAATGAAGAATCGTGTGTCCCATATCCATGGCCTGGCTGCAAAAAAGTCCATGAATTCTCTGCTGGAATTGCTTGAATGCTTGCTTCCTTTGAGATCCAGAGACAGAAGCAGCAATGAGTAACGCCAAAATGACCTGAGGGTTAGAGTTCTGAAGAGAGCGAGAAGTTAAGTACCAAGAGAGGATACAGTCGTTCCCTAGTCTTGCCTGGTGGTCTCGGACAGGCCTGCGTAAAGCATGGCTTTTGTTGAAATAAAAATGACTGATTATAAAATCATGTAGTCAGAGGGATGGAAGTACAGCACAGGGAATACAGCTCATGCTATGCTACGGTCTTTGTGTGGTGACAGATGCTAACTCCTCTCATCCTGGTGAGCATTTAATAATGTACATAATTGACGAGTCACTAAGTTGTTCATCGGAAACCCATATATTGTATATAAACTGTATTTCAATAGTTTAAAAAAAAAACAGGGACTGCCCTTGATGTAGGAAATGGGTTTGTGAATAAGTCGTAGCTACTCAATGTCCTTAGACCCCGTAGCAATAAATGGTCCCCAAATGCAACTGGTAAGAACAAAAAGACTGCAAATGCAAAAATATTCAATACAGAATGCAAACATCCTCAAATCCACGGTTTAGAAAAGGAGGAATACTAACATGCTGTGTTCTTACCCCTATCGTTCCAAAGCTTTCTGGCTTTCTTCTCATCTTTTTCTTGCATAGGTGTGTCCACATCCATTTGATCAGGTACCAGAGAGACTTGGGGCTCGGGATGACATTGAAGGGTGTAGGCAGAGTACCTCCTTCTTCAAAGTAACTCATCCACAGCTTCGTTCGCGCAAACTTCCATTCTATATCTGCATGGTCCTGAAAAGGAGAATAACACAACTGCTGAAGGGTTTCTTAATTAGTGAGGTGTGGTAACCTTCACCGAGAGCCTGTCGCCTGACTCTGAGTGGCTCTGGGAACATTAATTAAATTGCTTATAAAAACACAGCTGGCTCCTGGAGACAGTCATGTTGACGTTTCAGATGCTGGCTTACCCTGTTAGGGAGTCACAGCCCCCTTGTCACTCTTCATCTTTCCCTCTTCCATGAAACAGACATCTAAAATAATGCCATGCCAAAGATCCTTCAGGGGATTGGTTAAGACTTGATGACGAATCTTCATTTGCTGCACCGCAGGCTAACGGTAGCTCTGTTTCATCAGATTCTGGCCACAAACGGGGCTTTGTATCTTACCCAAGGCCTTGAACCCCTTCCTGGGAGAAGGCCACCTTCCCAGATGTTCATGGGGTAGCCTTCTGGGTTTACAGGAGAAGTCTTACTTGATATATTTTCATGTGAATACCTCTTGTCCACCTTTAGGCAGCACCCATACACTCAGAGAGAAGTACCTCTAACAGATGTAGGATACAGCTTCTGACACAGCACTGAATTTTGACATAAACTTGGCCAATTGGCACTAGATAGGCGTATGGCAAGTGGCTTCCCACAAGCCTAAGCTATCCCTCCCATCATGTATTAAAAATCGTTTCACTTTATTAATCTCCTGGAAAAACTAAGAAACACTTACGGCAAATAGATACAGGGCAGTCAGTCTCCTCTTAAATTAGCCACGAATCCGATTTAAGCAGAAAATCTGGGAAGTAGGAGGTGGTAGAAACTAGGCATACGTACACTTTAAGAATTCAAAATTGTTCACTTTAACCCATTAATATTGTAAGAACAGATTTTACAGTAGGAGAATGATATTAGACTATGCTTCATTCTAACATTCCTAAATTGCTGTGTGCTCATGAATGCATGCATTGTGTATACAATTCTACTCCAAACAGTACAGATTTTAGTCTGGAGCCCAGACAGACTGTTTTTTCAGCAGCAATTACCATATCCAAACAATTTATGGCCTTTGTTGCTTAGCAAATATCTGATTACATGGACTGATCAACAGATGTGAGCACAGAAGCTATAGATTCTCTTTCTCTCCTCTTTCTCTTCTCTACTTCTCCCTCCATCCATATCTTTCTTTTTAAACGAGCTTATAGATTCTGCATTAATGTAGAAAAGTGTATATTGTGTGGGGAGTTGGCCTGTGAAGAGCTTCTGCTCCCCCTGAATCGCAGGGAGCCCCACATTAAGGACCCTCCTGACCGCGTTCTGTTCTCTTACTGCTGTCACAACGCAGACTCTCCTTTGTTCATAGCTTTGTCCCAGGGATTCTGGGAGCATCTACGATCAAGTCTATTGTGGCCGGAAAAACTGGAGGTGCAAAGTTCTAGGCTGGTGATGACTAAAACCAGCTTCGGCTACGCACCTTCTAACTTTGAGTCAATATTGAACAGTCAGCTCAGGTATTGCCTCTCCGGTGAAGCTGGCTCTGACTCCCATCAATCTCAGCTGCCTCCTACTCCCAGCCTGGGTTGTGGTCCTCTCTTTCTACTTTCATCTGTGTTCTCAAATTCCTTTTCCCAATGTTCTCAATTATTTATTGATTTTTTTTTTGTTCTTACTACTAAATTTTTTCTTGAGGGCAGGGACTTCATTATTCTGGGTATCCCTAAAATCAAGCAATGTCTGGCATATACTCGGTGCACAATAAATATTTGATTAGTGAACACATGAGTGAGTGAGAAACAGACTTTAGATATGCCCGATTGCTTTTGCCTTTCAACTATTAAATTTTCCTCTTTTTTTTCATGCTTTACCCTAAAGCTCTGAGTTAGGGGTAACAAGACAAGAAGAGAAAGCCCTCAGGGTAAGTTCTGCTGTTTTGGGACAGGTGAAAATCAAATACTTGGCATGTTCACCCTGCAGGGAAGCATCCCACACAGGACAGTAGGAGGTATGGCTGTGTCAGCTGCTCCGGGCTCCTCTCCTCTCAAGGAGTTTTAGAGTTTAGTCTAAACAAAAATAGAGATTTGAAGATCATTCCCATCTCTGTTAGAAGTCACCTAGAAAGACACACCCCACAGAGAAGCAAAACAGAATCTGCCATACTATTCTTGAACAGTGTTCTCATCCTGAGGAAACTAAAACATTATGTATTTTAGAGGATCCAAATTGTATTTACAGCTTCTTGTATACAGCTTGATCACTAGAGGCTTCCTAATATTTTTGGAAAAGTGGTCTGGAAAATAGAATCCACACTTTACAAATGTCTTGATTAGAAGAATACAGAACTTCTGAAGCAAACACATAGGGACTATCTGGAAATTTCAGATTTGTAAAATGCTTAAACAAAGCTCCACAAATTCAGATATTCACATGCAAATCCTGGGACCTAGTCATCTCCAGTGGGAATACTTTAGTCTGTGAATTAGTAAATAAAAACCATCTATTCTTATGTCTTTGGCCGTTTTTCATCTGTGACAGGTGTCTTACTTCCATCAAGTTGGTTTAAGTAAAATTCAGAATGCTGCTTCCCAAATAATAACACTCAAGAGGTTTAGGGGTAGGTTCAAAGATGCACTATAACTGTAGTTATTTATGCAGAAACTGGGCAGCCTATAATTGTTTATAAAATGCTACTTGTCTAAGGTATAAATATGAGAGACTTAGAAGTACATTTCATTCCGAAGTGGGTTTGTTTTGTGGACATACATCACTGGTATGTAAGTTCAAGGGGATAAAAGGCTTTGTCTTTCTCGCTCACTGCTGTATTTCCAGTGCCTAGAACAGTACCTGGCAACCGAGCCAGTACTCAATAAGAATTTGTTGAATGAATGGATAAGTAGGCTGTTTTTTTGGATTCTAGAGTTGCAAGTAAACACATATGGTATTGTCTGTTCTGCTACAGAATTCAGGGTTACTCCTACTTTGCTTTTCCTATTTGAGAAACTAAAATCCTGGTGGCTTCCCCCATCACATCCCTCTCTGGGATAGCTTTGGTCCCTTGCCCCGCGGGCATGAGTTTGCTTATGGGAAGATTGTGGGTTAAACGGACAGAGATGATGCAAAACCCAAAGGGCCTTGGGAATGAGTTGCCTGTTTATCATTCATACTCACCTGTGCTTGCCACAGCCAATGACTGCCTGGCAAGATGGATTTAGTTTATTTTATAGTCATCTGTAATATGACAGAACTATAGCATGTAGCTAAATGTGGTGCAATACCACTTAGGAACTTTGAAGTAACCATTAGTTTTCTAATCCCGATCCGTCTCATCAAGAGCCAATTACAGACAGTGTTGTCTCTGGTTATAGAACAGAGTAGAGTTGAGAACAACGCAGCCTAAGGGGAATAATGGGTGAAAATAAAGTGGTACGACTTACAGCAATAAGCTGGTAAGAATTATTCATCATAGCTATTAACATGTTGAGGAGGACAACCAGAGAGATGACATTGTACGTCCCGAACATGGTGGCACCGACGAACTCCGTGAACTCGTGCTGAGCCTTGACGTTGGTCACGTACAGATTGATGAGCCCGAATATGGACCAAAACAGGGACTGGAGTGTCTCAAATAACCTGGAATAAAGATAAAAGGACACGAAGACCCATATGAGTAGAACTGTTACACAAAAAGACAGAACAATAGAACTGGATTACAAGTATGTGTATTCGATTAATTCAACAATTACGCAATGAAAAAGAATGAAAGAATCACAAAATTAAACTTAATAAAAAGAAATGAAGACAACCGTTTCATCATACTAGCACAAAGGGTGTATGTAGTTGATTTTCCTAGGTATATTTTGATTTTCCCAAGAGCGTTGAAAGCTGTTTTTCGCAGGGCAGAGATGACAGATCTGACCTGAAGCCTGTGTTTGTATGGCCTTTGAGTTAAGAAAACTCAAGGAAAAAAATCAAAAGAAAAGCGATATTTTGTGACATGTGAAAATTATATAAATTCACATTTCAATGTCCATAACGTTTTACTGAAACAGAGTCATACTCATTCGTTTTTGCATTACTGTCTACAGTTTCAATGGCAGAGGTGAGCAGATAGACACATGGTCCACAAAGCCCCAAACATTTACTCTGTCCTTTCCATGGAAACTTTGCCTCCCCCCGACCTAGGGCACTGAGTGATAGCTAATAAGTTGGAGACCTCAAGCTTAGTCTTTAAAAAATGTCAGTTCTTCTACCTGATTTAAGTCTTGACTGTAGAGGGATTAAAAGTAACGTTATCATTATGGATTTCCACACTGACAATTAAAAGTGCCCACAGCGGATCTCATAGGATGGCAAAATGTTTCAGGATATGCAGGTAATACCAGTTGCAGTGTTTTTTATATTTCAGGGAACACTTTACTCATTCCTGCCAACGAAAGAACTCGGATGATTTTATTGAAAATAATGTTTCCTGAACTTGCTCTAAGAAATGGGACAGGATGAAGAACGTCTGAACTCAAATAACTTGTCTCAGCAGGGCCATGACAAAGCTTCATTTAATGTAATAAAAAGACAACAGAACTCTTAGGCCCCTTGACAAATGGTTAAAATAGGAGCATAGCCAAATTATAGTGTAAAAACAAAAACTCTCTCCTTCCTGGCATGGTGACTAAGGAGACAGGGTTTCTGTGTTGAAGTGATCCAAGGAGATCCAGTTCCTACGAGGCCAGTGGACAGGGGCGTGGTCTGACAGGAAGAGGTGAGCCCAACCCATCATATTTCCTCTTTGTGAAAGTTTACCTTAGAAACGTCAAGAGGAGGTGGCAGCTGCCAAATGGGGCTCAAGCAACAGGAACTGTGATGCGGAGTCAGGGCCCCTGGAGTTAGGAGAAGCCCGAGGTTTGAGAGTTGAGGGTAAATCAGCCAGGTAATGAGTAAACATTGGAGAGGAACAGATGGAGCAGCTGGATCATGTTCACATTGGTTCTCAGAGTCAAAAATCCCACGGGCAAGAACTAGGTCAACTCC
>JAVSCE010014133.1:0-71754 GCA_032199065.1 Smutsia gigantea | reverse complement strand
TGGGCATTTTTTTTTGTTTTGTTTTTTTGTTTTGTTTTTGTTTTTTCTTTTCTTTCATTTTTTCTTTTTTTTTTCTTTCTTTTTTTTCTTTTTTTCTCTTTTTTTTTCTCTTCTCTTATTAAAGTCTTAAAGAGCCCAGCTGACATACGTGGCAACTATCAGTGACCAATTATACAGCCATGAAAAGACAGAGGAATATGGTTCAGATCAAAATCAACCAGACAACCCCAGAGAGGGAGTCTGAAGGGATGGAAATGCACAGCCTCCCTGAAAAAGAATTTAGAATAAAAGTCATAACCATGCTGATGGACCTACAGAGAAATGTGCAAGAACTGAGGGAGGAAGTGAGGGAACTGAGGAAAGACAATACAGATATCAGACAAGCGATCGACGGGCTTAACAGCAGAATGGATGAGATGCGAGAGACTGTTAATGGAATAGAAAACAGAGAACAGGAGTACAGAGCAGCTGAGGCAGAGAGAGATAAAAGGATTTCTAGGAATGAAAGAATATTAAGAGAACTGTGTGACCAATCCAAACGGAACAATATTCGCATTATAGGAGTACCAGAGGAAGAAGAAGAGAGAAAAAGGGATAGAAAGTGTCTTTGAAGAAATAATTGCTGAAAACTTTCCCTTGCTGGGGAAGGAAGTAGTCTCGCAGTCCACAGAAGCTCATAGATCTCCCAACACAAGGGACCCAAGGAAGACAACACCAAGACACATAATAATTAAGATGGCAAAGATCAAAGATAAAGACAGGGTAGTAAAGGCAGCTAGAGAGAGAAAAAAGATCACCTACAAAGGAAAACCCATCAGACTATCATCAGACTTCTCAACAGAAACCTTACAGGCCAGAAGAGAATGGCATGATATATTTAACGTTATGAAACAGAAGGGCCTCGAACCAAGAATATTGTATCCAGCACGATTATCATTTAAATAAGATGGAGGGATTAAACAATTTCCAGACAAACGAAAGTTGAGAGAGTTTGCCTCTCATAAACCACCACTACAGGATATCTTAAACGGACTGCTCTAGATGGAAGCACACCTAAGGCTAAAAAAGATGTCACCAAAGAAAAAAATCATAGCAAAGAAAGCAGATCATCCAAATACTAACTAAAGGCAAAGAATAAAACACCTATTATAGAAAGAATGGAGGAGGAGGAATAAGAAGGGAGAGAAAGAAAGAAACATCAGACTGCGTTTACAATAACTTAACAAGAAAGTTAAGTTAGATTGTTAGATAGTAAAGAAGCAACCCTTGAACCTTTGGTAACCACGAATCTAAAGCCAGCAATGGCAATAAGTCCACATCTATCGATAATCACCCTAAATGTAAATGGACTGAATGCACCAATCAAAAGACACAGAGTAACAGAATGGATAAAAAAGCAAGAACCATCTATATGCTGCCTACAAGAAACTCACCTCAAATCCAAAGATATACACAGACTAAGGGATGGAAAAGATATTTCATGAAGCAACAAAGAAAAAAACTGAGTGTTGCAGTACTTGTATCAGACAAAATAGACTTCAAAAGCGAAGAAAGTAGCAAAAGATAAAAGAAGGACGTACATAATGATAAAGGGTCAGTCAGCAAGAAGATATAAGCATTATAAATATATATGCACCCAACACAGGGCGCCAGCATATGTAGAGACAAATACTAACAGAATTAAAGGAGAATAGACAGCAATGCATTCATCTTAGGAGACTTCAACACCACTCACTCCAGAGGACAGATCAGCAGACAGAAAATAAGTAAAGACACAGAGGCAATGAACAACACACTAGAACAGATGGACCTAACAGACATCTACAGAACTCTACACCCAAAAGCAACAGGATACACATTCTTCTCAAGTGCACATGGAACATTTTTCAGAATAGACCACACACTAGGCCACAAAAAGAACCCCAGTAATTTCAAAAATATTGAAATCCTACCAACCAACTTCTCAGATCACAAAGGTATAAAACTAGAAATAAATTTTAGAAAGAAATCAAAAAGGCTCACAAATACATGGAGACTTAGCAACACTCTCTAATTAATCAATGGGTTACTTGACCAAATCAAGAATCAAGAGTATATGGAGACTAATGACAACAACAACACAAAGCCACAACTTCTGTAGGACGCAGCAAAGAGCAGTTCTAAGAGGAAAGTATATTGCAGTCCAATCCTATTTAAAGGGAAGAACATTCCCAAATGAATAGTCTAAAGACACAATTACTGAAATTGGAAAAGAAGAACAAATGAGGCCCAAAGTCACCAGAAGGAGGGACATAATAAAGATCAGAGAAGAAATAAATAAAATTGAGAAGAATAAAACAATAGAAAAAATCAATGAAACCAAGAGCTGGTTCTTTGAAAAAATAAACAAAATAGATAAACCCTAGCCAGACTCATTAAGAGAAAAAGAGAATCTACACACATAAACACAATCAGAAATGAGAAAGGAAAAATCACGACGGAGCCCACAGAAATACAAAAAATTATAAGAGAATATTATGAGAATCTATATGCTAACAAGCTGGAAAACATAGAAGAAATGGACAACTTCTTAGAAAAATACAACCTTCCGAGACTGACCAAGCAAGAAACAGAAAAACTAAACAGACCAATCACCAGTGACGAAATCGAATTGGTAATCAAAAAACTACCCAAGAACAAACCCCTGGGCCTGATGGATTCACCTCTGAATTCTACCAGACATATAGAGAAGAAATAACACCGATTCTCCTTAAAGTTTTCCAAAAAAATAGAAGAGGAGGGAATACTTCCAAACTCATTCTATGAAGCCAGCATCACTCTAATACCAAAACCAGGCAAAGACCTCACCAAAAAAGAAAATTACAGACCAATATCCCTGATGAACGTAGATGCAAAAATACCCAACAAAATATTAGCAAACCGAATTCAAAAATACATCAAGACGATCATACACCATGATCAAGTGGGATTCATCAGGGATGCAAGGATGGTACAACATTCAAAATCCATCAACATCATCCACCACATCAACAAAAAGAAGAACAAAAACCACATGATCATCTCCATAGATGCTGAAAAGCATTTGACAAAATTCAGCATCCATTCCTGATTAAAACTCTCAACAAAATGGGTATAGAGGCAAGTACCTCAACATCATAAAGGCTATATATGACAAACCCACAGCTAACATCATACTTAACGGCGAGACGCTGAAAGCTTTTCATCTAAGATCGGAAACAAGACAGGGATGCCCTCTCCACTGTTATTCAACATAGTACTGGAGGTCCTAGCCACAGCAATCAGACAAAACAAAGACATACAAGGCATCCAGATTGGTAAAGAAGAAGTCAAATTGTCACTATTTGCAGATGACATGATACTGTACATAAAAAACCCTAAAGATTCCATTCCAAAACTACTAGAACTAATATCTGAATTCAGCAAAGTTGCAGGATACAAAATTAACACACAGAAATCTGTTGCTTTCCTATACACTAATGATGAACTAACAGAAAGAGAAATCAGAAAAACAATTCCATTCACAATTGCATCAAAAAGAATAAAATACCTAGGAATAAACCTAACGAAGGAAGTGAAAGACCTGTACTCTGAAAACTACAAGACACTCCTAAGAGAAATTAAAGAGGACACTAACAAATGGAAATGCATCCCATGCTCTTGGCTAGGAAGAATAAATATTGTCAAAATGGCTATACTACCTAAAGCAATCTACAGATTCAATGCAATCCCTATCAAACTACCAACAGCTTTCTTCAATGAACTGGAACAAATAATTCTAAAATTCATATGGAACCACAAAAGACCCCGAATAGCCAAAGCAATCCTGAGAAGGAGGAATAAAACAGGGGGAATTACACTCCCTGACTTCAAGCTCTACTACAAAGCCACAGTAATCAAGACAATTTGGTATTGGCACAAAAACAGACCCACAGACCAGTGGAACAGAATAGAAAATCCAAACATTAACCCAAACATATACAGTCAATTAATATTTGATAAAAGTGCCTTGGATATACAATGGGAGATGACAGCCTCTTCAGCAGCTGGTGTTGGAAAACTGGACAGCTACATGTAAGAGAATGAAACTGGACTACTGTCTAGCCCCATACACAAAGGTAAACTCAAGGTGGATCAAAGACCTGAATGTAAGTCATGAAACCATAAAACTCTTAGAAAAAAACATAGGCCAAAATCTCTTGGACATAAACATGAGCAACTTCTTCATGAACATATCTCCCCGGCAAGGGAAACAAAAGCAAAAATGAACAAGTGGGACTATATCAAGCTGAAAAACTTCTGTACAGGAAAGGACACCATCAGTAGAACAAAAAGACATCCTACAGTATGGGAGAATATATTCATAAAAAACGTATCTGATAAAGGGTTGACATCCAAAGTATATAAAGAACTCATGCACCTTAACAAACAGAAAGCAAATAATCCAATTAAGAAATGGGCAGAAGACATGAATAGACACTTCTCCAAAGAAGAAATTCAGATGGCCAACAGGCACATGAAAAGATGCCCCACATCGCTAATCATCAGAGAAATGCAGATTAAAACCACAATGAGATATCACCTCACACCAGTGAGGATGGCCAACATCCAAAACACAAACAACAACAAATGTTGGCGAGGATGTGGAGAAAAGGGAACCCTCCTACACTGCTGGTGGGACTGCAAATTAGTTCAACCATTGTGGAAAGCAGTATGGAGGTTCCTCAAAAACTCAAAACAGAAATACCATTTGACCCAGGAATTCCACTCCTAGGAATTTACCCTAAGAATGCAGCAGCCCAGTTTGAGAAAGACAGATGCACCCCTATGTTTATCGCAGCACTATTTACAATAGCCAAGAAATGGAAGCAACCTAAGTGTCCATCAGTAGATGAATGGATAAAGAAGATGTGGTACATATACACAATGGAATATTATTCAGCCATAAGAAGAAAACAAATCCTACCATTTGCAACAACATGGATGGAGCTAGAGGGTATTATGCTCAGTGAAATAAGCCAAGCCGAAAAACACAGGTATCAAATGATTTCACTCATATGTGGAGTATAAGAACAAAGAAAAAAACTGAAGGAACAAAACAGCAGCAGACTCACAGAACCCAAGAACGGACTAATAGTTACCAAAGGGAAAGGGACTGGGGAAAATGGGCGGGAAGGGAGGGATAAGAGGGAAAAAGGGGCATTACGATTAGCAGATGTAATGTTGGGGGGGCACGGGGAGGGCAGTACAACTCAGAGAAGACAAGTAGTGATTCTATAGCATCTCACTACGCTGATGGACAGTGACTGTAATGGGGTTGGTGGGGGGACCTGATGAAGGGGGTAGTTTAATAACCGTAATATTGCACATGTAATTGTAAATTAATGATAATAAAATAAATTATATTAAAAAAAAAAAGAAATAATGGAAGCAAGCTTCTGTTTTCCTTCCAGCTCTGAGTCGCTCCCTCCTTGATGCTCCCAAAAGAAACAGGATAGAACAAGTGACACACTTAGCAGGGGCCACGGGCGGATGTTCAAGCTGCCAAATAGTGTCCTAAGCTTTTATGACCAAAAGGGAGTCCTATTCAATTCCTAGTCTAGTGACAGTGGCTTTTCACTCCCCTGCCCCTGTAAGACCCCAGAGGCCTCTGAGGACAGTGGGGAGCAGGTGGCTAAGGGACAGCTGACCACTCTTTAGGAATAATACAGTTGTGTTCAGCTACCGCCTTTCATCCCAGGGATGCAGCAGGGCCACCTTGCTGAAGCCTCTGTGGGCACATCTCCGTGGGCAGGCAGCCCTCTGGCAGCAGCCAGAAAACCTCTACCCTGGGTGCTAGCCTGGCAGCGGTCAGGGTGGACAGAGGGGGCGGCTCTGCATCTGCTGGCCCCACAGCACGTGAGCTTGGGTACCCCACTCTACCCACTCTGGCCCTGCCTGGGGGGCTGTGCCCAAGTGCCTCCCATCTGGCCCCGTCCTCCACTCTCCCATGGCTGCAGAGCCCGGGCAGTCTCAGGCCCTGTCTGCCCACATGGTGCACTCAGCACCACGAATGGGTATCATCATCTCCCCTCCTCACCACCCTCCCTGCCTCTCTGCTCCTGCTCGCACACCCGCCATCCTAGACAGCTTTGTTCTTCCCCACCAGTCGTCTCCAACTTCCTCCCCACTCCTCTCAAATAATGACTGAAAAGAGAGAACACGTATTTACAAAGCTGTCTCCCCAGTGGACCTTCTTCCCTGTGTTCCCAAAGACATCCCGTCTACGGGGGCATCTAACACCCATGAGTCCCCATGCCCTGTGAATGCAGCTGCCCAAGCCAGCCTCCCTTCACCCCAAGGCCGGTTACTGGTGCTGTCAGGGCATCTTACTGGCCTCCTTGATGTCAGAGGATGTGGCCACAAGTGGCCTGGCAGCGTGCTTAGTTTTACTGTCGAATGTAGACAGCCTGGCTCCTGTCCTGGGCTCTGTCCACAGTGTCTAGAGCAGTTTTATTGCAAACACTGGCCATTTTTATCACCTTATTAGGATCTGTAAAACGAACTAACAAAAAAGTGTGCTATGACTTTTTCATAGATATACATGTTCAGGCCTTTGAATAATGGTGTTCCATGTGAAATATGAGATATCAAAATCTAAAATGTAAAACAAATGTCCTAATTAAAAAAAATCATGTAAATAATTGCCAAAGCCCATTTCATAACAAGTCACACACAAATATACTGATGGCCTTATGTACAGAAGGGCCTGACATTTTTAGACAAATACAAACTTGACACTGCTCAGATTCAGGATAAGTGGATTCCTTCTAGAAATGCAATACTTGAAACTCCATGCATACATTCTTCAGGAACGAAGTTCTTACTTATTAACAGCCTAAAGAAAATATGATTTCCCTTGCTATCTTTGACTCAAGAGGATGTTTTTTAGGACTATCATGTCATTGTCAACCAAGATAACCTAGTTATCAGAGGTGAAGCATTACATTTCATTTTCTCTGGAGGTCTAACCTAAGTGGACTAATGATTACAGAAGGCTTCTCTTCCTTCAAGAACTATTCTTGCACTATCATCCATATTACATCAAACAGACTAGTGGTCCCCAAACCCTGGGTAATGTCTCCTTGATGAGCAGAGGGCAAGGGGTCCATAAAGCCATAGAGACAATGAGTGCTGCATATATTTTCCAAATGTTATGTAGTTGCTGTTAGGATAAGTAAAATATAAATGAGTTTAAGTGTTCCTTTTTGACATAGCCAAATTTCTGACTGAGTAGCTACTAAGTATATATCTGGGGTGCTGGGTGGCTATTGATATCCTGAAATCTGCTTTAGGTTGCAAAATTGGGAACCACATGAGAAAAGCTTTTACTTCAGGTGTTTACATCAAGTCACCCATTCTTTTACATGCTTATTACAAACTTTAGGACTTCTAGGGTCTTTCCTTTGGCATCATTCACTACTGAGGGAACTTACCCCAAATTATGTCTTGCTTGTCAGAGTACTTTGAAAAGTTCATTGTGCCTGTTTCACCCCAAGGATGACTCTTCAGTGAGGTTTTCACTAGGTCTGATTGTACTTGATACTGATTTAGTCGTCAAAGAAATGAGTGCTGAGTTAGTAGCAGTGAGGATTAAGAACTGGTATTGAGAGAAAGACTAGTTATGGGCAATCTCAGAGTATGGTTCCACCTAATAATACCCACTCAGCTTTGTTCAGTTAAATGAGCTAAATGATTTAAACTGATGGGCATGACTCTGGCCCAAAGTTCAGCATTTTTGGAAAGTGGCCTTTGGTAGTGCCATTCCTGTGGTCTTGATATGTTGGCTGTGTAAGGATTGAGCCATTTCTGCAAACACAGACATTCAGGAGCAAAAGCTGAATAGGGAGACAAGGTGTGAGCTGAGCCATGACAGGTGTATCTGGAGTCATTTCAGAAGCACCCAGCCTAGAGCAGCCCACGGTGACCAGCTGCAGCTGCAGAGGAATGGGAAACACACTGCTATGGCCAGCAGATCTTCCAGAACATAAAGAGACTTTTCTAGAAGTCTAATGCAATTGAAAAATCTACCCAAACATCTTTTTTATTACTTGTCATTATTTTACTGATCCAAGTACTCATTCTTTTTTTTTTTCAGATTTCAAGGTAAAGTGTACTTCCAAAACTCTGTTCATATCTGTCCAGCACTGGCCTCTACAAATGTCCAGTCCCAGACACGTTCTGTGGGGCTGGAAGGAAGGTTGTCTTGGATATTGATAAACAACAAGATAACAGGAAGCATTTTCCTTCTGGAGTTATGTTTCTGTCCTCTCAGATGAAGACCTCCTGAGGTCCCACCCACTGATCTTTTCTCCTCGTCTGGCTTTGAAATGAGTGATCCACATTGGTGGTATGAAAAATCATGCCCTGTGGAAGGCTGAGCTGGAAGATGTCTGTGTCCTGGTGCCTCGTTAAATCAAACAAATGTTCTGAGCAGTAAAACACCCTTGGAGACACTATGTTTACATGTCTAACTTCTAACAACAAAGGAAACTGGAGTGACTTAGATCGGGGGTCTGGGCTTCACTGCCAGCAGCATGCTTGGTGGGCATGCTCCAAGTTCAAAGTCATTGCTTTTCTGTATTTCCTGTCACTTCTCCCAACCTAGACCCTCCTCATTTCCATTTCCTGAACTCCTCCTTCCTTGATCTTCCTAATGGTGGGCCATTTATTCCCACTGAAAGCATCCTTCCAGCCTCATCAAGGAGGTTTGCTGAGTGCCTGTAACCTGACATCTCCCTGGTTTGTCTCAGAGAGGGACCACACTACCTTTTGCAGTAGCAACGCTGACCCCTGGGGTCCTAACAAAATCATGGAACGTTTTCATTCTTCTTCCACAGGGATAGGAGAGAACCTCCAGCAAATCTACTTTTTACTATTCCTGCAGAAAGATTTAACCCATTTTTTTCCTACTTGGAGACAATCCTTATATATAAAGAAAACTGCCAACCGTTATTTTCCCTCACATCAGAATTACAGGATGCAACTTATTCTGTTGTGACATGTGATGACAGTTCTGTGTGTAGTGGGTTCGACTCATAACTATAAAGTGAAAAAGATACATCCAGAATTGATAAAAAATAACAGAGCTTCAACATACATGAAGCAAAAACTAATAAAACTGCATGAAGAAATAGACAAGTCCAAGATTATACTTGGAAATTTCGATATGCATCTCAATAATACAGAACAGAGAGAAAATCAGGAAGGCTATAGAAGACCTGAACAATACTATCAACCAAATTGACCTATCTGATAGTTATAGAATGTGAAACCCCAAAACAGCAGAATATATATTCTTTTCAAGGGTGCACAGAATTTTTACCAAGATAGAACCATTTCTCATTGATAAAAAACTAAATAAATTAAAATGGATTCAGATCATAGAAAGTATTTCTCTGATTACATAGAGTTAAATTAGGAATCAATAAAGAAACCCATCTGGAAAATCATCAGCTATTCAGAAAATAAATAACACACTTGTAAATACCAATTATAAAAAAGAAATAAAAAGAATATTAAAAGTTTTTTATTCATGTATAATTGACAGATATCCTATTAGCTTCAGGTGTACCTCATAGTGATTCTGTATTTTTTTACATTATTAAATGGCCCCCACAATAAGGCTAGCTTCTATCTGTCACCATACAAAGTTATTATAATATTGTTGACTACATTCCCTATAGTGTATATTACATTTCTACAACTTACTTATTTTATAATTGGTTGTTTGTACCTCTTAATCTTCTTCATCTATTTCATCCACCCTCCAACCCCTCCCCACTCTGGTAAGCAACAGTTTGCTTCCTGTATCTATGAATCTGTTTTTATTTTTTGTTCATTTGTTTTGGTTTTTAGATTCCACATATAAGTGGAATCATATAGTATCTGTCTTTCTCTGTCTGACTTATTTTACTTAGCATATACCCTCTAGGTCCATTGACACAAATAGCAATATTTCATTCCTGTTTATGGCTGAGTAATATTCCAGTGTATATATGTACATTTTTAACTATCCATCAGTGGACACGTAGGTTGCTTCCATATTTTGGCTATTGTAAATAATACTTCAGTGAACACAAAACAGCATATATCTCTTTGAATTTGTTTTCATTTTCTTTGGATAAACACCCAGAAGTAGAATGCAGGATCATATGGTAGTTCTATTTTTAATTTTCTGAGGAACCTTCATACTGTTTTCCATGTGGCTGAACCAATTGACATTCCCAACAGTGTATAAAACTTATCTTACACCATACATAAAAATGAACTCAAAAGGTTTTAAGACTTGAATATAAGACCTGAAACCATAAAACTCTTAAAGAAAACATAGGTGGTAAGCTCTTTAACACAGGTCTTAGTAATTTTTTGGACCAATCTTCCCAGGCAAGGGTGACAAAAGCTAAAATAAGCATATGGGGATTACATTAAAGTAAAAAGCTTTTGCCTAGGGAAGGAAACCATCAACAAAATGAAAAAGTAACTTACTGAGTGGGAGGAGATATTTTCAATCACACGTCCAATATGGGGTTAATCCAAAATACATAAAAAACTTATACAACTTAATATCAAGAAAACAAACAATCTGATTACAAAGTGGGTAGAGGACTTGAATGCACTTTTTTCCAAAGAAGACATAGAGATGGTCAGCAGGCACATGAAAAGATGTTCGACATCATTAATCATCAAAAAAATGCAAATCAAATCCACAATGAGATATCACCTCACACCTGGCGGACTAGCTATTATCATAGAGACGAAAATTATAAATGTTGACTAGGAACTGGAGAAAAGGGAACCCTGGTGGGAGTATAAGTTGGTCCAGCCACTATAGAAAGGGTTTTTAATTGAATAAAAACAAAAACAGCACATCAAAATTTGGGGAAATGTAAGAAAAAGCAGTACTTGGAGAAAAACTTACAACACTAACAGCATATATTAGAAAAGAGGTATTTCTATCTTTAGAAACTAGAGAAAGCAGAACAAATTAAGTTCAAAGCAAGCAGAAGCCAGGAATAGTTAAGATAAGAGCAGAATTCAATGAAAACAGAAAAGCAATATGGATGATCAATGAAATGAAAAGTTGATTCTTTAACAGGATAAATGAAATTGATAAACTTCTAGCCAATAAGAGAGAGAGGGGAGACACAAAGTATTGTCAGGAATTAGAGAGCACCAGTGCAGAATCTACAGATACTGAAAAAAAGTATGAGGGAATATTATGAATAACTTTATGTCAGTACATTTGATAGCACAGATGAAACAGAAAAACTCCTTGAAAGACACAGATTGCCAAAGCTCACTAAAAAAAAAAAAAAAAGATAAACCGATGAGCCCTATGCCTTTTAAATAAATTGAATTTTTAGTTAAAAACCTCACAAAGGAAAGGAAACTCCAGACCCTGCTGGTTTCACTGGTAAATTATATCAAACATTTAAGGAGGAAATAATGCTAGCTCTTCAAAAACTCTTCCCGAAAATTAGAGAAATGAATACTTTCAGACTCATTCTATGAGGCTAACATTACACTGATAATAAAAGCTGACAAAGACATTAGAGGAAAAGAAATCTATAGACAAAAATCCTTCATAAACATAAATGCAAACAAAATTTTTAGCAAATCAAACCTGGAAATATATAAGCAACACATATTTTTTTAAATCATGGCCACTATGACCAAGTGAATTTTACCATGAGAAAGAAAGATTGGTTTGACATCCAAAAATCTTTCTATTAATTTCACAACATTAACTAATAAAACAAAAACATGATAATCTGAATAAATACAAAAAACACATTAGAAAACATCTCACATCTAATATAGAAAAGAATTTTCTCAACTTGACAAAGGGCATCTAGGAAAATAGAACAGTTGACATCATACTTAATGGTGAGAGATTGAGCACTTTCTCCCTAAGATCAGGAACAAGACACCACTTTTATTCAACATTGTTCTAGCCAGTGTAATAAGGCAAGAAAAAGAAATGAAAAGCACCCAGATGGGAAAGAAAGGTGGTCACATCTGCAGAAAATCAGATGAAATATACAAAAAGCTACTGGAAGCAGTAAGTGAGTTTAGCAAGGCTGCAAAGGTACAACTAAACATACAAAACTCAGCTGTATTTCTTTATACAAGAAAAAACAATTGGAAATTGAACTCAATTTAAGAAATCATTTACAATTGCATTCAAATATTAAATATTTAGGATATATATGACAAAACATGTGGAGGAACTATACACTAAAAGCTACAAAGCATTGTGAAGACTCAAATAAGGGGAGAGATCTACTCTCATCATGGCTTGGGAGACTCAGCATAATTAAGACATCAATATTCCCCAATTTGATCAATGAAATTCCATTGAAATTCCATCAGGATTTTTTCATAAAAATTCACAAAATGACTATAAAAAGATGATGAAATTCAAAGGACCTAGGATTGCTAAATACTTGGAAATTGAGGAGCAAAGTGGAGGACTTATACTATTTCTAACTACAAGACTTATTATAAGAGAACAATAATTACAACTGTGGTATTGGTGAAAATGTAAACATATAGAACAGAGACTTGGAAAATCCAGAAATAGGCCCATGCATATATGGACAACTGATTTTGATAAAGGTGCAATGGCAGTGGGGAAAGGATAGTCTTCTACCAATGGTGCTGGAACAATGGATATCCACATGGAAAAAAGAACTTTAAATTATGCTTCATACCATATGTAAGAATTCACTCAAATTGGCTTATAAATTAAATGTAACATCTAAAAAGTATAAAACATCTACAAGAAACCTAGAGACAAATCTTTGTGACCTTGGGTTAGGCAGGGGTTTCTTATTTATAACACCTGAAGTACAATACATAAAAGAATAAATTGATAGATTAGACTTCATCAACATTTAAAACTTGCTTTTCAATAGATGCTGTCACTGATCAGAGGCATGTTGTTCACTTCGGAGCACTCTGTGCTGTGTAGACTGTCTGCTTCACAACAGCCCAGGAAACATCACCGTCTGGGTTCAGCAAGACTATGAAGTGCGAGATGTGCAACAGATGATAGAGATGTGGTTAGAACTTGAACCTAGGAAGTCTCATCCCCCATGGCAGAGCCATGTTAAGTAACAAAGAAATAACCAATTGTGAAAACCTTTCCAGCTGAGGATTTAGAGTGCAACAAAACCAAACCTTCTCCACCCCTACTTTGCCAGTGCTTCCTTTTTTTTATACCAGAAAGTGATAAAGACCTGGGGTTTCTCTCTCCCAGAGATTTACTATCCCTTTTGCTGGCATTGCTGGTCACCTGATCCTTCTTTTTAGGTGTTAATCCCATGATGAGGATTTAAAGACACAGTTCATAATACATAATAAAAAGATCTAACAAGGGTGACTCCTGCTCAGCATTGCATTTCATCTCTTGGGGCCCTTTTCCCAGAAGTCTGTGTTCTGAGAAGGTGAGCACCCCCCAGGGGGTTCTGGTCCTGGGCCTCCTGGTGCGGTGGGAGGAGCAAGCCTCCAGGCCACCTGGCTGGCTCCACCCCTCAGGAGCTCTGTGTTCTTGGGCAAGGTTTCCGACCTCTCCGTGTCTGGACTTCCTCTCCTAAAATGGGAAGAATACTAATAATGCCTGCCCTGTTGTTTCAAGAATTGAGTTCGTGTTCGTAAATTGCTTAGCCGAGTTTCTGGCACACAGTAAGCCCCGCATAGGTGTCTGTGGAATACAACATAATTTTTAGCAGCTGCCTTGAAGCGAACGCAAGACAGAAGCATTCCTCTTCATCCTAATTGCTCCAGCACCTTTCAGCGGCTGGTTCTCTTCCAAAGCTCCAGGAAGCTGACGTGTCTTGTGGAAACTTACTGTGCCTTCCTGAAACTGCCCCTGTGGCAAGAAGCCAGAGCCTGCCGGCTTCAAGTGCGAATGGCGTTCGGCTGTGCAAATAGCATCTGTTTCATTTGCAGGGAGAAGGGTCTCTAATCAATGGCGCAACTTCACCCCAATGTCAAAACTTCTAATTAAGGGGGTTGAGCATTCTGTGCCAATGTTCACAAAGTTTCCAAATTTGAAAATGTGCTGAGGAAATGGGCAAAAATATAGGAAATAAGGGAAAAATATCACCATTCCCAACTATTCTTTGCTGACCTCACACTGTATTTCTCCATTTCTCCACACCCTGGAGACTTTTCTCCCCTAGACAGCAGCTCCCTCGGAAGGAAGGACAAGCACGGGGTGCGGAGGGACAGCACAGGGAAGTGCAGGGTATTTTGAACTTTCCATATCTAGACATCATCTTCAAAAATGGTAAAGTATTTCAGAGCACAAAATAGAAAAAGAAAGGCTTTCAGGCACAGCAAAATATTAAAATTGTTCAGGAAGTTCTGTGTAGCAGGCACTGCAATCAGTTCTGCAGGTGAGAAGAACAGACTGGAGCCTTTGACGGCAGCCAGGGCACATCAGGTCTCCATGGCCGGGCACCAGCTACCTGCAGGCATCTCCTGAAACTTGTTCGGTCCAGGGGAAAAGGTCATCCCTCATCTGCCACTGGTCCCGTAAGACAATTATGATGAAAGCAGATAAACAACCTTCCTGCCAACTCCAGGATGCATGAGGTTTCTGCTCAAACAAGAGGACATGTTCAGTGGGAGGTGAACCTCAAAGCAGCTGGCTTTGGTTCATGTAACTGCCCTTCTGTGGGGGCTGCTTGAAGCCAAGAAACACGTGTCCCAATTCCAGCTTCCAACACAAACTTCCTTAGCTCTGTCTTCTCCCAGACAAGCATTCTTGCCTCTGCAGATGCAAGCCTCATGGTCCTGGGCCTTCTCCTCCAGTGGACTCACTCAAAGAACACACAGGGCCAGGGCTTTCTAGCTTGCCAGTTAAATCAGGGTCTTCATGTGTCTATCACGGAGCTGGTGACCATCTTTTTTCTCAAAAAGTGCAGTGAGTTCAATGGCAGCTGCTCTCCCAGCCACCATTGCTATGCTGGGGGCTTTCTCCAGGATCTGTGCAGATGCTGTGGACACATTCCCATAAACTGAGGACACTGACATGCTAGGCTGCTCCCAAGAACCAGCAACGAGCCCTTCACTGGAAAGTTGGGGGGAATCAACAGATACAGAACTTAAGATTATGACATCAAATATATTGCTTCTCTCTGTGCAGTAAACCATTTCCAACTGGCTTTTATTAGTAGTGTACTACGAAAAGTATGTTGGCATGAGATCAGTATTTTAAAACTTACATTGCTTCATCTCTTACCAAAAGTATAACAATGACAGAAAACAAAAAGGGCCACGGCTTTGTCAGAGAAATGAATTCTCCCTATGAGCATGTAATCACCATTCAAGAGATGATCATGATTTGCATACAAGATATACAACATTTACTTTTGCCTTTTCTCATTTAATCCCTATAATTATTCAATGAGTCGCACGACATGTATGATCATCTTTACCTTGTGAAGGTGACATGCCTGAAGTCACATGATTCCACGCCCAAAACTAGCAGAAAAATGTGGTCTCCTCCGTCCTGCTCCAGGACTGGACCATTTGGGCCTGGCAGGCCTCCCTCCGCCCCGCATCTGGCCCGTCCCTGCCGGGGTGATGGAGGGGCTCTTGATCTTCATCTTCACCACTCCCACCACGACCCCACCTCAGGGAAGGCAGCCTTTTAGCGAGAAGTGCATCAGAGCTTTGCTCCGAGAAGCGAGGGGTACCGGCACCAGTCAGAAGGTTTGTTTTTCTTTCTCCCTACATCTGCATAGAGGTTGCTCAGAACCAGGGCAAACCTCCTTAGTCGAAAGGCCAACAGAACCAACATCACACTACAGCAGGGACTCACTGGGCAAGGAGCAGAAGCAGAAGGAGGCAGTGACGCGAGAGAGGAGCAGGTCTGCAGCTGTTTTGTAAGGAGGCCTAATGCTGACCCCAGGGCAGCCTATGGAAGCGACTCCACCACCCCAGATGCTGCGTGAGTCCTGAGCCGCTTTGGCAAGACTGGGCCCCTAAACCTTCGGTCACTGTGAGGTGTGACCTCTTCCCCACTAGGCCCTCCTCTGGGGAAGAGGAACTGTTTCAATGGCCAACAGGAAGGAACAAAAGCTTTATAAGCCTTTTGTACTTAAGCTAAGTCGGGGCCTCTGCTAGGTATAAACTAAAGATAACAATATGTGACTGGGGACGCCTCCCTCCACGGAATCAGTTATGATCCTCAGAAGTGAATTCTGTCCAGTTTCTTAGACCACTGTTACTATGGTCCTCTGATAATAAAAAAATTAACTTTTAAGCATGCTATCCACTTTAGAATGAGGCTGTAAATACACTACCTTTTCCTGGAAAAATCTCAATAATACTTCAAAATAACTAAATAACACGACTGCACTCTAGCCAAGGTTGTTTTCTGGTTTGGCACAATAATGTAAAGATCAAATTACTGGAAGAAGCCCTCATCTACCCTTCACTTCTTGCCTACATGAGGATCACATACAGACGGGGTGTTCAGGCTGTCACTGGGCCCTGCAATGTTTAGAAATGGCCAGACCGATAATGTGGGATGAGGAGGGGTAGCACTGAGAAGGGAGGCCACATGCCCCACAGCTTCTTGCCATCAGCAAGGTGAGGGGGGGGGGGCGTGGCGCTGATGTCTGAAGGTGCAGCCAATCAAATTGCAGGATCCCAGAACCCTGGTGGTTCTCCAGCGTCTTCACCAGCAGAATCCTCCCCTCAATGGAACCCTGGCATGGAACCCCTACCAGGGGCTGCCTTTGGCCAAGGTAGGAAGAAAGCAGAAAATGCACCCCACACACACCTTCTCCTGGTCCCAATGGCCTCTCTAGCACTGGGGTCAAAATTTGAAAAACATTGATCCAATCCAACTCCATGCTTTTACAGATTTGAAAGCTGGGTCTAAAGCAGCTAACTGACATGACAATGATCTTTTGAGTAGTTAAGTGACAACACCAAAGCTGCTGTCCTGAACTCGAGGCTTTAGGCAGAGAAACTAAAAAAGTCTAGACTCTGGTGTTGCAGAGCCTGGAGCCGCTTCCTAGCTGTGCGACTTTGGACAAGGTCCTTAGACACTCGGAGCCTCTGTTTCCGCACTGGTAAAACAGGGGTAATGGTAATGGCACAGCTGCCTCATATGGTTGTTGTGAGGCCTGGACGGGTCCGAACGTAAAGCACTGAGAACAGTACCTGCATAGACAGTGCACCACTCAGGGGCTCACTGCTGCTGTGTATGAACCAGTTTCCTGGGTTGGAAGCTTGGTGACGGTAACTTCCGGTAGGGTGTTTCCCTATCACACTGCACCCCATGGCCTTTCTGAAGCATTCCCAGATGATGTGGTAGAATTAATCATATTTCCTCTTCACTCCATGTTGTAGAGGTTACCATTATTGTTGCTTTAATTATCTATTGCTCCATGACAAACCACCACCAAACTGCAGCCATCTCTCTGCCTCTAGGAATTGGGCAGGACTTAGAGGAAATGGTTCACCCTCCCTCACACGGTGTCACTGGGTGGCTCAGTTCCCATCCACCTGGCCTCTCTTTCCTTGTGGCTGGCTTCGAAGAAGGTGCAAATGAAAGCAGGGGGACCTCTTTCTGGGCTCAGAGGTCATATGTCATTATTTCTGCTGCATCCTGGTGGTCAAACAAGTTTCTGAGAAGCCTGATTCAGGGGAGGGAAAGTGTTGCCAGTGATGGGAGGGACTGCACACGGACACAGGATGGGGGCTCTGGCATCCTGCAGCCACAGTGCCCACACTGCAGACAGCTTCCCAAGGGGCTCTCTTTGTAGCTTTGCAACACTTAATACAGTTGTTTATTTTGCATGCCTTTCTCCTCCACGAGTGCGCATTCCCTCCCCAATGCCAGCATCGCGGCATGTTTATCCGTGTATCCTCGGGGCACAGCACACAGACTGACATGCTTGATACGTGCTGATTGAATTAGTGAATAAAGAAGTGGGCGATCCTCCCTTTTTACCTTGACTTGACAACAACAAGAAATTTAAAGAACACCCAAAGCCATATTTAAGACCGAAAATGCCAGGTCGCCTTTCCTTTTTAAAATTTTAATACATGTACTTCTCCTTCTACCCTTATGTTTTTAACCTTTGCAATAGGAAAATAGCAGTTTTGAAAGGGTTCTGTAGAGAAAAAGCATGTACTTCACCCAAACTGCAAATGAAAGAGCTTTGGGGTCAGAGTGCCTCTGGGGAGGAAGTGATATTCAAGCCTTGGAAAAGGTGGTGGGCTTTATATATACATATACATATACATATATACACATATATATATACACACACACATTCACACACACACACGAGAAAAACTGAAATTTCAAAAAGGTACACAATTTGGAAAGCAAATCCTCAGGACATCTCCCAGGAAATTGGTACTTTAGCCTTAAGGCACATTCTAACACAAACCTTAGTAAATGAATTTTTCTCTTTACAGACAGCTATAAAGCAGACCCTGGGGTGGCATAATGAAGCTTTGTTTTTATCTTTGCATCCAAGCTAAACACCACGCAGTCCTTATGTAAACTGAGCTCCCCAGTGGGAGAACCCAGGGCTCTGAAGTGAGTGCCAAGGGAGCCAGCAGAGGCCCAGACCCGGCCAAGCAGATCTGCGTGTCCCTACTCCCCTCACACAGTCCCCACCACCAGACACAAACAAGATGCCCTGCCTGGGCTGGTGGCAGTGGACTCCTGCACCTGTGTCCTTCTCCAAGGACTGGAAAAGCAAAGGAGGCATTGGTTGGGAATAAGGATGGGAGGGGCTGACACGCTTTCTGCCTTACAAGGCACCTGGAACAAGACGAATCCCTACACTGTCACTGAATGGAAGCAGTGCCTGCCCCATGGAAACTCGGGGGAGGCTTAAAGTCAGGACCACTGTTGAGCACACCAGATTTCCGACAGGAATCTAATAGGCACTGCTAACACCTTGCACACTTCAGGAGATGGGCATAGCTCCCTTAGGGGTCAGGCAGATGCACTTCCCATTCATGCTTCTGCTCCCTAGTTTGGGGCAGTTATTTATTCTTGTGAGTTGTGTCTCTGGGACTGGAAACTCCAGACGAGCCTCATCGACCCTGGTTCTAACGACACAGAGACCTGGCAGGGTGGGAGGGGGAGCTTCCTGGTTGCTTGTCGGGAGTGATCGCTTAAACCCAGAAGGAGAGGGTAAGGACACAAGCCGTGGGGTCTGGCACTGACTAGGAAGCAAGCCCAGAGGCTGCCATTACCAGTTAGCCCACCTTTGAGGCTTTATTTATTGTCTCTGAGGCTTACAGTTTCCTCGTCTGTAGAACAGAGATAGTAACACCTCACAGGGTTGTGGGGAGGACAATATTCTTCAGCACCATGCCAGGGCTTCATAAATAAGAGCTCTTATGAGTTACTTAACATGTGAACCAAAGTCACATCTGAATTCCTACATTCAGGGAACACTCCCTTCACTGGATGTTCATTTTTTAACTTATACAGGATGAATCTCCATTTTTTAACAAAACAGAACAAAGAGACCAAGTTATGCTAGAAAGACAATTTGAGCTCATGGGGTTAGACCTCATGGGAATCAGACAAGGACTTACCAAATGCCAAAATATTTTTTCTTACTCACTAAATGGAAACTTCTTAGAAGAAAGTTCTTCACTCAATGGGTAATTGTTATTAATGCAGAAGAATGAACTCAAAGTAAATTTGGTTTTAAAAGACATTAGCATCCACTTACAAGCGTTTTCTTGGGAATGAATGTACTCTCAGGGTTTTAGCAGAATGACTCCTCAGGTGCCCAGAGGACTAACTGAAGAGACTTTATTGAAAGCCTTATAATTTTGCACATCTTTACCCAGTAATTTTCAGGAGTGTGGACCATGTATGATTTCTCCTTTATAGGACCATAAACAATAATTGCCTTCTAATAAGAAAAATATATACTTTAATTTAACCATAATTAAAGATAGAGAAACCAGTGTCCACAATCTTGAGAGTGGTCCTATAGGAAAGGAGATGAAGTTGATGGGCTCAATGACACTTTACCAGTTGATGGAGGACTCAGACCTACTTGGGAGCTAGTAGGCTGAAAATACCCATAAGAGCTGATCAGACAGCACGGGCAGAATCAGAGAGGACACTAGACTTCCCAAAAATAAGTGGGCCAGGGAGAAGAACTGCCCTAAGAGAATCCCTACTGGGGTCAGCTTAATTCTGGAGCTTTTTATCCAAGGTTCAGATCAGGGCTATTCAATCATCCCTGTAAGCATAATTCTTTAAAGGGCTGAGGTCAAAAGGCAATTTTGGGTCTCCAAAAAGTAGTGAATACTCTTAATCAGATCTTCAGTTTCTCTGCATGAAGACAAAACCACACCCTAAACCCTTCTGAGAACCTGCCAGATCCCTGGGCTTCCGTGTCCTTGAAGAATTTGGGCTCCAGGCTTGGATGAAGCTGAGAGGACTGCAAGTTATATACCACCTCTGCGTTCAGGAAAGCTCTCAACCTTTTTGACTCAGTCTACCCTGAGACAACAGCAGGAGTCCAAGGCCTCCCAGGCCCGCTCCATCAGGGGAGCAAGGCCTGGTTTGTCTTGACACTTCTAGAAAAAGAATCCAGCAGTGAAGCCAGACCTTCTGTGTGGGCCCTGGCCCTCCCTATCTACAGATACCACCACATCTCTGACTCCAGACCAAAGCTGACCTCAAGTTCTTCATTTTGCTTTACCTAATTTGAGAATGAACGCACTGATATGGAATGAAAATCGGAGACAACTTCTTTAAGGTGTTAGAGGACAAAATGAAACACTGGATGGGTTCACAAAAAGTGAATTAACAGAGAAACAGATTAATTCTCTGTACGACCCAAGGAAGAATCCCAAGGAAATCTTTTGCCCTTATTGGAAAATAGGGTCCAACCAGGTCTGTTAAAACTTCTGCTAATGCTTCTTGGTGGTCTGATGGGAATTACATCACAAGAGGAGGGTGAGCTCAGGAACTGAAAAACAAAATCTAACAAGCAGGAAGCCTTGTGTTTCTGGGGGACATTGATTCCCAGGGAGTGCTTAAGGGGAGTTGCTCTATGAAGAATATGGACTGAGGTCTCCTATTTCAGCTAGAGGCAGCTGCATACTCCAAGGGACAAAGTCAGCCATAGAAGTTCACGTCCCATAAAGAGGACTAGTCCTTTTTCCAGGGTCAATATCATTAGGAGGACCTACACCCTTAGTCTGAAACAGAGGCTTTCTGGAGTGAACTTGGTTCTAAAAGGAAGAAGATGGGCAAATCAAAAATCCTTTTTTCCTCTCATTTAGAGTGAAAATCCTAATTTTCCATAACCCACTCACCAGCCAGGTGACAGAAAACAGAAGCTGATGTCCCCCAGTTCCAACCAAAGGGCAATTTTTTTCTGTTTGCAAGGCTGAGAGAAGGTCACTTAAGCCATTCCTTTCAAATATAGAACCTCCTGTTCTTATTCAGTTTTTGGCAAAAGACAGTCAAGAGGTTTCACTATTATCCAAGAAGTCTTTGGGACTTGAGAAAATATGTTGAGAAATAAAAGTTTTCATGTGAAACTACAGATTCAGCTCAATTCACAGCATAATTATTTCCATTCTCCTTTGTTACTTATTGGTGTGGGAGCTGAGTACTTTACATGGAAAATGATGATTAAGTTCTAACAAGACAAGGATATATTTAGAAGTTAGATATATCTTTAAAAAACAGTCTTGACTTCATAATAAAGATTAGAGCAGATATAAAAAAAATCGAGAAGAATAAAACAATAGAAAGGATCAATGAAAGCAAGAGCTTGTTCTTGGAAAAAATAAACAAAATAGATAAACCCCTAGCCAGACTTATCAA
The DNA here is from genome assembly GCA_032199065.1 of Smutsia gigantea. Classification (NCBI taxonomy): domain Eukaryota; kingdom Metazoa; phylum Chordata; class Mammalia; order Pholidota; family Manidae; genus Smutsia; species Smutsia gigantea. Next base: position 49,841 of record JAVSCE010014133.1, on the reverse strand, counting down.
GAAAAAAAAGAGTCTACACACATAAACAGAATCAAAAATGAGAAAGGAAAAATCACTACGGACAGCACAGAAATACAAAGAACTATTAGAGAATACTATGAAAAATTATATGCTAACAAACTGGATAACCTAGAAGAAATGGACAACTTTCTAGAAAAATAACAACCTTCCAAGGCTGACCCAGAAAGAAACAGAAAATCTCAACAGACCAATTACCAGCAACGAAATTGAACTGGTAATCAAAAACCTACCTAAGAACAAAATGCCTGGACCAGATGGCTTCACTGCTGAATTTTACCAAACATTTAGTCAAGACCTAATATCCATCCTCCTTAAAGTTTTCCAAGGAGTAGAAGAGGAGGGAATACTTCCAAACTCATTCTATGAGGCCCAGCATCACTCTAATACCAAAACCGGGCAAAGACACCACAAAAAAAGAAAATTACAGACCAACATCCCTGATGAACATAGATGCAAAAATACTTAACAAAATACTAGCAAACGAAATTCAAAAATACATCAAAAGGATCATCCACCATGATCAACTAGGATTTATTCCAGGGATGCAAGGATGCTTCAACATTCAAAAATCCATCAACATCATCCACCACATCTACAAAAAGAAGGACAAAAACCACATGATCATCTCCATAGATGCTGAAAAAGCATTTGACAAAATTCAACATCCATTCATGATAAAAACTCTCAACAAAATGGGTATAGAGGGCAAGTACCTCAACATAATAAAGGCCATATATGACAAACCCACAGCCAACATTATGCTTAACAGCAAGAAGCTGAAAGCTTTTCCTTTAAGATCGGGAAGAAGACAGGGATGCCCACTCTCCCCATTTTTATTCAACATAGTTCTGGAGGTCCTAGCTACAGCAATCAGACAACACAAAGAAATAAAAGGCATCCAGACTGGCAGGGAAGAAGTTAAACTGTCCCTGTTTGCAGATGACATGATACTGTACATAAAAAACCCTAAAGAATCTACTCCAAAAGTACTAGATCTAATATCTGAATTCAGCAAAGCTGCAGGATACAAAATTAATACGCAGAAATCTGTGGCATTCCTATACACTAACAATGACCTATCAGAGAGAAATCAGGAAAACAATTCCATTCAAAGTTGCATCAAAAAGAATAAAATACCTAGGAATAAACCTAACCAAGGAAGTGAAAGACCTATATGCTGAAAACTACAAGACACTCATGAGAGAAATTAAAGAAGCTACTAATAAATGGAAACACATCCTATGCTCATGGATAGGAAGAATTAATATTGTCAAAATGGCCATCCTGCCTAAAGCAGTCTACAGATCCTATCAAAATACCAACAGCATTTTTCAATGAACTAGAGAAAATCATTCTAAAATTCATATGGAACCACAAAGACCTCGAATAGCCAAAGCAATCCTGAGAAGGAAGAATAAAGCTGGGGGGATTATGCTCCCCAACTTCAAGCTTTAATACAAAGCCACAGTACTCAAGACAATTTGGTACTGGCACAAGAACAGACCCATAGACCAATGGAACAGAATACAGAGCCCTGATATAAACCCAAGCATATATGTTCAATTAATATATGATAAAGGAGCCATGGACATACAATGGGGAAATGACAGCCTCTTCAACAGCTGGTGTTGGCAAAACTGGACAGCTACATGCAAGAGAATGAAACTGGATTATTGTTTAACCCCATACACAAAAGTAAACTCAAAATGGATCAAGGACCCGAATGTAAGTCATGAAACCATAAAACTCTTAGAAGACAACATAGGCAAAAATTTCCTGAATATAAGCATGAGCAACTTCTTCCTAAATGCATCTCCTCGAGCAAGGGAAACAAAAGAAAAAATGAACTTGTGGGACTACATCAAACTAAAAGTTTCTGTACAGCAAAGGACACCATTAACAGAACAAAAAGGCATCCTATAATATGGGAGAATATATTTGTAAATGACGTATCTGACAAGGGGTTAACAACCAAAATATATAAAGAACTTACATGCCTCTACACCCAAAAGCAAATAACCCAATTAAAAAATGGGCAGAGGATATGAAGAGACAGTTCTCCAAAGAAGAAATTCAGATGGCCAACAGACACATGAAAAGATGCTCCACATCACTAATCATCAGGGAAATGCAAAATAAAACCAAAATGAGATATCACCTCATACCAGTAAGGATGGCCACTATCCAAAAGACTAAGAACAACAAATGTTGGTGAGGATGCAGAGAAAGGGGATCCCTCCTACACTGCTGGTGGGAATGCAAGCTAGTTCAACCATTGTGGAAAGCAATATGGAGGTTCCTCAAAAAACTAAAAATACAAATACCATTTGACCCAGGAATCCCACTCCTTGGAATTTACCCAAAGAATACAACTTCTCAGATTCAAAAAGACATATGCACCCCTATGTTTATTGCAGCACTTTTTACAATAGCCAAGATATGGAAGCAACCTATGTGTCCATCAGTAGATGAATGGATAAAGAAGAGGTGGTACATATACACAATGGAATACTATTCAGCCATAAGAAAAAAACAAATCCTACCATTTGCAACAACATCGATGGAATTGGAGGATATTATGCTCAGTGAAATAAGCCAGGCAGAGAAAGACAAGTGCCAAATGATTTCCCTCATTTGTGGAGTGTAACCAGGAAGCAAAACTGAAGGAACAAAATAGTAGCAGACTCAGAGACTCCAAGAAGGAACTAGTGGTTACCAAAGGGGAGGGGTGTGGGAGAGTGGGTGGGGAGGGAGGGAGATGGGGATTGAGGGGTATTATGTTTAGTACCCATGGTGTGGGGGATCATAGGGAAAACAGTGTAGCACAGAGAAGGCAAACAGTGAATCTGTGTCATCTTACTACACTGCTGGACAGTGACTGAATTGGGGTATGAGTGGGGACTTGATAATATGGGTAAATGTAGTAACCACATTGTTTTTTCATGTGAAACCTTCATAAGAGTATATATCAATAATACCTTAATAAAAAAATAAAATTAAATAAAAAAACGCTCTTGACTTCTACACTTATGTGAATTTCTTAATCCACATTACATATCAGTTAAAAATAAAGTTAGCAAAAAAGTAATACTTTCCAAAGATCAACCAATCACTGTTCATACATAAACCTATGTGTGTATGTAGGTATATAATTTTACAGAGTTGGGCCATATAAGAAAATTAATCCTAAGGTATACAGGGTTATTTCTTCTTATCTTGTCATTCTCTCTGTCATAGGTTTAAGAACTCCTTCCTCATAATTACATAATTAATTGTAACTTAACACTATGCCTTCAAATACACAGTTCTGATGAGAATACTTCAAGTTTTAAAAGCCTCCTTGGGGTTCTGCTTCCACCTAGGAGGAAGAACGTGGACCCGATGTAATAATGAGAAAAATCCAGAAAGAAATAATATCACAGCATTTCTTGAACCCGTCAGAGAGCTGACCTCCCAGGGCAATCAAGCAGCCCAGAACCCGAGGAAGGAGAGGCTTCCCAAGAAGAGTCAGAATGCATGGACCAGCTTACCTGAGAAAGACCACGGGAGGAGGAACAAATCACCATATAGGCGGGTAAAAAGAAGTCAGCTATATTTTTAAAGAATTTCTAAAGGCTAATAGTGGGCAAACATGACAGTATAGAAGTCCCAGACATGAGGGGAGTTGGCCTGACTCACAGGATCTTTTCCACAGACCTCTACTGGTTGCTCATAAAAAAGCACAGAGGCAGGACAGGAGACAGAGCCCTCCCGGGTGCGTAGATGTCGGGGAGCAGAGAGCTGCCACTGTGGAGAAGGCTTGAAGGCTTGCCTCTTACCTGGGGATCTTCTCTCACAGATAAACATCTTGAGCTTCTCAGGGAAGGAAAGCAAACGCTGGTCATCCCCAGGGCACAGGAAAAGATCCATTGTTGCTGTGGGAAATGAAAAACCGTAAAATTTTTGAAACCCTTAATTGCTGAGGAAGGGAACTGTCCAGGGCCCAGGATTCTATATCAATATAATTACAGATCTCCTACTCCTGGTGGAAGGTCAAAAGACTCTCTTCTGACCATTATCAGCCTAGATACAAGGCAGAGTTTGGCCGTCTCGACAGGCGGTGGAGGGATAAGAACACAGAAATCTCACCACAAGGTCCAGGAACACAGAATCTCCCTGAGGCTGAGGCTTGTCAAGGCACCGCAGAACACCGCCTGCCCCACCAGTGCAGGAAGCACAGAGTAGCAGGTGACCTGAGGTGGCGTGGCCACATAGAGAGACGCTCTGTGGGGCAAGTGCAGAAGGATGGCTTGTAAAGTTGTGGAGTAGAGAGAGGGTGAGAGCCCGAGGAGGGGAAGGAGGACACCCAAGCGGAGTGTGGTACAGCATGGGGTGCTGGGGCTCAGGGGGGTTAAGGAGAGCCTCCACACAGCACACGGGGCCTGTCATGGGGTGTTAGGGTCCAGAGGAGCAGAGACTGCTTCCATGGCATGGGGTGCTGGGGGCCAGCAGAGGGGTGTGAGGAGAGCTTCTGCCTCAGTCAAGCTGTAACACATGGTTTCAACGGCAACATTTGCTTAGGAAAATACGACCTGTTGAAAATTTGAGTTGAGTTGGAATGGCTCCTAAAATATAGCCAGATGGGCAGAGTTGAAACAGAACACTTGTTCTACTTCTATTCAATAGCGCAGGGAGGCACAGCTTCTGCAAAATGTCGGGGAACTTCTGGCAGAACCACGGGGCAGACCTGTCACCACTTGGATTTCCCTGGCCGGATTCATGGGTACTGGTACCAGTGGGGCTAAGTGCACCATGCCAGATGCAATATGCAGGACCACCACAGGCTCCAGGGATAAACACAGAGCCCAATTTATGAGATTAGGAGACAGGAAATTCCTGGGGAAGTGGTAGAAACTAACTTCTTGTTTTCATCTCCACCTGTTGAGATCCTTTCTTTTAAACTTTTCCCATAATTATCACTTCTCCTTTGAAACCATTTTCCCAATCTTCTACACAAAGTCTTTCCCATACAGCCCTATAGTATTTTTTTTTGGTATCGTTAATGTACAACCACTTGAACAACATTATGGTTACTTGACCCCCTATTATCAAGTCCCCCCACATACCCCACTACAGTCACTGTTTATCAGCATAGTAAGATGCTACAGAATAATTACTTGTCTTCTCTATAAATACAGCCTTTCCTGTGTCCCCCGCCACTGCATTATGTGTGCTAATCGTAATGCCCCTTTTCCCCACTTATCCCTCCTTCCCACCCATCCTCCCCAGTCCCTTTCCCTTTGGTAACTGTTAGTCCATTCTTGGGTTCTGTGAGTCTACTGCTGTTTTGTTGCTTCAGTTTTTCCTTTGTTCTTATACTCCACATATGAGTGAAATCATATGATACATGTCTTTCCCCACCTGGCTTATTTCACTGAGCATAATACCCTCAAGCTCCATCCATGTTGTTGCAAATGGTAGGATTTGTTTTCTTCTTATGGCTGAATAATATTCCATTGTGTATATGTACCACCTCTTCTTTATCCATTCATCTACTGATGGACACTTAGGTTGCTTCCATTTCTTGGCTATTGTAAATAGTGCTGCGATAAACATAGGGGTGCATGTCTTTTTCAAACTGGGCTGCTGCATTCTTAGGGTAAATTCTTAGGAGTGGAATTCCTGGGTCAAATGGTATTTCTATTTTGAGTTTTTTGAGGAACCTCCATACTGCTTTCCACAATGGTTGAACTAGTTTACATTCCCACCAGCAGTGTAGGAGGGTTCCCCTTTCTCCACATCCTCGCCAACATTTGTTGTTGTTTGTCTTTTGGATGGCGGCCATCCTAACTGGTGTGATTTGATATCTTATTGTGGTTTTAATTTGCATTTCTCTAACGATTAGCAATGTGGAGCATCTTTTCATGTGCCTGTTGGGCATCTGAATTTCTTCTTTGGAAAAGTGTCTGTTCATCATCTCTGCCCATTTTTTTAATTGGCTTATTTGCTTTTTGTTTGTTGAGGTGCGTGAGCTCTTTATACATTTTTGGATGTCAACTCCTTATCAAATGTGTCATTTATGAATATATTCTCCCATACTGTAGGATGTCTTTTTGTTCTACTGATGGTATCCTTTGCTGTACAGAAGCTTTTTAGTTTGATAGAGTCCCATTTGTTCATTTTTGCTTTTGTTTCCCTTGCCCGGGGAGATATGTTCATGAAGCAGTTGCTCATGTTTATGTCGAAGAGATTTTTGCCTATGTTTTTTTTCTAAGAATTTTATGGTTTCATGACTTATATTCAGGTTGTTGATCCATTTTGAGTTTACTTTTGTGTATGGGGTTAGACAATAATCCAGTTTCATTCTCTTACAAGTAGCTGTCCAATTTTGCCAACACCAGCTGTTGAAGAGGCTGTCATTTCCCCATTGTATATCCATGCCTCCTTTATCATATATTAATTGACCACATATGCTTGGGTTTATATCAGGGCTCTGTATTCTGTTCCACTGGTCTATGGGTCTGTGCCAGTACCAAATTGTCTTGAGTACTGTGGCTTTGTAGTAGAGCTTGAAGTCAGGGAGCGTAATTCCCCCTGCTTTATTCCTCCTTCTCAGGATAGCTTTGGCTATTCAGGGTCTTTTGTCATTCCTTATGAATTTTAGAACTATTTGCTGTAGTTCATTGAAGAATGCTGTTGGTATTTTGATAGGGATTGCATTGAATCTGTAGATTGCTTTAGGCAGGATGGCCATTTTGACAATACTAAATCTTCCTAGCCAAAAGCATGGGATGAATTTCCATTTATTAGTGCCCTCTTTAATTTCTCTTAAGAGTGTCTTGTAGTTTTCAGCATATAGGTCTTTCACTTCCTTGGTTAGGTTTATTCCTAGGTATTTTATTCTTTTTGATGTGATTGTGAATGTAACTGTTCTCCTGATTTCTCTTTCTGCTAGTTCACCATTAGTGTATAGGAATGCAACAGATTTCTGTGTATTAATTTTGTATCCTGCAACTTTGCTGAATTCAGATATTAGATCTAGTAGTTTTGGAGTGGATTCTTTAGGGTTTTTTATGTACAATATCATGTCATCTGCAAACAGGGACAGTTTGACTTCTTCCTTACCAATCTGGATGCCTTTTGTGTTGTCTGATTGCCGTGGCTAGGACCTCCAGAACTATGTTGAATAAAAGTGGGGAGAGTGGGCATCCCTGTCTTGTTCCCGATCTTAAAGGAAAAGCTCTCAGCTTCTTGCTGTTAAGTATAAAGTTGGCTGTGGGTCTGTCATATATGGCCTTTATTATGTTGAGGTACTTGCCCTCTATACCCATTTTGTTGAGAGTTTTTATCATGAATGGATGTTGAATTTTGTCAAATGCTTTTTTCAGCATCTATGGAGATGATCATGTGGTTTTTGTCCTTCTTTTTGTAGATGTGGTGGATTATGTTGATGGATTTTTGAATGTTGTACCATCCTTGCATCCCTGGGATGAATCCCACTTGATCATGATGGATGATCCTTTTGATGTATTTTTGAATTCAGTTTGCTAATATTTTGTTGAGTATTTTTGCCTCTATGTTAATCAGGGATGTTGGTCTGTAATTTTCTTTTTTTGTGATGTCTTTGCCTGGTTTTGGTATTAGAGTGATGTTTGTCTCTTAGAATGAGTTTGGGAGTATTCCCTCCTCTTCCACTTTTTGGAAAACTTTAAGGAGGATGGGTATTAGGTCTTCACTAAATGTTTGATAAAATTCAGCAGTGAAACCATCTGGCTCAGAGATTTTTTTCTTAGGTAGTTTTTTGATTACCAATTCAATTTCTTTGCTGGTAATTGATCTATTCAGATTTTCTGTTTCTTCCTGGGTCAGCCTTGGAAGGTTGTATTTTTCTTGAAAGTTGTCCATTTCTTCTAGGTTATCCAGTTTGTTACCATGTAATTTTTCATAGTATTCTCTCATAATTCTTTGTATTTCTGTGGTGTCTGTAGTGATTTTTCCTTTCTCATTTCTGATTCTGTTTATGTGTGTAGACTCTCTTTTTTTCTTGATAAGTCTGGCTGAGGGTTTATCTATTTTGTTTATATTCTTGAAGAACCAGCTCCTGCTTTCATTGATTCTTTCTATTGTTTTATTCTTCTCAATTTTATTTATTTCTGCTTTAACCTTTATTATGTCCCTCCTTCTACTAACTTTGGGCCTCATTTGTTCTTCCTTTTCTAGTTTCATTAATTGTGAGTTTAGACTGTTCATTTGTGATTGTTCTTCTTTCCTCAGGTAGGCCTGTATTGCAATATATTTCCCTCTTAGCACAGCCTTCACTGCATTCCAAAGATTTTGAGTTGTTGAATTATTGTTGTCATTAGTCTCCATATATTGCTTGATCTCTGTTTTTATGTGGTCATTGATCCATTGATTATTTAGGAGCATGTTATTAAGCCTCCATGTGTTTGTGGGCTTTTTGGTTTTCTTTGTGTAATTTATTTCTAGTTTCATACCTTTGTGATCTGAGAAGCTGGTTGGTACAATTTCAATCTTTTTAAATTTATTGAGGTTCTTTTTGTGGCCTAATATATGATCTATTCTTGAAAATGTTCCATGTGCACTTGAGAAGAATGTCTATCCGGAGTGTTCTGTAGATGTCCGTTAGGTCCATCTGTTCTAATATGTTGTTTAGTGCCTCTGCCTCTTTATTTATTTTCTGTCTGGTTGATATGTCCTTTGGAGTGAGTGATGTGTTGAAGTCTCCTAAAATGAATGCATTGCTTTCTATTTCCCCCTTTAATTCTGTTAGTATTTGTTTCACATATGTTGGTGATCCTGTGTTGGGTGCATAGATATTTATAACAGTTATATCCTCTTGTTGGACTGACCCTTTTATCATTATGTAATGTCCTTCCCTAAAATATAAGATTCTACAGGGCAGGACCTGTATCATATCATCAGTGTATGTCCCACTGTACTCAACAAATGCTTGGCTTAATTGAACTGAATTAATAAGCACTCAGTACTTCTGCTTGAGTTTTCTTTCTCTCAGTACCAGAGGCAGATTTTTTCCCCCACTTAATTTTTAATTAGGAAATAGGAAAGCTCTGTAGAGATGACAGAGCATGTGGATAGCCTGAAATAATTCTTATTAACCACAAAATCTAACTATGTTGGAGTTTGAGCAGAGAGCATACCTACAGGAGCAACTTAGTGAGACCATCCATAACTAGTTGTTTCACATTTTATTTGGTTTCCAACCGCTTTATGTGAACCAGATATTTGAAGCTTATCTCACTAACTAAGGTCTATATCCTAGGTTAAAAGCACACACATATCTCACAATGATTCACTGTGGTAAGAGGAGAAAGAGAAGCTTGGACAGTGGATAGGTATACAAGGTATAGACTGGAAGGATTTTTTTTTTCAGTTTCAAGAGCTTTCACCATTTATTAGGTTCATGCAGATTCACTGCAGGCTAAGAGGGCTTATAATCAATAATCCTTCATGATTCGGGAAAGCAGAAAGAGATTTTTTTCTTCTTCTTAAGATGTAAGGCCTCAATTAGCTACACAGGCTGCTTCATGGAGTTCTGCCTCATGCCTGCTGGAGTATAAGAACTAGAGAGACAGAGGGCTCTCCACACACGTGTCCACTGTGGCCCAAAGCATAGCCTCTGATGGCGCCTGCGGCCTGGTTCTTCGCAAGCATTGCAGTAGAACCGCCTCAGACAAGATACTTTCCTGGGTCTGCTCACCTCGTGACTCTACTTAGGTCAACTGAATGAAGTACCTGTGTGTGAAACAGGGGACACCATCATGGAAGGGGAGTAAGACAGTACGGCCCCCATCCCAGAGAAGGGGAAAGGCAGGCTTCTGTTCTTTCCTTTCCTGGGTCTCCGTTTGTTTCCTTCTTTCCTGTTTCCTTCTTTCCTCTCTTTCCCATGGACCCCTGCACACATTAGAAGTTGACGTGACATACTTGCTACTGAATAGATGGATTCAAGCACTGCAAGGTGACCTCTGCCTGTCCCTTCACTCTGGCCTCCAACTGACGGGCTCTTGCCCCTGGCACCGTTCCTTGCTGCATCCTGATTAACGTGTCTGCATACCACCCCCCTCCCCCACCCCCAGGTCGGGCAGGTGGTGCTAGGGCTGCCCACCCCAACCTCTTGGTGGCACTCTCAGGAAGCAGAGCACCCTTGCCTCCTCTCCGTGGTGGGGGTTATGGGAGACTTTTGGGGAGACTGCTTCCTGCTCCTTCTGCCTCAGAGCTCCACACTGCCCGTTCTTTCTACCAAAGCTGCTCTGAGCTGGGCAGGGCCTTTCCTGTTAGGCCTGCTGCCCCTCCCGGCACTCAGAGACACAGCCTGAGCCCCACTCTCCAGATTCCCTCTATTCTCCCACCATCAGAAGCAGGGAGCGTGCCCTCCGCAGGAACTTACTGGCATCTGAATGCAAACCACCTCCCATCTGGGCTGTTATTCCCATCATTGGCAAAGATGTGTCCCTTCCTTTGGGTGGCAAACCATCCCTATATGCTCAAGCACTCTTCCCCACTCCATTTATGTACGTTGAATGCTCTAAGTTCCAGAGACCTTTTTCTCCCTTACAGTCAAGCTTGAAAGCACAAACACCAAAAGAAAATTCTTCCCCAAACGTCCAGCTCTTCAACTGAAAGCCATGGCTTTGAATGTTGTTTGTTGTCTCTGCTAAAGAAATTCAGAGTCAAGAATCTGACTCTTCTCTTGGCAAATCCTCCCTTTTCTAGGAATGATAAGGACAGCAATCTTGAGTAATGCCTCCAATAAGTGACATTTTCAAGTTACCTTTGACCCCTTGCAGCACTACTCCAAGCTCTAACCTCAGGCTGAGTGCTGGGTCAGGAGGGCAGCCTGGCCAAGGGACAGTATTGCTGAGCTGCTTTTCTGCCAGTTTCCACTGGCCCTGGATTCGTGTGCAGACTGCTATAACAAGTGCCACAGGCCGGGGGCTTAGACAACACAAATGTCCCCCAGTTAAAGAGGCCCGAGATCAGGGTGTCAGCAATTTTGGTTCCTTCTGAGGCCATGAGGGAAATTGTGTTCTGGCCTCTCTCCCAGCTTCTGGTGTGGGCTGGCAGTCTTCGGGGTGCCTTGGTTGGGAGATGGGTCCTCACTGTCTTCACATCCTCTTCCCGACACTAGTCACATCTGCAATGACCCGAAGGCCACACTGGGAGGTGCCAGGGGTTGGGATTCCAACATGTGACTTGGGAGGGACACAATTTGGCCCATAACAGGCCCTTTCCTCTTCCTGCAGCTGCGCTGACCAATTTCTGGGAGGCAAAAGCCTCCTCATCTTCTGCTAATTCTCTCCTCTGAGAGTGGCAGTCTCAGCCCCACTGTGGGGGAGCCATGCTTTTCACACAGTGGGACCTAGGATCAGAAACCCTCGCTTGGTCAGTCAACATGACTTATGATTGATGATAAGATCAAAGTCAAGGGCAGCAGGTCTGTACTGGACTTTAATTGAAATTTGACTGGATTTCATTCCAGTGCCCATGGAGGCTCTTACACTTAGTTTTCTTTTATCAATAATTTTCAGCTTTGAATAATAAACTCACTTTCAGGCAGTCATTTAGTCTAGCTCAAATTAAATTACTATTTATATTTGGCTGCAATCCCCATGCTAATTAAGCCAAGCCTGTGGCATAACATCTGGTAGCTGTCGGTAACCTAGCCCGAGTGAGCAGATGCCTTGGAGTCACAGAGCTCGCTAACTAGGTAGCACTTTTTATTTCGCCTCTTGAAATTTTAGACACCCATCCATGCTGTGAGCTATCTTTCCTTCAGAATCATAACAAAGGGTAGGAAATGGGTTTGACCCAAAGCATCAAATTTTAGAAGTCAAAGAGTTGGAGCAGTTATTTTAGAATATTGCACAGTTTCTGAGCCCCTTCCACCTCGCCCCGTGAAGGTGTGTCTGGTCTCACAGCCACAGTGGCGAGCGCATTCGGGGCTTTCTCGGCACACGCGGCTATGGGGGAGCTACAGGGACCTAGGTCCCTGGGCTCCAGTCCTTGTGGGCTCTCCCCATTCCCCGCCTTCCTTCCTCTTTCCTGCTGAACAGGTGCTCCCATTGTTTAGGGAGCTAAACAATTTGCCAAGGGCAGGAATTACTTCCTCCGCCCTAGATTCAGTCTTTCTGACAGCTGACGGTGTAAATATTTTACTAATATTTTATTGCCAAGTGCCAATTGACATTAATGCCAAAAGTATGAAGAGCATGGGAACAATCATGCATATCTCCAACTATATCATATTATCTTTGGTATCAGTTTAACTTGGTTGAAAATTAAATTCTGAATGGATACTGGGTATTCAGTTTCTACTCATATTATGTGGCTATTCTCACACTGCCCAAAAGAAGCATTGTCTGGCACAGGGTTTATAATTCCTTAGAACACTTTTAAAACACTTGAGAAAACCAAAGTCAAGTTGTGCATGGATAACCCTTCATTCACTAGACGACCTTACTAGTTAATGGACGACCCTTCATTCACTAGACCTTACTAGTTAATGCACACAACTGTATTATAGAGCATCATAAAGCCCAAATCAGAGAAGTGGCAGTGGAGAATCAAAGACAGACTGACTACAGCAGTCAAGGGGACAAGCCAGAGCTGGTGATTGACAGGGCGTTAAAAGCCAGGAACCAAGAAAATATCAGGATCCAGTCTGGGAATCTGTGCTAAGCTTAAACTGGAAGGATCGAAGGAAGCAACGAGAAAGCTGTGCGGCCCAACCAAACTCCCACTGAGGGGGCTTCCTTGGCCAAGGGCTCGTGTTGAACTTCTCGAATACTGCCATTTATTTAGCTACTCCTTAGAATTTGCACGTCGGAAAGACTGGACCTCTGGCAACTATGGTCACATAATGTTTGCCTTTCTGCATGGTCAATCCAGTGTTTCATTATCTTTAAAACTGTGCAAAATATTATCAACAGAAGGAAATTAATCATATTACTCAAACTGGAATGCTTTATTTTTCCATGTTTACAGTATTTACCATGGAAATGGATGGATAGATAATCCTTGGGTAACCCGCTGACACCAATACTGGCTTAGAGATGTTTCTAGCATGGGAAAGAATATTCGGCTAACAGATGGTAAAAAGTGATTTTCAGCTCCTAGTTCAAACCTCCGCTAGATTTCTAACAACTTCTCTCCCCCATCCCCTCCCTGCAGAGTTTTCTATGCTTGACCCTAACTTTTTATTTCTGCCACTTATTCTGTAGTTAAGTCCTTCAGATGCTGTAAGACCATGGAAATAAGGGACTGTGGCTGCAGTTACCCATTGTTTTCTGCACTGCAGCGGAAAGTTAAACCTGGCCCCAAAGCCCAAGAGGCTGAGAAAAGACATTTCACTGTCAAGGCCTTGAGGTGGATGGCTGGTGGATGTGGGACAATGAGATATACAAAGAGCACATGTCTAACAGTAACTGTGTGAGACTAACACTGGGTCTTCATTGCAAAACCAATTGAAGTGAGAGAATTTATGGAGTTCAATTTATTAATTCATTTGATAAATATGCATTGAAAGTTGATATTATGCTTATTCCGGGTGCTAGACAGCGGTGAGCATAGGAAAGTCCATCAATCAAGGAGATGATATGGGGTGGTAGGATGGGAGACCGATAATGGACAAGTAAATAAATACACATGTGAACAGGTGATACCAGTGTGACACAAAATAAGTAAAATAGGGTCCAGGGAAAGAGTGGTAGCGGGCAGTGATGGGGGTTTGTCTTACAGGGGGTAGTCAGGGCAAGACTCTGATAAGTGGTTATTTAACCAGAGACTTGAAAGCGTGGAAATTAGCCATGCTTGGCCAACCTGCCCCTTGTCCGGCCCCCACCAGAGGGTTTCTTTACACCAGCACAGTCTCCTCCAGTCCACAACCCACGTGGCTCAGCTTAAGACATTCTACTACTGTGGGGCCAGAAAACAAAAATGGAACATTATTCACTGTTAATTTCAAAAGCCCCTGAGCCAGTTATAAAACAGAAGGGATTGGAAAGGAGATATAATCTGGCATAATCATTTCCCCTGCCACCCGTTCTGGCATCCAAATTTGATAACAATTCATTGAGCTCGGACGTGCTTGGATGGGAGCAGGACTGGAGAAGCGGGGGCTGATGGGGATCTAAATCTGGGGGAGGCAAGGAGCAGTGCTGTGTTTCTAGGGTGCAGTCAGAGAGGCAGCAAGCCCACTGTCCATCCCAGAGCAGCACCAGAGGCCTCGCAGGCCAGAGCACACCCTGGGGTTGTCTGTGCTCCAGAGGGAGGGGGAAGGATAGCATCTAGAAGTTTCCATGGCTCCAAGTGGGGCACAGAAGCTGGGGAGTTGAGTGGGAAGAAAGAACACGTGAGCGAGCTCGCTGGTCTCTGGCCTGGACGAAGAGATGCATTTCAAGGGTGCAAGGGGCTGCCACGTTGATGTGGGATCTGCAATGACAGGTTGTACAGATGGCATGGGATGCAGCCGTGCACCTGTCAGAGGCCCATCCTGATGACATAGGCCAGGCAGGGCTTTGTGACCAGAAGCGGACTGGGACTGAGACAGGATGTCCCTATCCCCGCCTGCAGGGCTCACGTTGGTGTAACTCAGGAGAGGGAAGACCAGGAAAAATAAGGCAAAGACCCGCCTCAAATCCAAACTGCAAAATATATCACTGCACTTGACTGAGGTTCCCAGGCGTGACTAGAAAAAAAATCACGTCTGGATGTGTTTAGTTTTTAACCGAATGGGACTCAGAACCACAAATTTATCTAATCATTCTAATTGCAAAAAATAAGGTTAAATTTTGCCCACCCCAGCTTGCAGCTATGAAAATTAGTCCCTGCTATACAAAACTGAGTCAGTCAGTTCCATGGGGGTTTACAAGACCGAGTTACTTGTGTGTGAATAGCAAGGGCAGGACAGGCCAGCCTGCGAAGCTCCCCGAAGCTCTGTACTGTGCTTGAAAGTGTGGGCTGTGGAGTAAGCATGAGCCTGCTTCAAGCCCCCGATGCTCCACAACCAGCCAAGTACCTCCCAGGCTGCTGCTCCCTCCTACTTAAAGCAGCTCTAATGATATTTGGCTTTGTGTTTGCTATGAGAATTAAGATACTTGAAAATAGGTAAAGTGCTAGAATGGAAGCTTCCATTAAATGTTGGTACCCGCCAGGCCCCATTCCCTTCCGGGGAACAGCACCCTCCCAAGCAGGGCCTTTTGCTCCCGGGGGTCACACAGGCAGGACAGCCAGGATCCAAGCAGGACATGAGGTGGCTTTGAAGGAAGCTGGGCCGTGGCAAAGCTGCCCGTTCAGACCTTCTTCCTTGGTACAGCTGAGGCCGGATGCACACCCAAGACACTTGATCTGTTCCTCAGTAATCCCGAGCTACCATTCCCATTGTCCGTGAGGCCTCCTAGACACCCAGTCTCGGAAGCCCCGGGACGCAGAGTGACTGTGCGGTTCAGAAGGAGCCCACATTCCATGCAGCTCCTTGTTCCCTTTAGATCCTTGCAACAAACCCTCATTTAGGCCTGTATCTTTTCTACAACCTCAAAGAGCATATGAACATACATTTGCTTCAGTCAAATAAATGTAACATACAAGCCAACCAATTAAATACAAGTAAACCAATCAATAAAATACAAAGCTGTTCTTGGGCAGTTTGCCATCAAAGCCGTAGGTCATTTTGGATGGCTCGGGGACTACCGTGTAGCTATGCTCCCCACAGGGCGTAGACACTGGATTTTATAACATACCAGGTGCACACGAATCCATAGTCCACACCCTCTCAGCAAACCCCTTCCCGAGAAGCTCTCTCCTCTCTTCTCAGAACCAGAGCAATGCGTTGGTCAGGGACGCGTGGAGGGCCCCGTGCGGATGGCCAGGTTCTGCTTCCTTCCTTTCCTCATGGTAGGGGGTGTCCTGGTCTCTAAGGTGCCTTTGACTGGGTCAGAGTCGCCGTCTCTGAGCATGTGTCTCAGGACTGAAATAGCTGCCTTGGGGGCACTGGTGGGGCTGGAAGGAACAGGGGCCCCCAGCCACTGCCTTTCGTCCCAGGGTCGGAGCCCCAGCGAGGTGGAGAGGCCGGTGCTGCGCTGTGGAGCCCCTCCCGCCGCTGCAAATCGGCAGCACCTGCCACGCATGTGCAACGTTTGATGTGGGTTTGGCCACCTGTAGATAATGGTAAACCGTCCTGAGTGAGGAGTGGACGGCCAGGGAACCATTCTTCTAGGTGAGAGAGCAGCAGCCCAGAGGGAGATCTTGCTGGGGCGGAAGGAGGCAGAGATGGCCCAAGTTTGGAGACGGAGCATTGGTTCTGACCCGAGAGCGGATGGCGCCGGGCCAGGCATTGCCCAAGGAGGATGGCGATCAGTGCCTTAGAAACTCTGCTCCTGGTCCCGAGCTAAAGCAGTTTTCTATTTTCTTTTGTTGACTGGGTCTCAGGAACAATTCACTTTTAATCAGAACCAATCTTATAAGTAGTTGAAAAACTCCCCATGTGGAGGCTGTACAGACATGTTAAGAGCTGCACTTTGTGACATTTCATGTTTACAAAGAGCTTTAGAGACAAGATAAGATCTTTTTTATGATAGCTTTTCCTTTCTTAATGAGAAAATGTTTCTTGCAATAAATTCTCTCATCACTTAGTAATTCCACAAGCCTGGGGCTGAAACCTAGAGCTCAACTAATTTTTTGGTAAATCACATATAAATTCTTTCAAGTTTTCTGGAAGAAGAATTAGAAGAAGGGATGGTAAAAAGGCTCAGGACTACTTAACTGGACATCTTTTGTGGGTGTTTTTACTCTTAAAAGAGGTGGTTGTTCTTTGGAAGGAGCATTTGAAGGGATTTAAGACTCAAGCCCTCCATAACAGCTTCCTCTGTGCAGACCCTGTGTCAGGCCCTGGGAACAGAACTGGCATGGGGCCTGTCACAGAGTAATAGTGCAGTGCGAGAGAGAGAGATTTATCAAATATCTGTAACATTGAAGGTCTGTAGATGTCCTTACATCTTAGGGTAACATTCTGTTGTAGCCATTGATCTTGTACATAAATGTAAAATCTGTTGATATTTTCCTTGAATGCCTTGGTTGGCACTACCATATTCCAAATCATCAGTATTATATATCACGGTCAATTTCAACAAACCTACAAAGGAGTCCAGAATTGGGGGAACCCATATATTATGAATTTATTTCCTAGCTTATTAGTTTCTCTGTTATTAAAGACATTTCCTAAAAAGTTCTTTGGTTGAAGTGTTCTATGTTAACTTTATTGATTACTTTAATCTTTCCCTAAGAACATGTGGAAAAAGACCATAACTATCTTAAATGTGGTCTCCAAAGATGATAGCGTAGGATTCTATTAAGAATGTCGTATGTGTGAAGAGTCTTACGGCCCTGGAAGGGGGCTTCACCGGTCCAAGTCCCCGGCTCCTGGAAGAGCTGGCATACCTAAACCATGCCAACTTTGTGGCCCTTCCGGTAGAGGATATGTGCCCCCAAATGCACTTCTATAAGCACACCATCCCATCCTACATATTGTACCCTTGAGGCAGAACCCCCAAAAGTTTTCCAGAGTTAAAATATTGCAGCAAACCTCCAATTGTCACAAATATGGTATATTTATCTGTGTGCATTTATGTCACTTTACCAAAAACAATGAGCCTGAAACATGATTCAGTTTATTTTCCTAAGTCCTCAGGAAAAGTGGATAAATTGCTGTAATTTTTCCAGTCCTATAAACATGTATATTTTGTATGTTTATACACTCAGGATTTGCTTTTCAAGTTCAGGCATACAATTATTTGCCTTTGTTACTTGGCCTGCTCCATTTATTATAGCCTACATTGCTGTCAGGGTTATATCAACAGGCTTTCAACCTGCCCTCTACCAAGATGCATAGATTATAGTTTAGTGTACAGAGAGACCTGTTCGTGCTCCTGCTAGCTGATAGATAAACCCTCTAGGCCCCACTGAGATCCTCCCCATTAGCATTTGGGTTCTGTGGCCTTCTAAAGACCACTGGAACCCTAAAGTCTCA
Organism: Smutsia gigantea; assembly: GCA_032199065.1. NCBI lineage: Eukaryota > Metazoa > Chordata > Mammalia > Pholidota > Manidae > Smutsia > Smutsia gigantea. The sequence continues at coordinate 31,780 of JAVSCE010014133.1, read as the reverse complement.
GGATCTTGAATATTGCCCCCTATTTCAGCTGTAGCAATGAGCCTCTTACTCCCAAATTCCTTAAAGGCCTCAAACCCTTATAAGTAAACCCACAGTTGCTACTCCATTCTTTTTCTTTCCAGCTGTTTTGAGATATAACTGAAACATAATATTGTATAAGTTTATTGTGTACAATATGATAGTTTGGTACACATACAAATTACAAAATGTTACCATGATAAGTTTAGTTAACCCATCCATTGTCACCACACATAGCTGACATTTTTTTATTTTGGAGGTGATGATGAGAACATTTAAGATTTACTTTCTCAGCAACTTTCAAGCGTACAATAGATATTGTTAACTATAGTTACCACATTACATCAACAGAACCTATAGCTTGGCAGGAACGTGGGCTCAATTGTCCTTAGATCTTCTGTTTTAAAGAGACGTTGGAAATCTGGGTTTTAAATATGTGTAGAGAGTGAGTGTTCATGAGCGTGCATGAATTTTCTGGACTTTTAAATGTTGGCAACTATTTCATGATTTTAAAAAAGAATGTCGCACAACGCTGTTCAAGTTAAGGAAAGCACGTCCGGAGCCATACGTGGCCCCAGACTGCCTGTGTGCGTGGGCCTCTTTGCCCTCTCCACCTTCTTGGGGACTGTGTTTATAGCCGCTGTCCACCCCATTGGCTGTAAGGGCCTCACAGACAGGCTGTCTCCTACCTTCGCATTCCCAGCACCTCATCTGAGACACTTATAGATGCTACATAAATGATCTTTAAGTCACCAAATGAATAACTGGGTTCGGGAATCTTCTTGTTTGTAGGTTCTTAACCAGGAAATGTATAGATGCTACATAAATGATCTTTAAGTCACCAAATGAATAACTGGGTTCGGGAATCTTCTTGTTTGTAGGTTCTTAACCAGGAAATGTTTCCTCTCTTTCCATGTTCCTAGTTCAGAGGCTGAGAAATCCTGAAGTGTGTGCACACAAACACACACACAGAAAGAGAAGGAGAGGAAGAGAGATCGTGGTTCTGCCCTCAAAGGGATTTGATGACCATGGGCTGGAGTCCCACTGACAGAAATACAGTGCTGGCCACAGATGCAGCTACATATAAGGTACGTTTCCTAGCAGTCACATTTTGAAAAAGGAGAGTCAGGAAAAGTTAATTTTAGTGATATATTTTGTTTAACCGGATATGTCAAAAATGTGATGCAACCAATATAAACATTATTCATGAGACATTTACATTCTTTATTCATATTAAATCTTCAAGGAAGGAAGAGAAACAGCTACTCTACCTCCCAAGCCCTTCTCCTTCTCCTTTGAACAAACATTTCTGCAAAACATGTTTCTTGCTGGCAAAGGAGTTGCTGAAGTTCTCTTCTGTGCTGGTGCTGAAAGTTTAAAAACAACAAAAATGTTGAGACTGAAATACCAGGACATAATTTGTAAATGAGGCCTGAATTGCAACCTGGAGCCACAGAAGCAGGGAGGGGCTCTGGGAATCTTCCCATCCAAGCTCCACGTGGCCAGTTAGACAGCATCCACGGGGAGGGACATGGTGTCACCGTCTGTAAGAGGCCAGGCCGGGGTCGGTCTGTGTGTGTGCCGGCCCTGGTTCCAGGCTCCTTGGGACCCTGTGCAGAGCTGAACATTCTGCCTAAGCCAGCACCCCCGTCACCAGGTAGGAGCGAGAACAGGTTGGAGGTATGACACCAGACTTGCCACATCCTATTTTTTAACATATCTGACATTTAAAAATACTGGAAGTTTAAATTCTCCTGACAGTCTTTTTTTAATCTGGTGATTTCAAATGTAATGACTTGAGGTCCGGGAAGATGGCGGCATGAGCAGGGCGGCAGAAATCTCCTCCCCAAACCATATATATTTATGAAAATACAACAAATACAACTATTCCTAAAAGACAGACCAGAAGATACAGGACAGCACCCCACCTGCAGCTACACCTGAGAGGACTCGGCACCCCATGAGGTGGGTAAGATACGGAGCTGCGTCCCGACAGGACCTGAGCACTCCCCCACCTCAGCACACGGGCAGGAGGAGAGGATTCAGAGCCGAGAGAGAGTGGAAGTACAGGCCCGTGAAATAACCAGCGCTGGTGAGCTGTGCCAGGAGGACTGACAACACATCACGCGGTGTATTGGAGAGTGAAGAGACAGAGGTGCCAGGTCTGAGCCTGGGAAAGGACTGGGTCCTTGCAGCTGGCTTCCCGGGACAAAAGAAAAGTGGCTGCTTTTTCTTAGTGGTCTTAAAGAGATAGGGGCCCAATGGAGGAACAGGATGGTCCCAGCACACTTGGCCCAACAGGCTGGGAATCCTGGGGAATTTCTGACCCCTTGGCTGGAAACTGGGAAAAAGTAGCCCTACTGAAACTTCCCACAGAGATCAGCAGCCTCCCATTCATTCCCGCCCCGGCCAGAGCTACAAAAGGCCCTGTGGAGCGGTGTGGCTGTGGCTGAAGAATAGTGGAACAACAGCGCCACCTACAGCATCCTCACAGAATCTACTCCCGGCAGACGTCTTTTTGTTTGTTTGTTTGTTTGGTGTTTTTTTTCTCTTTTCTTTCCTTTCTCTTCTCTTCCTCTTCCTTATTTTCTTTTAAAGCCTTAAAGAGACCAGCTGACATATGTGACACCTACCAGCGACCACTTCTATCGCCATGAAAAGACAGAGGAATATGGTACAAACAAAGCTTATCCAGATGCAGACAACACCAGAGAGGGAGTCTGAAGGGATGGAAATGCACAATCTTCCTGAAAAAGAATTCAGAATAAAAGTCATAAACATACTGATGGATCTACAGAGAAATATGCAAGAGCTGAGGGAGGAAGTGAGGGAAGTCAGGAAAGATAATGCAGAAATGAGACAAGCCATCGACTGGCTCAGCAGCAGACTGGACAAGATGCAAGAGACTGTTAATGCAATAGAAATCAGAGAAGAAGAACACAGAGAAGCTGAGGCAGAGAGAGATAAAAGGATTTTTAGGAACGAAAGAATATTAAGAGAACTGTGTGACCAATCCAAACAGAACAATATTCGCATTATAGGAGTACCAGAGGAAGAAGAGAGAGAAAAAGGGATAGAAAGTGTCTTTGAAGAAATAATTGCTGAAAACTTCCCCATCCTGGGGAAGGAAATAGTCTTGCAGTCCATGGAAGCCTGCAGATCTCCTAACACAAAGGACCCCAGGAAGACAACACCAAGACACATAATAATTAAAATGGCAAATATCAAAGATAAAGACAGAGTATTAAAGGCAGCTAGAGAGAGAAAAAAGATCACCTACAAAGGAAAACCCATCAGACTATCATCAGACTTCTCAACAGAAACCTTACAGGCTAGAAGAGAATGGCATGATGTATTTAATGCAATGAAACAGAAGGGCCTCGAACCAAGACTACTGTATCCAGCATGATTATCATTTAAATATGATGGAGGGATTAAACAATTTCCAGACAAGCAAAAGCTGAGAGAGTTTGCCTCCCATAAACCACCTCTACAGGACATCTTAAAGGAACTGCTCTAGAGGGAAGCATTCCTAAAGCTAAAAAGCTGTCACCAGAGAAAACAAAATCATAGCAAAGAAAGCAGACCATCCAAACACTAACTAAAGGCAAAGAATAAAACACCTAGTATATAAAGAATGGAGGAGGAAGAATAAGAAGGGAGAGAAATAAAGAAACATCAGACTGTGTTTACAATAACTTAACAAGAAAGTTAAGTTAGATTGTTAGATAGTAAAGAAGCAACCCTTGAACCTTTGGTAACCACGAATCTAAAGCCAGCAATGGCAATAAGTACATATCTATCGATAATCACCCTAAACATAAATGGACTGAATGCACCAATCAAAAGACACAGAGTAACAGATTGGATAAAAAAGCAAGACCCATCCATATGCTGCCTACAAGAAACTCACCTTAAACGCAAAGATATCCCCAGATTAAAAGTGAAGGGATGGAAAAAGATATTTCATGCAAACAACAAGGAGAAAAAATCAGGTGTTGCAGTACTTGTATCAGACAAAATAGACTTCAAAACGAAGAAAGTAGCAAGAGATAAAGAAAGACATTACATAATGATAAAGGGGTCAGTCCAACAAGAGGATATAACCATTTAAAATATTTATGCACCCAACACAGGAGTGCCGGCATTTGTGAAACAAATACTAACAGAATTAAAGGAGGAAATAGACAGCAATGCATTCATTTTAGGTGACTTCAACACACCACTCACTCCAGAGGACAGATCAACCAGACAGAAAATAAGTAAAGACACAGAGGCACTGAACAGCACACTAGAACAGATGGACCTAACAGACATCTACAGAACTCTACACCCAAAAGCAACAGGATACACATTCTTCTCAAGTGCACATGGAACATTTTCCAGAATAGACCACATACTAGGCCATAAAAAGAACCTCAGTAAAATCGAAAATATTGAAATTCTACCAACTTCTCAGATCATAAAGGTATTAAACTAGAATTAAACTTTAGAAAGAAAACAAAAAGGCTCACAAATACATGGAGACTTAATAACATTCTCCTAATTAATCAATGGGTCAATGACCAAATCAAAACAGAAATCAAAGAGTATATGGAGACAAATGACAACAACAACACAAAGTCACAGCTTCTATGGGACGCAGCAAAGGCAGTTAAGAGGAAAGTATATTGCAATCCAGGCCTATTTAAAGAAAAAAGAACATTCCCAAATGAATAGTCTAAAGACACAATTACTGAAATTGGAAAAAGAAGAACAAATGAGACCCAAAGTCACCAGATGGAGGGACATAATAAAGATCAGAGAAGAAATAAATAAAATTGAGAAGAACAAAACAATAGAAAAAAAATCAATGAAACCAAGAGCTGGTTCTTTGAAAAAATAAACAAAATAGATAAACCCCTAGCCAGACTCATTAAGAGAAAAAGAGAATCTACACACATAAACACAATCAGAAATGAGGAAGGAAAAATAATGATGGACCCCACAGAAATACAAAGAATTATAAGAGAATACTGTGAGAATCTATATGCTAACAAGCTGGAAAACCTAGAAGACATGGACAACTTCCTAGAAAAATACAACCTTCCAAGACTGACTAAGGAAGAAACAGAAAAACTAAACAGACCAATTACCAGCAATGAAATTGAATCAGTAATCAAAAAACTACCCAAGAACAAAACCCCCGGACCTGATGGATTCACCTCTGAATTCTACCAGACATATAGAGAAGAAATAACACCCATTCTCCTTAAAGTTTTCCAAAAAATCGAAGAGGAGGGAATACTTCCAAACTCATTCTATGAAGCCAGCATCACTCTAATACCAAAACCGGGTAAAGACCTCACCAAAAAAGAAAATTACAGACCAATATCCCTGATGAACGTAGATGCAAAAATACTCAACAAAATATTAGCAAACCGAATTCAAAAATACATCAAGAGGATCATACACCATGATCAAGTGGGATTCATCCCAGGGATGCAAGGATGGTACAACATTCGAAAATCCATCAACATCATCCACCACATCAACAAAAAGAAGAACAAAAACCACATGATCATCTCCATAGATGCTGAAAAAGCATTTGACAAAATTCAGCATCCATTCCTGATTAAAACTCTCAACAAAATGGGTATAGAGGGCAAGTACCTCAACATCATAAAGGCCATATATGACAAACCCACAGCTAACATCATACTGAACGGTTAGAAGCTGAAAGCTTTTCATCTAAGATCGGGAACAAGACAGGGATGCCCACTCTCTCCACTTTTATTCAGCATAGTTCTGGAGGTCCTAGCCACGGCAATCAGACAAAACAAAGACATACAAGGCATCCACATTGGTAAAGAAGAAGTCAAATTGTCACTATTTGCAGATGACATAATACTGTACATAAAAAACCCTAAAGACTCCACTCCAAAACTACTAGAACTAATATCTGAATTCAGCAAAGTTGCAGGATACAAAATTAACACACAGAAATCTGTTGCTTTCCTATACCCTAACGATGACCTAACAGAAAGAGAAATCAGAAAAACAATTCCATTCACAATTGCATCAAAAAGAATAAAATACCTAGGAATAAACCTAACAAAGGAAGTGAAAGACCTGTACTCTGAAAACTACAAGATGCTCCTGAGAGAAATTAAAGAGGACACTAACAAATGGAAATTCATACCATGCTCTTGGCTAGGAAGAATAAATATTGTCAAAATGGCTATACTACCTAAAGCTATCTACAGATTCAACGCAATCCCCATCAAACTACCAACAGCTTTCTTCAATGAACTGGAACAAATAATTCTAAAATTCATATGGAACTACAAAAGACCCCAAATAGCCAAAGCAATCCTGAGAAGGAGGAATAAAACAGGGGGAATTACGCTCCCTGACTTCAAGCTCTACTACAAAACCACAGTAATCAAGACAATTTGGTATTGGCACAAAAACAGACCCACAGACCCGTGGAACAGAATAGAAAATCCAAACATTAACCCAAACATATACAGTCAATTAATATTTGATAAAGGAGCCTTGGATATACAATGGGGAGATGACAGCCTCTTCAGCAGCTGGTGTTGGAAAAACTGGACAGCTACATGTAAGAGAATGAAACTGGACTACTGTCTAGCCCCATACACAAAGGTAAACTCAAGGTGGATCAAAGACCTGAAGGTAAGTCATGAAACCATAAAACTCTTAGAAAAAAACATAGGCAAAAATCTCTTGGACATAAACATGAGCAACTTCTTCATGAACACATCTCCCCGGGCAAGGGAAACAAAAGCAAAAATGAACAAGTGGGACTATATCAAGCTGAAAAGCTTCTGTACAGAAAGGACACCATCAGTAGAACAAAAAGACATCCTACAGTATGGGAGAATATATTCATAAAAAACGTATCTGATAAAGGGTTGACATCCAAAATATATAAAGAACTCATGCACCTTAACAAACAAAAGCAAATAATCCAATTAAGAAATGGGCAGAGGACATGAATAGACACTTCTCCTAAGAAGAAATTCAGATGGCCAACAGGCACATGAAAAGATGCTCCACATCGCTAATCATCAGAGAAATGCAGATTAAAACCACAATGAGATATCACCTCACACCAGTGAGGATGGCCAACATCCAAAACACAAACAACAACAAATGTTGGCGAGGATGTGGAGAAAAGGGAACCCTCCTACACTGCTGGTGGGACTGCAAATTAGTTCAACCATTGTGGAAAGCAGTATGGAGGTTCCTCAAAAAACTCAAAATAGAAATACCATTTGACCCAGGAATTCCACTCCTAGGAATTTACCCTAAGAATACAGCAGCCCAGTTTGAAAAAGATAGATGCACCCCTATGTTTAACACAGCACTATTTACAATAGCCAAGAAATGGAAGCAACCTAAGTGTCCATCAGTAGATGAATGGATAAAGAAGAGGTGGTACATATGCACAATGGAATATTATTCAGCCATAAGAAGAAAACAAATCCTACCATTTGCAACAACATGGATGGAGCTAGAGGGTATTTCGCTCAGTGAAATAAGCCAAGCTGAAAAACACAAGTATCAAATGATTTCACTCATATGTGGAGTATAAGAACAAAGAAAAAAAGTAAAGGAACAAAACAGCAGCAGATTCACAGAACCCAAGATCGGACTAATAGTTACCAAAGGGAAAGGGACTGGGGAAAATGGGTGGGAAGGGAGGGACAAGGGGGGAAAAGGGGCATTACGATTAGCAGATGTAATGTTAGGGGGGCACGGGGAGGGCAGTACAACTCAGGGAAGACAAGTAGTGATTCTGTTGCATGTCACTACGCTGATGGACAGTGACTGTAATGGGGTTGGTGGGGGGGACCTGATGAAGGGGTAGTTTAATAACCATAATATTGCACATGTAATTGTAGATTAATGATACCACAATAAATTATAAATAAATAATAACTAAAATAAAATGTAATGACTTCAGTTCTAACCCTGGCAGTTAAACTTCCTTTCCTGAGCCCTGCAGCCCCACGCCACCGCTGCCTTACAGACTGTCCTGAATCTCCCAAAGGAGAAGCTCCTGCCGAAGCCCAGACACCAGCCCTGTGGCTGCAAGGCGGCCGCTCGCCCCTGCGTTTCTGTCCTGTACTGACCGAGCCTTGAACGCTTGGTGCTTTTTCACACAATAATAAATTAAATTTTAAAATCGTAAGTACTTCATGTCTCCCTGTGGCTAGCAGCTTGACGTGTCCACCATGAAAACAAGGAGAAAAATAAGAAAATGTCCCCAAAAGAGAAGGTATTAAAAATGGCTTTCTAGGTGAAAAGAAAATCTAGAAGTTCAAAAACATGACTTATGAAAAACTAGTATACGTGAGAAAAGGTTTGATTTTCTAGCCACTGATGCATCAGCCTTGGGCTCTGCATTTGCTCGGCTCCTTCCGAAACCTTATGTGGACCCCTAAGAATGGATTCACAAGATCACATTTTTTGGTAAAATGTGCACACGTGGGATATTTAGGCTGCTCATAGTCAAGATCGCTGTCTCTCTGAACTTCAACTTTCCCTTTGCCACACGTCCCCTGATGTCAGGTGGCACTGGAAAGTCTGGTGGCATTTTGGGGACCTGTTTAAAGAGCTTGGTTTATATAAAGGATAGATAAGGATGGTTAGATGATAGATAGATCCTGCAGTGCCTCCCATGTGTAGTTAAGTCATTGCCATCTGTCTTGATCTAGGAATTTTTCCCGGAATTCTCTTTCCACCCACCTGCTGATTCAACCAGGTCAGACACAGAGGGACAAGGACACAGGAATTATTGCAACATGAATGTGTCCTCCGGCACCTGACCTTGGACATGTGTGAGCAGTGGAGGAGAAATAAGATTTGACATGTATAGAGTCAGAAGTTACTCCATAGAAAGTTCTTCCAACATTGGACATGAAAATTATAAGTCAGAGGATTTAGCTCTCATCGATGCCTATACAAAATTCAAGTTTTCTCCTAACAGGAATATACTCCATAATGCAGTGCATGGAATTATAAATGTGTTGTACAGCTTCTTTCTCCTTTGATGGGAATCACACAAAAGAGAATCTATCGGAACTCCTGTGTTTGGAAGACACCAATCGCAGGAGAACCCAAAGAGCTGAGTGTGTCCATAACAGCTCCCAGGGGAAGGAAATTGATAGAGATTTTCTCAAGGTTGATGATTCTAAAACTACACACCACAAAAAAGGAGCTGAAAAGCTAGAGGTAACCTTTCTAAACTTTCGGTAGTAAAACAACCATGCTCCAGAAAGAACTGAAGTAGCTTCTGATTTTCTCTGTAGAAAGTATTACAAAAACTGTTGCTATATGAAGAGATCATCAGTATGTGCAGCTAAAATTGTGGGAGAGTATTACAGACAGGAAGCTCATTAATAAAAATAGTGTGCTATTTTCCTAGACCTGTTATTTTATATTTGATAGCTTTTTAAAATCTGTAATGTATTGTGGCTTCTTTTCTAATTCCAAATTCATGTTTTCACTTTTGTACCTAATTTTTTGTTCTAATTTTTATATCCCTTTTCTTAAAGAGGACCACTCCCAAATTGTGTAAGCCTCAAGTCCCACAAAACCAGATCCATCCCTGCCCTTGGGTGAAAGAGGATTATGACATTCAAGAGAAATGTGAACCACACTTTTCCCTACAGCAAAGGAGTCAAAAAAATAAGGCAGAAAAGAAAACCCTCACAACAAAACAACTTGAAGAAGGAAAATCTGAAAATGGCTAAAATTCCTCAAAGAAAAATGAGTCCTGTAGCCTGTGGGTTTGTATCTCATCCTCAGAACATTGCCTTCCAGAGTCAGAAACTTTCCCAGGGTTTGGCCTGGAAGACAGCCACTGAATAGGCACCAGCAAATACCAATTGATGTCAGAATTCAGAACCTGTCTTCTCCAGCTGCAAGACTTCAGCCTGGCCCCTGGAGCTCCAGGAGGTGAATGAAATCCCACCTCTATGTTGTCATCCTCGAAGATGGCTCATCTCCTACAGGCAGGGGCTGCCCTGTGGGCAAATGGGAGGCAACAGACCCAGGGGCCGAGGGCTTCGTGGTTTGTGTTGCTTTTTCCTGACACAGGGATGAAACTGACCTGAGCTACTGACCTTCTTTTCCATTGTTGGTTGTGCAAGGACTGTCCAGGTTAATCACAAAGTATCCCTTCTGACCCTGGTAATAGAGCAGTAATATACCTAGCCCACCCATAAGTCATGCCTTGGTTCATTTTTAATGCAGAAACTAAAACATGTGTCCTGGAGAAAGCAAAGACTTCCCTCCAACCCTGCCCTTCCCACTTGCTACTGTTCCTTATCGGAATTTGGTCTGTCTTGCTACTTCTAGGCTGTGGATTGGATACCAGCTTCTGGCCACCCTTCCACCTTGGCAACTCTCTAAACTCCATTCCTGGCTTGGGAACCCTGGTTTTGCTGTGCTGGGGCACAAGATCACTGGGCTCTCAAGAGGCCCCTGCACCTCAGAGTCTCCCAGGCCTGAGCCTTCTCTTCCTCATGTCAGAATCCCTGGTGGCAGTGTCACTGCTGCAGACTTTCTGCCGGTGCCATCCTGCTCTTCCTACTCTGCCCGATTGATTCTGAATGTTGATCATCAGGTCCAGACCTGTAGCCCCTTCCCTCCTCCATGCTCCCACACCAAGGCCAGAGCCCTGGAGACCTACCATCAAGGAAAGAAAGTTGGACACACGCAGTTCAGTTTTGCTGTTTCCCTTAGTCTAGATATTCATGTTGCTGCAGATGAGCACACGCACTCTCTGCAGAATTTCCCTGGCTCTTCCACTCCAGCAGTGGCATGAGGATTAGGTTTGCCACCTCAGTTTATCAGGGTCAAAGAGCTGGGAGTCACCTGGCCCAAGGGTCGGCCCGAGGCCGCTGCACCACCAGCCCTGTTCACCCCTGGGTTCCCCCAGCCACCTCTCTCCTGGTCTAGAAACCAACCAGCTTCCTGAGACCATGAATGTCACATGCAAAAACCTGAAGGAGATTATTTACTTTTCAGGCCTCATTGTCTGATTTAACCTTTGTCTAGGAACGTCTGTGTGAAGGTCAGGCATGAGAAAGTCGTCACACATGTGGATCCTTTCATCTTTCTGCACTTCTGGGTGGTGGTGATATATTTTTGGTCTTTCAGACTGCGGAGGTACAAATGTGGCTGGTGTGTTAAAGAACACCTTCCAAAAGTTTATGTTTAAAATAAACTTAATCCAAACACTTTGACGTAAAACAAATCAAGAAGAAAAAGTGTTTTTGACACAAAATGTGGGTAATTTCCTAAACACAGCATTTTGTTCATTACAGAAATGTTTTCCAGTGTTTCATCAAACCTTGAAGGCATGTCAGCAGAATTTGCAACATCACAAAGGCAAGTAAGAAGGGAATGCCCATCAGGCCCCATCGCTGAGAAATTAAGTTTGAAAGGCGATGAATTAAAGATACTTGAATTCCAACTTCAAACGGTAAAATATCCAGATTCTCCATTTCAACTGGATTCCACCCAAGCAAAAACACGTTGAGAAATTAGAGCTCGGTCTCAATCAGACAGAATAAAGCTGAGAAGTATGGTGGTGGGAGGTCACAACTCCCTGGATAACCAAGTTCCCTGAGCTTTTTCCAGACGCTTGTGTCAGTGAGCCTTACCTGGAATTGCCACCATTCATGGATGGATCCCAGATATCACATCTGGTAAAAGCACCACAGGCCAAAGTGACGTCACCAGTGTGGGTTGGCCCTTATTCTGTCCCATGCTCTATCCTTAAGTCTGTTTGAAAGAGAGATTGCAATAAGCAGGCTGTGGAGTGTGGCTGTCCTCCAAAGACTTCGCATTTAAAGGTTGTTTGATATTCCCTTAAATATTGTCCTTAACTCATTTGGCTTTGATTATACATTAATTGCCCTAAATCCTTCTTGAACAGATGCATACCATGTCTAATCCCCCTTCTAGAGGCAGGAGGGCTCTGAGGTCCTGGTTCCACTGGGGGTATGAGGTCCCCAAACCCAGATCTGAGCCCAGGGTGGGTGTGGGGATGAGCGCAGCGCCTGATCACTGATGCAATGACAGGACCCAGTGGAGTCAGCTGATGCTACGAAGACAGGCACAAGGCCCACCGGAGTCCTGACCCAACAGGGAAGGCGGGCGTCAGCATTCAGGCGGGAGGCAGTGGGAGAATTCCTCGGAGAGAGGAGTGGGAGTGGGGGCGATTCTAAGCAAAGGGTGAGAGACACAGTTTTGAGAAATAAATAGTTTACAAGCAACTTCTCGAAAAACCAGTCTTTTCTAGCCTCACCAAACTGTGACTACAACATAAATCGCACTTCCTTCTAATATCACATTTTTATAGTAAAGCTTCTCTAGTGGCCTAATGGCCAGTGATAAGGCCCCCCATTATGTCTCCTCAGATATTTTCAACCTGTTTTTAAGGTACTACTTATATTGGTTACCTGTTTTAGTATGACAAATCGTCACAAAACAGCAGTTGAAGACAATACACATCTATTATTTCACAATTTCTGTGAGTCAGGAATCTACACGTGGCTTAGCTGGGACCTCAGCTGCAGAGTCCCTTGCAGGCTGCAGTCCAGTTGTCAGCTGGGACTAGGGGCTCCTCTGAAGGCCCCAATGGGAAGATCCACACCCAAGTTCAAGTGGGAGCAGGCAGGACTCAGCTCCTTGCTGGTCGTAGGGCAGAAGCCACCCTCGGGTCCTGGCACATGGGCCTCTCCAACGTGGGAGCTTGAGAGAAGTCCAGAAATCACAGAGTCTGCTAGCGAGACAGAAGTCACCATCTTAGGTGACCTAATCAGAGAAGTGTGCCCTGTCACCTTTGCCATATTATCTTGGTTAGAAGCAAGCCACAGGTTCTGCTCACACTCAAGGGGAGGGGTTCATAAGGGCATGAATGCAGGGGTGGGGTCATCAGGGGCCATGTCAGAATGAGTTGCCAAACTGCCCTGGTTTATTGCCCGGCTCCCACCACCACCTTGGCTGCCAGGGGCCCTAGGGAGATCACCGCCTGACGCTCACGGCGCCCGACGGCACGACTGAGGTGGGTCTCTCCCCAAATGGCGCTTCACCCTGAGCCCCTGAGATTCGGAAAGCACAGCTCCCAGAGTAACCCGAAGGGCCTGCTCTTTGGGTCCATGCACAGGCCCCAGCCTCAGCAGGGTCGCCCCCTAGACAGCTCCCCTCATGGATCCGGGGCACAGCCATGCGGCAGGGCCTGAGCCCAGCCACCTGAGAAATGCCGCCGCTCTCCATTGCTGACGGTCCTTCTTTCCTGGACACGCCACCCCAGGGGCAGCGTTTCCTCCGTTGCTGAGGCCGGGAACATCCATTCCCTTGCAGAGAAAACTGCCCCCAAGCCAGAGTGTGTGGTGTGGCTCCCAGGCTGACAGGACAATCACAGTGCATCAAACACTCCAAAGCAAGAAAGTCCAAAAGCACCCACCGTCCTGCGTATTCAGCCTTAGAAAACACCACCCGGAGCCCATCGGCATCCAGCCCCCTCAGCATCCAGCCCCCTCAGGCACCGCCCTGTTCCTTTTCTTCCCTCCAGGGTCAGAAGAAGAGAAAATCAGCCAGATGTCCCTGCTGCCTGCATTTTTAGCTCCCAGACTCCTACAGGCGAGTTATTGGACATGAACATGCCCCTGAGAACATAACGTTCAGGGATGGGGCAGCCCAGCTCCGAGGGGAAGACTGCCAGTAAAATGCCCAGCTGACGCTGGACGGGGCATCGCAGCCCGGGACACCCCTCTCGGGGCTGCTGTGTTTCCTCAGAGCAGAGGGTAGGCTGGCTTTCTGGGGCCAAAGGGAGATGATTAGAAGATAATTTCTACCTCAGGAGACAAAAAAAAAACACCTTTTTGGTCCCCCGAATATCTGACATCCTGGCTTCAAAACAATGCAAAGTTCAGTCCCTTTCAGACACCGTCTACAGTGCCATGTTGGGTGAGAGGGACGCTGAGAGGGCCTGGCCATGCTGTCCTCTGAAATATCCTGTGCTATAAGTTTGTTTTCTGTAGGAAGAAGCAGCCCTTCGGTTGACCCTTATTTCTTCCAAACCTCAAGTGGCAGAGTGAAGGGATCTAGCAGACACGGAACACCCAGCTCTATGCGGAGCCGGTGTGGCAGCCGGGCGTGTGGCAGCCGGGCATCGCCATCGTTACAGCGACTTGAAGCGAGACTCCAGGGAAGGAGCCGGGCACACACATCCTCCCCGCAAAATGTCAAACACCTCCAGCCCCACAGTGGAGCCGCCCAGGAAGGAGAGACGGAACTTGCAGGACGATGCTTAGGAGAGAGCCCGCTAAGCAAACCCGCCCCAGTTCCATCCTCTGATGCTTGAAGAGGCTCTTAACCAGCCGCCTGGTTTGGGTGTTGCGCTCTGTGGCAGGTGTCACGCTGCGCAGGACCGAGGGCGGGAAGGGTGTCTGTGGTCAGACGTGATGGTCCCGCGCAGGGAGGGCTGTTGTCCTAGCCATGCGGAAGGTGTGGGGCACTCTGAGCGGTGAAGGCTTGCGGTCCAGCGTGGCCCGCTCCGGCCTGGTCCGTGGAAAGTGAGACAATGCCAGCTGAAAGCACTGCCAAGCACAGACTTAAAACTTCAACGAATTTCTATTTTTTTCAATCAGAGGAGACATGAAATTCCAGACTCTTGACTCTCTCTCTTTCAGTCCCAAGTTGTCAAATTGCTGATGTTGCAGTCTTTCTTAGAATTTGTTTGGAAAAAGCGGCAAATGTATGAAAAGGAAAGACTCTATTTTACCCAAATGAGCTCCCTGAATCTGTAGAGTATACTATTAAGCAGAGCTGTGCTGGGACCAAAAATCATTTCACATTCCTAAAGGGTGATGCTCAGTGACTCTTTGGTCTCAGGACAGGCAAACCTCTGGGGAAATGACAGAGAAGGAGGATTCAAAAATAACAGAGAATTTGGAGTTTAATGTGGGAAGAAAGAAAAGCAAGCACTTGTATTCTCTTGGCTTACTGTGTTAGCCCCACATGACACTGGCGTGAATCACAGCGCCAGCTCCAGGCAAACAACCCCACACAAGGGCCAAGGGCCAGGGGGAGCTGGGCTGGGTTTGAAGGCCTGCCCACCTATAGGTCAGGTGCCTCCGTGCAGGAAACAAATGGCAAATCTCTCCCAGGGTCCCGTGTGCATCCATCATTTAACGCCCTCCATTCGTATGGACAGCACTTCCTGGCACACGGACGACCTAAGTGTGATTCATTCCTTCTGCAAGCATTAAATGAGCACCTATAGCATACCAGCCAGAGTCCCCAGGGGCTTACTGGGGGAAATGGATGCAAATACAACACTATCTGTAAGTCGCCCGCTTTCTGGCTGCAGTGAGCAGAGGGCGGGAAAGGCACTTCAGTGGGAGCACAGGTTGGGTGGGGAACCTTGCTCCAGGTAACGTCACATGAAGAGTCCTGCATTTTAGGATGATCTTTTGCCTGTAACACTCTTGATGGCTTCATTCCTGAATGGCCTTTAATCGGAAAAGAGAGAAAAGACTCCAGTGATCTATAATTGCTATGTAAGCATCTTGAAATCAAGCAAACACTCCGTGAGTAATTTCACTGGTCACTTGCTGTGTGTCTGACATTGTGTTGGGCAGTAAGAACCCCAAAAAGAATAAAATAAGGGGAAAAAACCCTAGAGAATTAAAGACACTGAGCTTGATGTCAGGGCATTTCCAGTCTAGTGAGAAATAGTACGTAATGCAATGTGAGCTGCTTCAGTAAGAGGCTGGGTAGAGAGGGCCCCAGGAGGGAGATTCTGCAGAGCCAAGCTTGAAATGTCTCCTAAAGCAAGCATGGAGTGCGCCAGGCCAACTTCAGAGGGCCAGGAGGGGAGGGAAGGAGGGACTCAGAGGAGGGCACGTTGGTGGCAGGGGTGTGGCAGGTCCCAGGAGCAGTGGGCCATTGGGGTGGCTGGGCAATGCACAGTATGGGTGCACAGGGTGGGGTGTGGATGGGAAGGGAGCTGAGCATGGGAGGGCAGAGGTCAGGCAAGAGAGAGGAGGGGACCTGGGTCCCAGAGGCAGAGGAGCCGAACCACTGAGCTTGGATTTTATGCCGAGGACAATGGGGAGTCACTGACGGTCTAAGGATGGATTTGAAGCTGGGGAGCAACAACAGTGGCTTCTTGAAAAATTGTGTGTATTGTTCTTTTTTCAAATACAAAGTGATGCATGCTCGTTGAAGAAGACTTGGGGAGTGCAGAAACTAAGAAGAAAGTTAAAATGAGTAAAATTTGTGAAAAATCAGAAATCACAATTCTACCATGTAGAAAAAATTGCAGGCATACCCAGCCATGAGCATCTGGTATTTTGCTTGCGGTCTTTTACAGACTCTGTGGTTGAGGTTTCCGGTCGGTGGGTAAATCAGAGGGAGACCCTGGAGAGGTCGGCTGTCCGGTCAAGGTTAAAGGAAAGAAGTCGGTGGTTGCAGGGGAGGAGCTCAAGCAGAAGAAGACAGTGGCCCTGGCTGGGCAGAAAGCTGTTGACCTTTGTCCAGATGAGGAGAATGACATAAAGATGTGACCTGTAGAAGTTCAAAACTTGTGAAAATGTTTTCAACAGCCAGAAGCTGCCTCTCATCTTTCCATTGGTTTGTGAGCCTAAGGAAGGAGAGAAGAGAATGAAGAGATGAGAAACCCATGGATGATTGGAAAATTCTTAAAGGTCTTGAGGGATTACACTGATTTCCGGTCCGAGAAGTTAGAAATTCTAACCTCTCTTCCCTGCTTTCTGTGTCAAGTGATTTTGGTATTTTTACTTAGGACATGCTTGACCCCCAGAATTCTCTTTCCATTGTGGGAAGGAAGGATACTTGAACTGATCCA
The DNA here is from genome assembly GCA_032199065.1 of Smutsia gigantea. Taxonomy (NCBI): domain Eukaryota; kingdom Metazoa; phylum Chordata; class Mammalia; order Pholidota; family Manidae; genus Smutsia; species Smutsia gigantea. The sequence goes on along the minus strand of JAVSCE010014133.1, from coordinate 14,865 downwards.
GAGGAAACTGTTCCTTTCCTTATGAGGAAAAGGAACCCCTGGGATGCGCAGAGATGTGCCCAGATTCACAGGCCTGTCTGGAGGTGAGATGGGTTCTCGTAGCCTCTCCTCTCTATGAACTATTCCAACCACACGTCTCCTTCTGATGCTTCATAAATATATTCCCAATAGGTAGAAACATGCCTAGTCATATTACTTATTTAACTGTTACAGAAATTAAAGGCCAATACTGCAAATCATTTCAATATGCTGTGTTTGGCTTCAGAAAAACTCGATGTGCAGGAACAGTTATAAACTTTTTTCTGAAAAAATTTAATTTTACAAGAAAAGGTTAGTTAGAATTCATTGTTCTCACTAAGGAAAGAGGGGGAGAAAGATCCACCCACTGCCAGAAGGGCAGCTTTTGATTGATTTACTTACTTTTTGTTTGAGACATTTTCCAACATACCCCACAACAGAGAGAATAGAAAATGAACCCCCACACACCCCTTGTTCAACTTCAAAGAATATCATTGACATTTTACTAATCCTGATGTCAGAGAGCTTTTAAAATACAATAGAATCCACAAAGATTATGTTTATATCCAGCTTTTCATGACCAAATCTAGTATGTATGGAAAGGGAAGTTTTAACTTTATTTCCTAATATGAATGGGCGGGGAAGATTCTATTTCTCAGTCGGATACTCATTCACTGACTCCTCCTTTCTCAAAGGGCTTCTAAGCACAACTTCCAGTCTCCCGCTGGCTGACCTGAGGCACTGAATGGGTCCCCCCTGCCTGGAGCCATGCAGTCCAGGGGGAGCGAGGGGCTGGCCAGGAATCCATCCTCACCTTGGCCTTACTGCTAAGCCAGCCTGTGGGCTTTCTGCTGGCCAGTGTCATGAAGCCTCAAGATCTCCCCAGTGACCTTAGTTCCTCCAACTACAGCATGTAACTGTGTCCCACGCATATCCCGGGAGTCTTGGAGGGAGGTTATTGGACACTTAGGATGCACCACTGTGCTAAGTGTGGCTCCGTGTGGTCTCCACCTTCACACTGTGCTAGTGTTACCAAAATGCTCATCACCAGCTACCATTTTCCTGCTCATTTGTCACTTTTTTTATTGTCCATCTCCTCCAGCTAGAGAGCAAATTCCTTGGACACGAAGAAGTGTCTTTCTTTACCATCAAATCTCTGTGAAAGATCATCCACACTTCAGTTGGCTTGCTGTCTAGTGAATCAGATGGGATAACGCTTATTAAACAAGCAAGTCCCTTAAAATGTAGGGTGGTATTTTTATGGTGTAATCTTAGCTGGCTGTTGACTTGCTGAGAGCTAGGCTTGTGAGGTGTTTATCCAAAAGTATAGATGGGAGGGCAGTCCAGCAGCCAGCTTTTACTCTCTTAGAAGTTGGCAAGTTCTTCTAGGACTTTCACTGAACTGGGGTGGGGGGGTGCTTTCTGACCACTGTTGTATACCACAGGAGGCCGACAGTCACTGTGGTCTCATGGAGCCCCTATTTATTTACTAGGTGACTTTGCTATTTAATGTAGACGATGAAGCCACCACCTCCACAGGAGAGCCAGTGTCCATGGAAGAGGAGGTACTTATGGCAGATTGTATCTTTCCAAGGTGGCTGAACCTTGTTCTTTGATTCAGATCACTTTCCCCTCCATAGCTCTGGAAGCTGTCCTCTCTGACTCACCCTTGAATGAACTGCAGTAAAAAAGTGTTGCAAGGGCCACACTAACATGCTGATGTAAGGACAGCAGATAAATGAGAAATGCAGGGCAACACCCTTTCTTGGCAATATTTAAAAATTCACCACTGTTCCTGAAAATCTGTGAATTGCTTTCAATATTTGAGAATGAAGAGGAAAGTTTATATCTCTAAAAGGCAGAGGGGGAACTTCAGGACTGGGGAAACTTTACCTTCATATATTTAAATGACTCTTGTGATCATACACACCAGACTTCTTTCTCCATGAGGACGTTGTGGGTTTTGCATTTTAAGAAAATGAAGATCACTCCATCTCTATTTTTGTTAGGGAAACAGCCTTTCTTATAGGAATCCCTGTGATTTACCTAAAATGGATAGGATAGACTGCACAGTAAAAAATAAATAATTACCATGCCCTGGTGTTGCATCTCAAATGTTTTATATGATCACTAACTTTAGAATCAAAGCCTTTCCCCATTCGGAGAACATAGCTCCACAAAACCATTGCCATGGGAGAAGAATGACGCTGTTCAGCGAAACCACAAAAGAGAAAGTTAAATTGGAAAACTAGGAAACAGATAGCCAAGTTCTTTCCTAAACTTTTCAAAGAATAGTATTAATGTAGATAAATATTTCTGATTAATCGAAATATAGATTCAAATTCAGCAAACCTTTTTTGAGGCCTCTTCTGTGTGAGAACCAAATACATATTTATATATTTACATGTACTTATATGATTTGTATATATGGGTGTGTATACACACACACACACACACACACATAGATACAACACAAACGAGAAAACATGATTGAGGTCACCGAAGCTTGATAACAAGATAGAGTGGATTAAATCACACGGGTAAGGGAAATCCTCATTCTCTGTCCATCTTTAGAGATCTGACAATTATCTTGAAGCTAGAATGTCACCAGCCCTAGCTATGAATTCAACCTAACCTGGCAAAGTAAAGGTGTGATTTGTTTTACTCCACAGCCGTCATTTATTCAGAACACAAATTTGCAGTAAGTACAGTAAGTTACAGGAGTATCCAAAGACAAACTAAGAAGCACAGGTAGCCAGACCAAACCAGTCATGGCTTCCTGGAGCTGTTGCACTCCAAAAACTGCAGGTCTGCAGTGGCTGGCAGGCCACAGCTCCCTGCAACCAGGACGTTCCTCATCTGCGGCTCCTGAGAGTCCAGGGTTGGTCCAGTCTATTGGATGGGAGGCAAGGAGCAGGACTCTTGATTTCTCCTGCTGGCTTCATACGTAACCTGTGCACCCTGTTTCTTCCTGTTCTACGAACTAGAGAAAAGAGATAGAAATATCCTCACAACCAGCGAAAACACAGTGAAATTTGATGGTTGGAAAGTTCTTGACTGTGAAATGCTCGGTCCCAAAGGTTGAAATTTTAGGTTTTGAGTCCCAAAGCATACTAAGGAGAAAAACAGAAAACAAAACACCTCACTTCAGGATAAGCTATTATTTCCACAATCATCTTCAAGGATGCCCAAATATATATTATAGAATTCCCTCTGTCTTGTGCCAATATTTATAAATCTTCACACTTATGAATTCATGACCTATCTTTTCCTCAGAACTAGTCCACTAAAATTTATCATTACATTGTCTAGTTGGAACAAATAACCAAAGTTGAAATGTATATGAGTAATTCATTTGGATTAATTTGGAATATCTTCTTCATGGCTCTGAATACATAGAGATATTTGATACATAGGCTACTAAATTCCCCTTCAGCAGAATTATTGTTGGTCCAGAACGCCAATCCAAAGTCCTTTACTCTTGTTCCACATTCTATTGTTAAGTCACCAATATTAAATTCTACCACAGTTGTCATTGGCTAAAAGGTCAGCTCTTTGGGACAGGCAGTTTACTTGTAGCCAGGTAAAGGTGAAAACATCTCCAATGGAATTTAAAGCCTTAGAGTTCTGTTATTCTTTACTGTGGTAAAATCTTTTGTCTACCAATATTATTTCCATCCTTCCTCCTTGCTAATAAAACCATGATTTTATTCTGGGTGGCAATTTGACCAGCTCCAGACAATGATTCATGATTGGCTTAGGCCAATTATGACAATCTTTCATCTCTGCCACATGCTCTTTTTCCCAGACTCCTCTGCAACTAGGAGAAGCTATTTGACCAGATGTGGTCATGAGATAGTAACGGATGGTAGTGGGGAACTGCTAGGGGGTCTCCCGGGAAATATTTTTCTCTGTTGTAAAAGGAAATCCCTTTTTTCATAGGGCTTTTTTTTCTTCCTATAGTAAATGTACCTGGACAAGGATGTGGGAACTGTAATGGCTATTTTGCAACACTGAGGTACAAGCCTAAGGATTAAAAGCTGATACCCCGAAGATTGAAAGATAAGAGTCTGCATTCTTGATGACATTTTTTGAGCTTCTGCACCAAACTTGGGACCTTGTCTTCAAAGTTAAGTGAAACAATTAAAACTTCAGTGATGTAAGTCACTTGTAGTCAGGTGTACCGTTGCTTAGAGCTTAAAGCATTCCTAATAAATACATGGGCTTGCCAAGTTGTTAGCTAAGTTGGATGGTATACAGAGAATTTTTCAATGAAGGCAGAAGATTTAGAGCCTAACCCCAGTGTAGGGTAGTACTTAAAACAATACTTGAGTGATTTACCCAGATAGTTGGGTCACTAAACTCTTTAGAATACAGGTCCCTGTATTTAGCTGTTAATTGAAAACCCAAATTGAGCAGTGCTATGGGGGTTTTCCCCACCGTTTGCTACTGAATAATGTGCTTGAGAGTCTTCTGGGAATCAGATTTGCAAAACACCTACAAGAACCCCCATCCTGAGTGGATCTTACTGAATATTTATTGCCTTTAGGCATCTTGCAAACTCCTATTTAGAGGTCATCATAAAGCATGTGAAAGCTCTTTCCTGTCTCTCAGTTTTCCTTTGGAAGAGGAGGGCTGCCTTGTACCCCACCGCATCCCTTCGCCTTCCATTCTCAGTCTCTACTGTGCCATGGGCTAGGTACACACTAAAGTAAGCAAGAAGCTGCATGTGGATTTCTTTCAGGGGTCTTTGCACCAGCATAGTTGAGTTGTTACACCATTGACTTCTATTTCTAACTTAACGACCCACCATGGGAAGCTAACTGAATGCATATTTGTTACTATTTATAAAGTGGTGTGCCTGTTCCCCATTTCCTTTCCCTAAATGCATCAACTCACTCTTCTACTCTTATTTCACAATATAAGAGCAGGATCCTCCAGAAGTTATTAGGCTCCTGCCTCCCATCAGGCCAACATCCAGCAAGGCAAGTACCAACCAGGATGGAACAGCACCGAATGCTGGGCCTCCAGGGCGAGTGCACAGTGGTGAAAGCACAGGGCAAGAGGCTGGGCATCAAAGGCTTCAGGACAAGGCTTGGAATCAAGGTAACGGGGGGCAAAATAATGTGATATGGTTTATGATACGAGCTATAAATATGGAAAAGCATCTTGAGCAACCATGACTGGTGCTGGCCTGGTGGCTCCGGGAAATCTTTAGCCCACAGGGGGGGCTAAAGAAACAAAATGACTATGGGGTTTCACAGTTACTCTACAGGGGCCATGGGCCAATACAACTGGGAATCAGGGTCTATCAGAAATGCTCTAAAGAGAAGGTAAACTTTATTTTTAAATGTTATCCATGAAACAAATACAAGAAACATCTTTGAGCAGAGGGCAATAGAGACAAAATTCCCTGTCATTCAAAACGTCAGGGAAGGAACGAAAAAGCACCATTAAAGCCGAAGGATGTTCCAAGGACAGGCCAGGCACAGCGGAAGGGGAGGGCAAAGCAAAACATTACTTTCTTACATCATCTTGATTTAATAAGACCAAAGAAGGTTGCTAAGACTAAAAGTAGATAGCAACTTCTGAAAATCTTCAAGCTCATAACTTCCTCTAAGAAATTATACAAATTTTGAAACCGTTCTAGTTAAAAATGTGTCTCTCTTGAGTATGGAGTAAGGCCTGCTTTAATGGATAGAAATTATGGTATTAGATGACCAACTGTCCAAGTTTTTCCAGGACTGAAGGAGGTTTCCCTGGACACAGGACTTTCAGTGCCACCACGGGGAGAGTTTTGGGCAAACCAGGACAAGTTGGCAATCTGGAGCCACATTTCTCCCTCAATGAGACAGTCCTTCCTAGAGCAACCTTAGTTTTCATAGCTGCCAGAAGACCCGTTGGAGGCCCCCATAGCACCCCGGCAGTTCAGGGACAGGACGGACAGGCAGATGGGAGTGGGTGGGGGAGGGAGGAGTGCCGGTGATGTTCTGGTCTGGTGGGTGGTTGGGGGGATTAACTAGAGTGGAATGGGAGGGGTCAGGGTGGCTGACATTTTAACAGCCTGGCTCAGCAATAATCTAAACTCTGCCCCATTTTATGATGGTTTTAATGGTCCATTTTGAGAAAAGAGCAAATGTTAAGTTCTCAGATATTTAGCAGACCTTTAAGAATTCTTCAAAAAAAAATTAAATGAAGTGCTTTTTTGTTGTTATCAAAAGAGAGAGAGAGACTCCAGCATTTTTATTGATAAACCCTAAAATGTCTGTCCTACTTTGTCTCTCTGGGCCCCCTTTGTCATTCCCCATTTGCACTGGCATGCCAGTTTATTGTTGACAAATCAGTGGATAAAATGGATTTGTTATTTTATTTGGGAGTGACTTTTTCTACTTACATCAATGTGAGGGTGACAAGCTTTGCCAGTTCAAATGCATAGTACCTCAGAAGTGGCACTGCATGAAGAAAAAACTGCTTTCTAATAAAAATATGAATGAAAACCAAAATGAAGTACTAAAGTCTAAAATAAAAATGATGTATCCATAGTGATCTCTGTATGATGTAGAAGTGGTTGCAGTAAACACTGAGAAATAAAGTGAAAGCAGAGGGACTTTGATTTCCCATCTGTCTTGGGGTTTCAGCCTCTGGAAGACAGGATGCTTTTTTAAAAATTGAAATATAATAGACATAATATTATGTTTCAGGTGTACAACATAGTGACTTGATACAAAATACTCACCTGATAAGTGTAGTTACCATCTGTCACCAGACAGTTATTACAATGTTACTGACTATATTCCCCATGCTGTACTTTTCATCCCCGTGATTTACGTATTTTGTAACTGGAAGTTTGTACCTCTCAATCCCCTTCACACTTATTTTGCCCATTTCCCCACCCCCTTCCCTCTGGAAGCCATCAGTATTTTCTCTGTATTTGTGAATCTGTTTCTGGTTTTTTGTTTGCTTGTTTCTTCATTTGTCTGGTTCATTTGTTCCACATATAAGTGAAACCATATGGTATTTTTCTTTTTCTGTTTGACTTATTTCACTTAGCATAATACCCTCTAGGTCCAACCATGTTGTTACAAATGGCAAGATTTCATTCTTTTTTATAGCTAATATCCCACTATATATGTGTATATATACTATATTATATATACTATACATATGTATACACTACTATACAGTACTCCACTATATATATATATACATATACACACACATCTTCTTTATCCATTCACCTGTCAGTGGACATTTAGGTTGTTTCCACATCTTCACTATTATAAATAAAGCTGCAGTAAACATGGGGGTACATATATTTTATCAAGTTAGTGTTTTCATTTTCTTCAGCTAAATACGCAGAAGTGGAATGACTGGATCATATGGTATTTCTGTTATTAATTTTTGAGGACACTCCATATGTTTTCCATAGTGGCTGCACCATTTTACATTCCCACCAACAGTGCATAAGGGTTCCCTTTTCTCCACATCCTCACAATATTTGTTACTTCTTGTTTTTTTGATACTAGCCATTCTGATTCCTGTGAGATGATATCTCATTGTGGTTGTGATGTGCATTTCCCTGATGATTAGTGATGTGAGCATCTTTTCATGTGTTTGTTGGACATCTGTATGGCTTCCTTGGAAAAATGTCTATTCGGGTACTCTGCCTATTTTTAATGGGTTTGTATTTTTTGCTGTTGAATTGTATGAGTTCTTTATATATTTTGGACATTAGCCCTTTATCAAATATGTCATTTGCAAATATCTTCTCCCATTCAGTAGGTTGCCTTTTTGTTTGTTGGTTTCCTTGGCTGTGCAAAACTTTTTAGTTTGATGGAGTCCCAATTGTGTAGTTTTGTTTTTGTTGCCCTTTCCTGAGGAAACAAATCCAAAAACACATCACTAAGACATATTTTTTAGGAGTTTTATGGTTTTAGGTCTTTAATCCATTTTGAGTTTATTTTTTCTATGGTGTAAGAAAATGATCCATTTCATTCTTTTGCATGTAGCTGTCCAGTTTTCCCAACACCAGTTATTGAACAGACTGCCTTTTCCCATTGTATATTCTTGCCTCCTTTGTCATAGATTAATTGACCATATAAGCACAGGTTTATCTTTGGGCTCTCTCTTTGTTCCAATGATCTATGTATCTTTGTGCTAGGACCATACTGTTTTCAGTACTATAGCTTTACAGAATAGTTTGAAATCTGAGACTGTGATATTTCCAGGTTTGTTCTTTCTCAAGATTACTTTGGCTTTTCATGATCTTTTGTGGTTCTAAACAAATTGTATGATTATTTGTTTTGTTCTGTAAAAAATATGATAGTTAAACAAGATCCCTGATTCAAAAAGACATATGCACCCCTATGTTTATTGCAGCACTATTTATAATAACCAATATACGGAAGCAATCTAAGTGTCCATCAGTAGATGAATGGATAAAGAAGATGTGGTACATATACACAATGGAATATAATTCAGCCATAAAAAGAAAACAAATCCTACTATTTGCAACAACATGGATGGAGCTAGAGGGTATTCTCAAGTGAAATAAGCCAGGTGGAGAAATGATTTCACTCATTTCTGGAGTATAACAACAAAGCAAAACTGAAGGAACAAAACAGCAGCAGACTCACAGACTCTGAGAAGGGACTAGCGATTACCAAAGAGAAGGGGTTGGGGAGGGAGGTTGAGGAGGGAGGGAGAAGGGGATTAAGGGGCATTATAATTAGCACTCACAATATGGGTAGATCACATGGAGGGCAGTATAGCGTGGAGAAGACAAGTGATGACTCTATGGCATCTTGCTATGCTAGTGGACAGTGATTGCAGTTGGGTGGGGGGGGCAGTTGATGATGTGGATGAATGTTGAGATCACAGTGTTGCTCATGTGAAATCTTCGTGGGACTGTGTATCAATGATGCCTTAATTAAAAAAAAAACAAATGATCAGTGCTGTGATAGGGATTGTGTTGAATCTGTAGATTGTTTTGGGAGTATAGACATTTTAACAATATTCTTCCAATCCATAAACACAGTAACACAGTATATCTTTCTATTTATTTGTGTTGTTTTCAATTTCTTTCATCAGTGTTTCATAGTTTTCAAAGTATAGGTCTTCCACCTCCTTGGTTAAGTTTATTCCTAGGTATTTTATTATTTTTGATGCATTTGTAAATGGGATTGTTTAATTTCTCCTTATGATAGTTTATCAGTGTATAGAAACACAACAAATTTCTGTATATTGATTTTGTATCCTGCAACTTTACTGAATTCATTTATTAGTTCTAATAGTTTTTTGGTAGAGTCTTGAAAATATTTGTTTGAATCAAAAAGTATCCAGAGACAGATGTCAAATACCACATCAATTTCTGTACCTTGGGTAGATTGCAAAATCAAGAATACTCCATGGAGGTAAGAGAAGATGATTCTAAATAAACCCTGGAACTATAGTCAGTCTATTTGCACTATTGATAATATATATCAGGTAGGAAAATTGTTTTTATGCCCTTTTTACAGACTAAGAAATCTAGACATCTAGACTCAGGTGACTAAGATTTTCCTAAGCTCATATAACTTCCAATCAATACCTAGTCAAACCATTTCATCCCACACCTATGCTTTTCCTATTGTCCCACATGGAAGTGTATCACAGTGATGGGGAATTTCTTGTGATTTCCTCCCCTTTCCTACACTGTACTTTGTACACTGGTATAATTTGGTGGATGCAAATAAGTATAAACACTACCCAGCCATTTATTAGATGCAAGACTGTGAGCATATTATTTAACTACTCTCAGTCACAATTTTTTAAATGTGCATATGCATTCTTATTTTGCAGGGATGTTGTGAAATCTAATAGAACAAATATATAAAGAGCCCTGAGTAGTCTTTGGCACATAGTAATTGCTCAAAAATGCAAGTGTAAGTTAGTAAAAGTATAAAATAACACTCTGAGGGCAAACGTCTTTTCTGTAAAAGTCACCATTATTATATGTTAAATTATTGTATACTAGTTTGTGAAGCAGTTTGAGTCATCAGCGCCACTCCTAAGTCCTTATTAAATCTCTTCTCTGTCTGGGGGCTGTGTGCATGTGTGTGCATGCACGCATGCCCATATGTATGTACATACCTGGGTGAGTGGGTGTGTGTGTCAGAGGGGAGTCATGCAAGTGTTGGGATGCAGTATAAGGCAGTTTTTACATAAATGTGACACTCAGCCTAGGCTTTCAAGGAGTTACCAACATTGACTAGATAAAATCTGGACCGAAAAATTAGTAATAACCAGATCAGATGTTTTTGAAATGAATGATAGAAAGAATGATCCCTCCAGGAACCAAGAGGAGAGAGAGGTTAGCCCTGGCTAGAATAGTCTAGGGGAACTTAACTGAAAACATGGATTTGCATTCATCTTAGAAGGAAGAGGAAAATTGAATAGGCTGAGAAGGGACAGAGAACAATTACGCTGTTCCAAAGAACAGGAATCCCAGAAATCATCTCTCCTCCTGAATATGGCCATCGATAATCCAGAAGTGAAGAAGTAGTGAGCGTGCCTGTCAGAAGGTTCTGGGGCCTTCCTCGGCAGTAAACTCTGCAGGCCCCTCTGCCACACAGGCAGGACAAAGGTGGAGAGTCATGTGGAGCAGGGACAGGGTGAGGCTCTTCAGGCAGAGGCACCAGACTGGCTGTGGCTCTGGGGCCAGAGACCCCATCTCTTGATGACTGACAGGCACTTTGCAAAATGCAGCCTCTTGGGAAGCCTTTAACAGCTCCCCTTCCCCAGACAGATAGATGCACTTCAGATGGTTCCCTGGCTTCTACATGCCGGGAGCTTTAGTGGGAAGAGCGCTGTGGGATTTCCACAGGCCTGCCTCTTTAGCTGGGCTCTCCATGCCACATGGTGTGAATGGTATGTCTAAGAGAGTGAAGGAGGCATATTTTCACGCCTTCCCAATCTGCCTTCATACTGGTAGCAACCTGTTGCTGGATTTTAAATGACATTATCCTTTTAGCTCTCCATAATCCTTACTGTATCTTCTCAGTGTTCTAGAATTTGGAAATTTTATTAAAATTTGAACACAGGAAAATGACATTTATTCCACCTCTGGGGAATAGTATTAATAATATTATCCCACACACCCACATTTTTCCATGAGCCCCCACTGGCTCTAGACAAAGCTCAGCCAAGTGTGGCTGTGGGGACCTGGGGATTCAGGAGAGTTCTAGAGTATTTCTGAAACATACAAGGTGTGATGGTAAATTTTTATGCACCAACTTGGCTGATCTATGGTGCCCACTTTTTGGGTCAAACACCAGTCTAGATGCTGTGTACAAGTATTTTGTAGATGTGGTCAACATCGTTGTAGAATCAGTCGACTGTAAGTAAAGATTACCCTCCACAGTGTGGGTGGGTCTCACTCAACCAGTTGAAGGCTAGAAGAGCTAAAACTGAGGATTCCCTAAAATGAAGGAATTCTGCCTCAAGACTGCAACGTAAAAAGTGCCTAAATTTCCATCTTGCTGGTCTGCCCTACAGACTTTGAACTTGCCAACCCCATAATCACATGAATCCATTCCTTAAAACATCTCTCCTAGTCATTCTCCTATTGGTTCTATTTCTCCAGGGCACCCTGGCTTGTAACCTCTTAAACAATCTCATGGGACCCAGGAAAAGGATAACCCAGAAAGATGAAAGGCATCTATGGTGGGAAGGGTGACTGAGTCAACTAAGAGATCATGTGCCTTGCCCAGGGCACACGGCCTGGTGATGTCTGGGTGCACAGGACGAGAGAGGCGGATACTTCTACAAATGCTACATGTTTGTGCTCCTTTTATAAAAAGTCATGACACCCCATTAATTAAATATTCTACTCTAATATGACCACCATGTCTACTATTGCAAAAATAAGTATTAGATTGCGATAAAGTTTCTTAGTTCCCATAATACTAAACTGGATACTCAAAAACAGCATGAAAATAGATTCCTTCCAAAATTCTTGCAGCCAGTTCGCTCTCTTTGACAGGAACGAAATTGCTGATCTGTACCATGCTTTTCAGGCTGCCTCTTGATTTGAATATAATCTCCTAAATCCAATCGAGGACCAACCCTTCTTGTTCTTCTAACCTCCTACATGATTAATGAAAGGCCTTTATCTCCACAGTTCTATCTAATGGCTTATTACTCATTTCTGTAGCATTAGCCAAAAGAAACTGCTATTCTTTCAGGCCGTTTTGATATGCATGATCAGTCATTTCTCTTGTATTTGAAATGTCTTCATTCTTATAATACTTCCATGGCTACAGCAGCTGTTGGACATTTTCTAGTTTTTGCAGAGCTTTGCAGCCATGGGAAAATCTCCACTAAAGGTTTTGCAGTTTAGTCTAATGCAGATGTCTGGACCTGGTGTGGTTAGTATAAAAATTCAATAGCAGCAGTAATTATTTTTTATTATTGTAATATGCAGGAAGAAGATCCTGGCTTCCAGATTGGAAAGTCCCACAGTGAGTCAGTAAAGTTTCTACCTCTGACCTTCTCAGAGGCTGGAATGGGGAGCCTTGTGGTCTGGGGCCTGGGTTGGGGGAGTTCAGAGTGCACAGTCTTGTCAAGGTCAAGGCCCTGAAGCCCTGTGACCCAGGCTGGGAGCAGTCAGGGGGAGCAGAGCTGAGGTCACTGTTGGCCTCTCAGCTCATGGCCCCTGCGTGTCAGCTGGGCTGGCAGCAGAGCCTTGCACACAGCCAAGGAAGGGGTGGTTATGCATTTTCCTTTGTTTTTCTGGCCCCAACAAAAACATCTTCTGATTAAGACAGTTGAAAGAGTTCCTTCGCTTTGGAAATTTGTGACATGATAAAGAAATTTATGTCTTGTCCTCTTAAGAGGAATTAAAAATGTCCCAGGGTATTTGCACTAAACTCTACTGGTCCAGGAACCCCCCCATCGTGGGCCATAGAGGTGAGCGGTGAGGCCGTGCCCGTGCTGGGCTGCCTCTCCTCCAGGCTCTGCGAGTCGACAGGCTTCCGCTGTCACGATGTGATCACTCAAGTGCCTTTCACTCTAAGAGCGATACAGTCATTTTGAGCCTGTTACAAAGTGGGTTTTGATTAGCTAGGTGTCACCACCTCCAGCCTCTCCTTTCACCAGATCTCCAGGTGAATGGGTGGAGAGCAGAACAAATCAGCTTGAAATTTCCTTTCTTCTAGGTTCCAAAATACTCTATGAAGAGCTTAATTTTGATATAGGACACCCCATGGTATTAAAAAAATATCCTCATCTTTCAGGCAAGATTCAGGGTATGAAACAGTGAGGGATGAAAGGATCCCAAACAGAGTGAGGAATATGCCGGACCTTCAGGGACCCCATTCGAGTCTTGGGGAGTGAAGAGTGGTTTCAGATAGTAAAGTCAGAGGGGAGTCATGATGTCATAACACAAGGTATCATGGGGAGAATGAGGCAGGGTCAAGCGGACCCGTGACCTGATTATCTGAGGACATCACAGGTTATTTGTTAAAGGAGGACACTGAAGGAAGAGGCGTCTAAGAGCATTTCGAACTTACCCAAGTTTATGGTAATTCCACCAAGAAGTAACAAGTGTTGTTTTTCATAGAAACACCAAATTTGGAAATAAAACTCTGCTGGGTTTTATGTGGTACCTCAGATTTGCCTTTTTTTTTTTTCCCAGAGGCCAGGGAGAAGGAGGGATCTGGGTTTTCCAGGCCTGGACAGCCAGGGTGTGGCCGCACTCATCCCCCCACCCTCTCCGCCTGCTGGAGGGCCCCTGTGTGCTGGGGGCTGGAGACCGTGGGGAGCCCCTTTGAGAAGTACACTCTGCCCTCCTCGCACACCCACTGAGATCCGGAAGGGCGGAAGCAAGGGCAGGCCTCACTCTGCATCTCCTCAGGTTACTGCTGCAGGCCCAGCTCCCCTCACTGTGTGGAATCACTGACAGCTGCAGGGGAGACCCTTTCCGTGGCTTTCTAATCTCACCACTCCCTCAGCCACCCCCTCCTGCAGCCATGCGGCCAGGATCCGAGGCCAATGTGGGGCTGACCTGCGGGAAGATGGGGGATGGGATGACGTCTCTCCTGGGACTCTCTAGCTCTCCTGGACCCCAGGCGGACTCATGCCCTTAAAGCCCATGGATGCAGCCCCCCAGGGCTCATCACCACACGCTGAAGCACATAGTGAGGGCCAGTCCTAAATTCCAGGACCTAGAACCATGGGACCCACTTGGCTGTGTGTGCCCATATCCACAGCCTCTGCTCCCCTGTCGTCCCTTGCATGTGGCCAAACTGAGGGGCCAATATGTGGCATAATTTGAGGAACCCCTAAGGTTACCACCTACTATGCTCCCACTAAAAAGCATTCTGCACCCATCTGAGGAGGGGCAGTCATTACACTGGAGTAAAGCTTCTCTATGAGTCCCTCCTGGAAATACGAATACGTTTTGGGGAGCAGATAATTCATCACACCCCTTAAACTACATTTATCACAGATCAGCTGGTTAGATACCTAGCAAAATGCAAGGAAGGGACCAAAGACCAGACCAAGTTTGGGGAATGGATAGTCCACAGTATGGGGGATGGAAACAGGGAAATCCCAAAACCAGTGTTTCCAGGACAGTGAGGTCATCAGTCGCCCAGAAGAGAGGGAGAATGGAGGAGCAGGGGCTGTCCTGACAGAAGGTGGGAACACGGAAGAAGCCAGGACAGATACCCCATCACACTTGTCCAGCACAGACCTGCTGGGAAACTGACAGCCGGTAAAGACAATTCTGACCAGGCTCACTTCCTTCATATCACCTTTAATGACCTTTGAATCAGCCTCCCTGAAGCCCAGTCCCCCTTATTCTTC
>JAVSCE010014132.1:0-65068 GCA_032199065.1 Smutsia gigantea | reverse complement strand
AAGATCAATCTCAGATCTGTGCCACTGCCCACATGACACCCGGGCACGCAGTGCTGGGAATATTTTGTCATTCAATAGCACGGTGCCACTCAAGTGGTCATCACCTCATTTCTGATTAGTATTAACATGATGATCATTTAATAAGGCGAAGCAGCAATGAACCCGCTCTTGACCATCTTTCTGTGTGAACGACTTCTGCTTATCTGTTGTAGAGAACACATCATGCTGCTTTTCTCTCCCAACCTGTCCATTTACGTTAAATGTATGATTTTTATCCTCAGAAGGGGGATTATCTCAGAGCAGAATTGGCAAGGTTAAACACTATCAGCTATGCCATGAAATGAATTACATAATATATCAGTCATCTACCTTGCTTTCGAAAACCTGAAAATGCATTTCTCTTCAGTATGGGCAAATATTTTATATTTTGCCTCCCTACCCATGAAGGTAAAAAATGACCTTGGTTCTTAGGAAGTGAAGATATATTGAACAGGTTAGGATCAACACTGTTCCATTTCATTTAGTCCCCACTAAAATCGCAAGGAGTGAAAATAGAGATTGAATTTATTTTACTATATACTGCCTCATTTGAACTTTAAAAAAGCATTAGCTTCTAAGGAAAATCTTCCCCCTTCCATAATCTCTTATTGATGGCATGTTAAGGAAATTGCCTTGATTTTATTGATTCTGAGCTATAAGGTACAATGTACCCAGTGGTGTGTTAAACTGAGAAAAGTGTGCTGGGTTTGCTACCGCTGCAAAGATGGACCTCGCTGACAACGCAGCACTTGGGCCCCACACACCCAACATCCGTGGCCATTCCCCCAGAGGGAGAATTAATAGGAATGCTGGCCACGTCAGAGCCTTTCCTCCATGACCTTGCCTTAAGGGCCCTGGGAGGAGAGGAGCCTCGAGTCCTGAAGAAGGAACATCAGGACAAGACACCCTTGCCAGGTTCTCCGAGGTTCCAGCTTCGTGGGGGCAAGAACCTCATTCAAAAGTCTCCTCGGAGGCCCAGAAGCTGAGTGTCTGCCCCATGTTGCTTAGCTTCTTGGAGCCTCAGAGTCTTCAAGTACAAAATGGTTGTAGCAAGGTTAAAAAGTTATTTTGTCTGGAATGAGCATCCCTTTTACATATTTGTTCAGTAAAGTACTATGACAGGCCACTTTGGGTAAGGAGGGAAAGGCTCCCAGAAAATGGTCTGCAAGGAGACAGTGAAACAAGGTGGCAGCTAACACATTTTGTACTGAAGGTGTCAGAGATGTGTGGGGGTGAGAAAAGCAGGTAAGCAGATAAAGATGAGAAATGGGGATGGGAAGAGGAGGTGTGGAGGTTAGTCTGGTGAAGATAGGATACTTAAGATCAGGAATATATAATATCATTTTATGTTTTTTGTAATAAAAAGCTATCTACAGCTACAAAACTTTGATGAAGTCTGCCACTCACACAAAAAGTGGTTCACAGTAGTGTAGGATGGAGGCCAGGCATGGGACAAAGAGTGAGACCAGTACAGAGCCACGGGAGGAAGTGGTCCTAGGAGGCAAGTGGGAATCAGCACAAGAATCCAGACCATAAGCGCCACAGCCCTGTGACACCACAGACATCCCAGTAAGGGGAGTGGGCTGGGAACAGCCACAGAGCTATCTCTGTCTAGATGACGAAGGACAAACTGAGCTCATCAGGTATTTGGGCCACATGACATAAGTCCATACTGCGCAGGGTTGAGCTGAAGCTTACATTTAATGAATAAATATCCTGAGTCTTACTCCCCACCCCTGCTCTCCCATGTCCCACAATATTTTTGAAGGTTGTGTCCTGCTGATGGCAAAAATGCCCAAAGCCAAGAGAGGTAAGATAAGCTCTAAGGAACTCCACAGTGGCTTCTCCATGTTCATGGGAGTAACCCTCCCATCCGTGTTTGTAGGAGCAAGTCTCAGTCACTGTATTGTTCCTCATTCCGCACTCCTCTTTGTTTCCCTTAAGCAGACCCCTTATCCATTTTTCCTCTCCCCTGACCTCTGATCTTACTTCAGCCTTCCACTCAAAAAAAAAATCCTCACTCAAGACTTCCGGGAACATGGCGGTGTGAGCAGGGCGGCAGAAATCTCCTCCCAACACTATATTTATCTACGAAAACACAGCAAATACATCTATTCCTAAAAGAGAGATGAGAATACACAGGAAAGCGCACAGCGTGCAGCTACACCCGAGAGGACTCGGCACCCCAAGAGGCGGGTAAGATACAGAGCCGCGACCCGGAGAGACCCAAGCACTCCCCCACCCAAGCGTACCGGCAGGAGGAGAGGATTCAGAGCCGGGAGGGAGTGGAAGTGCACCCCGCGAAGTAGCCAGCCCCGGTGATCTGCGCGGGGAGCGCTGACCCACATTGCGCAGTGCAGCGCAGATTGGGGAGACAGAGCAGCAGGATCTGAGCAGGGAATGTGCCAGGGTGCTTGCAGCCGGCTCCCGGGAAGGAAAAAAAAAGCGCGCGCTTTCTTCAGCGGTCTTAAAGAGACAGGAGCCCAGCGGAGGAGCCGGATCACCCCAGCACACTCAGCCCAGCAGGCTGGGAGTCCTGGGGAGTTTCGGACGCCTTAGCTGGCGACTGAGGAAGCGTAGCCATACTTAACACTTCTCACTGAGATCAACAGCCTCCTATTCGTTCCCACCCCTGCCAGAGCGATAAAGGGCCCTGCGGAGCGGCACAGTCACAGCTGTTGAATAGTGGGGCAATAGCGCCACCTAGAGCATTCCCACAGAATCTACGTACGGTGGGCATTTTTTTGTTTTTTTTGTTTTGTTTTGTTTTTTGTTTTGTTTTTGTTTTTTCTTTTCTTTCTTTTTTCTTTTTTTCTTTCTTTCTTTCTTTTTTTTTCTCTTTTTTTTTCTTCTCTTTTTAAAATCTTAAAGAGCCCAGCTGACATACGTGGCAACTATCAGTGACCAATTATATAGCCATGAAAAGACAGAGGAATATGGTTCAGACCAAAATCAACCAGACAACCCCAGAGAGGGAGTCTGAAGGGATGGAAATGCACAGTCTTCCTGAAAAAGAATTCAGAATAAAGTCATAACCATGCTGATGGACCTACAGAGAAATGTGCAAGAGCTGAGGGAGGAAGTGAGGGAACTGAGGAAAGACAATGCAGAAATCAGACAAGCGATCGACGGGCTTAACAGCAGAATGGATGAGATGCAGAGACTGTTAATGGAATAGAAAACAGAGAACAGGAGTACAGAGCAGCTGAGGCAGAGAGAGATAAAAGGATTTCTAGGAATGAAAGAATATTAAGAGAACTGTGTGACCAATCAAACGGAACAATATTCGCATTATAGGAGTACCAGAGGAAGAAGAGAGAGAAAAAGGGATAGAAAGTGTCTTTGAAGAAATAATTGCTGAAAACTTTCCCTCGCTGGGGAAGGAAATAGTCTAGCAGTCCACCGAAGCCCACAGATCTCCCAACACAAGGGACCCAAGGAAGACAACACCAAGACACATAATAATTAAGATGGCAAAGATCAAAGATAAAGACAGGGTATTAAAGGCAGCTAGAGAGAGAAAAAAGATCACCTACAAAGGAAAACCCATCAGACTATCATCAGACTTCTCAACAGAAACCTTACAGGCCAGAAGAGAATGGCATGATATATTTAATGTTATGAAACAGAAGGGCCTCGAACCAAGAATATTGTATCCAGCACGATTATCATTTAAATATGATGGAGGGATTAAACAATTTCCAGACAAACGAAAGTTGAGAAAGTTTGCCTCTCATAAACCACCACTACAGGATATCTTAAATGGATTGCTCTAGATGGAAGCACACCTAAGGCTAAGAAGATGTCACCAGGGAAAATAAAATCATAGCAAAGAAAGCAGACCATCCAAAACTAACTAAAGGCAAAGAATAAAACACCTATTATATAAAGAATGGAGGAGGAGGAATAAGAAGGGAGAGAAATAAAGAAACAGTAGACTGTGTTTACTATAACTTAACAAGAAAGTTAAGTTAGATGGTTAGATAGTAAAGAAGCAACCCTTGAACCCTTGGTAACCACGAATCTAAAGCCAGCAATGGGAATAAGTACATATCTATCAATAATCACCCTAAATGTAAATGGACTGAATGCACCAATCAAAAGACACAGAGTAACAGAATGGATAAAAAAGCAAGACCCATCTATATGCTGCTTACAAGAGACTCACCTCAAACCCAAAGATATACACAGACTAAAAAGTGAAGGGATGGAAAAAGATATTTCATGCAAACAACAAGTAGAAAAAAGCAGGTGTTGCAGTACTTGTATCAGACAAAATAGACTTCAAAACGAAGAAAGTAGCAAAAGATAAAGAAGGACATTACATAATAATAAAGGAGTCAGTCCAACAAGAAGATATAACCATTATAAATATATATGCACCCAACACAGGAGCGCCAGCATATGTGAAACAAATACTAACAGAATGAAAGGAGGAAATAGACAGCAATGCATTCATCTTAGGAGACTTCAACACACCACTCACTCCAGAGGACAGATCAACCAGAGAGAAAATAAGTAAAGACACAGAGGCACTGAACAGCACACTAGACCAGATGGACCTAACAGACATCTACAGAACTCTACACCCAAAAGCAACAGGATACACATTCTTCTCAAGTGCACATGGAACATTTTCCAGAATAGACCACATACTAGGCCACAAAAAGAACCTCAGTAATTTCAAAAATATTGAAATCCTACCAACCAACTTCTCAGATCACCAAGGTATAAAACTAGAAATAAATTTTAGAAAGAAATCAAAAAGGCTCACAAATACATGGAGACTTAACAACACTCTCCTAATGAATCAATGGGTTAACGACCAAATCAAAACAGAAATCAAAGAATATATGGAGACTAATGACAACAAAAACACAAAGCCACAACTTCTGTGGGACGCAGCAAAGGCAGTTCTAAGAGGAAAGTATATTGCAGTCCAGGCCTATTTAAAGAAGGAAGAACATTCCCAAATGAATAGTCTAAAGACACAATTACTGAAATTGGAAAAAGAAGAACAAATGAGGCCCAAAGTCACCAGAAGGAGGGACATAATAAAGATTAGAGAAGAAATAAATAAAATTGAGAAGAATAAAACAATAGAAAAAATCAATGAAACCAAGAGCTGGTTCTTTGAAAAAATAAACAAAATAGATAAAACCCTAGCCAGACTCATTAAGAGAAAAAGAGAATCTACACACATAAACACAATCAGAAATGAGAAAGGAAAAATCACAACGGAGCTCACAGAAATGCAAAGAATCATAAGAGAATATTATGAGAATCTATATGCTAACAAGCTGGAAAACATAGAAGAAATGGACGACTTCTTAGAAAAATACAACCTTCCAAGACTGACCAAGCAAGAAATAGAAAAACCAAACAGACCAATCACCAGCAACGAAATCGAATTGGTAATCAAAAAACTACCCAAGAACAAAACCCCCGGGCCTGATGGATTCACCTCTGAATTCTACCAGACATATAAAGAAATAACACCCATTCTCCTTAAAGTTTTCCAAAAAATAGAAGAGGAGGGAATACTTCCAAACTCATTCTATGAAGCCAGCATCACTCTAATACCAAAACCGGGCAAAGACTTCACCAAAAAAGAAAATTACAGACCAATATCCCTGATGAACGTAGATGCAAAAATACTCAACAAAATATTAGCAAACCGAATTCAAAAATACATCAAGAGGATCATACACCATGATCAAGTGGGATTCATCCCAGGGATGCAAGGATGGTACAACATTCGAAAATCCATCAACATCCTCCACCACATCAACAAAAAGAAGAACAAAAACCACATGATCATCTCCATAGATGCTGAAAAAGCATTTGACAAAATTCAGCATCCATTCCTGATTAAAACTCTCAACAAAATGGGTATAGACGGCAAGTACCTCAACATCATAAAGGCTATATATGACAAACCCACAGCTAACAACATACTTAACGGCGAGACGCTGAAAGCTTTTCATCTAAGATCGGGAACAAGACAGGGATGCCCACTCTCTCCACTATTATTCAACATAATACTGGAGGTCCTAGCCACAGCAATCAGACAAAACAAAGACATACAGGACATCCAGATTGGTAAAGAAGAAGTCAAATTGTCACTATTTGCAGATGAGATGATACTGTACATAAAAAACCCTAAAGATTCCATTCCAAAACTACTAGAACTAATAACTGAATTCAGCAAAGTTGGAGGATACAAAATTAACACACAGAAATCTGTTGCTTTCCTATACACTAATGATCAACTAACAGAAAGAGAAATCAGAAAAACAATTCCATTCACAATTGCATCAAAAAGAATAAAATACCTAGGAATAAACCTAACGAAGGAAGTGAAAGACCTGTACTCTGAAAACTACAAGACACTCCTAAGAGAAATTAAAGAGGACACTAACAAATGGAAATGCATCCCATGCTCTTGCCTAGGAAGAATAAATATTGTCAAAATGGCTATACTACCTAAAGCAATCTACAGATTCAATGCAATCCCTATCAAACTACCAACAGCTTTCTTCAATGAACTGGAACAAATAATTCTAAAATTCATATGGAACCACAAAAGACCCCGAATAGCCAAAGCAATCCTGAGAAGGAGGAATAAAACAGGGGGAATTACACTCCCTGACTTCAAGCTCTACTACAAAGCCACAGTAATCAAGACAATTTGGTATTGGCACAAAAACAGACCCACAGACCAGTGGAACAGAATAGAAAATCCAAACATTAACCCAAACATATACAGTCAATTAATATTTGATAAAAGTGCCTTGGATATACAATGGGGAGATGACAGCCTCTTCAGCAGCTGGTGTTGGAAAAACTGGACAGCTACATGTAAGAGAATGAAACTGGACTACTGTCTAGCCCCATACACAAAGGTAAACTCAAGGTGGATCAAAGACCTGAATGTAAGTCATGAAACCATAAAACTCTTAGAAAAAAACATAGGCAAAAATCTCTTGGACATAAACATGAGCAACTTCTTCATGAACATATCTCCCCGGGCAAGGGAAACAAAAGCAAAAATGAACAAGTGGGACTATATCAAGCTGAAAAGCTTCTGTACAGCAAAGGACACCATCAGTAGAACAAAAAGACATCCTACAGTATGGGAGAATATATTCATAAAAAACGTATCTGATAAAGGGTTGACATCCAAAATATATAAAGAACTCATGCACCTTAACAAACAGAAAGCAAATAATCCAATTAAGAAATGGGCAGAGGACATGAATAGACACTTCTCCAAAGAAGAAATTCAGATGGCCAACAGGCACATGAAAAGATGCTCCACATCGCTAATCATCAGAGAAATGCAGATTAAAACCACAATGAGATATCACCTCACACCAGTGAGGATGGCCAACATCCAAAACACAAACAACAACAAATGTTGGCGAGGATGTGGAGAAAAGGGAACCCTCCTACACTGCTGGTGGGACTGCAAATTAGTTCAACCATTGTGGAAAGCAGTATGGAGGTTCCTCAAAAAACTCAAAATAGAAATACCATTTGACCCAGGAATTCCACTCCTAGGAATTTACCCTAAGAATGCAGCAGCCCAGTTTGAAAAAGACATATGCACCCCTATGTTTATCGCAGCACTATTTACAATAGCCAAGAAATGGAAGCAACCTAAGTGTCCATCAGTAGATGAATGGATAAAGAAGATGGTACATATACACAATGAATATTATTCAGCCATAACCAGAAGAGGTGGTACATGTGGTACACATACACAATGGAATATTATTCAGCCATAAGAAGAAAACAAATCCTACCATTTGCAACAACATGGATGGAGCTAGAGGGTATTATGCTCAGTGAAATAAGTCAAGCTGAAAAAGACAAATACCAAATGATTTCACTCATATGTGGAGTATAAGAGCTAAGGGAAAAAAAAAACTGAAGGAACAAAACAGCAGGAGACTCACAGAACCCGAGAACGGACAAATAGTTACCAAAGGGAAAGGGACTGGGGAGGATGGGTGGGAAGGGAGGGGTAAAAGGGAAGAGGGGATATTACGACTAGCAGATGTAATGTTCGGGGGGCACGGGGAGGGCTGTACAACCCAGAGAGGATAAGTAGTGACTCTGTGGCATCTCACTACGCTGATGGACAGTGACTGCAATGGGGTTGGGGGGGGGAACCTGATGAAGGGCGTAGTGTAATCACCATAATATTACTCATGTAATTGTAGATTAATGATAATAAAATAAATTATACTAAAAAAAAAGAACAAAGAAAAAATACTGAAGGAACAAAACAGCAGCAGACTCACAGAACCCAAGAACGGACTAATAGTTACCAAAGGGAAAGGGACTGTGGAAAATGGGCGGGAAGGGAGGGATAAGAGGGAAAAAGGGGCATTACGATTAGCAGATGTAATGTTGGGGGGGCACAGGGAGGGCAGTACAACTCAGAGAAGACAAGTAGTGATTCTATAGCATCTCACTACGCTGATGGACAGTGACTGTAATGGGGTTGGTGAGGGGGACCTGATGAAGGGGTAGTTTAATAACCGTAATATTGCACATGTAATTGTAGATTAATGATAATAAAATAAATTTTATTAAAAAAACACAACAGACGATACCAGAAGGCAGAATACATAAGTATTATATTGTAAAACTTTTATATGTCTCTATATACTTTTATTTTATATATAAACTTTGATATATATACATGTGTACACACACACACAAATAAAATCCTCACTCAAACTCCTGGTAACACTTCCCATCCCCTACCGTTCAACTTGGCCCCCAGGACCTTACCTCCCTCCTTTGCCCCTGCATTCTCTAGTGTGCAGGCCCTAGAAAGCGCTCAGGAGGAGCGTGTACCTATCAGAAAAATCCTGCATTATTACTACTCTGGGTGATTCCCAGCCAGCACCATTGTGTCCCCATAGGTAATCCCCACTGAGTGCATGGCTCACCAGCTGCCTTCAGTAACGTATGCTCAGAAGTGAGAAGGTTTAGATGGAGGCAATCCAAGATGGTGGCTTAGGAAGATTCTGAGCTCACCTCCTCCCACCAACACACTGACTCTACACATGGAACAATTTTCTCTGAAAAAGACCTGAAAACTAGCTTTCCAGTTCCTCCACAGAAAATGATAACAGGGCCACATCAAGACAGGTAGGAGAGGCAGAGATGTGGTCTCACCAAAATCTGTACCCTCAGCCCTTTGACCCACATTCCAGAGGGATCTTACCAATTCAGAGCTTCTCCCTGAGGAGCAAGGGTTTTGTGCCCTCCATCAGGCACCCCAACACTTGGGACCTGCATTGGAGAGACAAGCCCCCAAAGTGTCTGGCTTTGAAAACCAATAGAACTTAAGTTCAAGAGACCCAAAATACTGTAAGGAACTGAGATGTTGCTCTAAAAAGACTCACACACAGATACACTTGTCCTGGGGCCCGGGACAGAAGCAAAAGTTTGAAAAACACCTCGACTATATGTGGAAGAAATCCATTTCTAATCATAAGGTATCTGCCAGAAAAGCACAGCCCTACTGGGACCCTCAGGGGACAGAGGCACTTGTGGTGCCACTTTGCACTCTTCCTCTACCTTGCTAATGCCAGTGGGCACACACAGTCCCTGCATTCTCTCTCTGGGTCACTAAAAGTCAGCAGGCTCGCAGAATGCTCCTTGATTGCTTGGCTCTGGTGGCTAGGGGAGCTTGTGTTCCTGGGTCCCATGGGACTGTAACAATCAGGCAGACAGTTCTTAGCAGGCTACCAACCCTAGGGTGCTGTGCAGACAGCCGACTGAAATACATCCCCAATATTTCTATGAAAAAGGCCTATTTACTTGTCTTAGAGCTTCAGCCTGAGAGGCAGGCTTCAGGTTTGCCACACATCTAGAGGCTTTGGAGGTAGGTGCTCTCAGAGAACATAGGCTGGGAGATGCCATCTTTCCACTGTCCCTCAGCCTCACTACAGTTCGCTGGTATCTCCCAAAAAGGAGCTTATACATTCATCTGTTTTGCAACTGTTGCCCAAAGAACAACTCCAGATCCCCTGGCCTGGAGGCCAGCAGGACTTAAGACCATATATATTTGTATACTTTAAAAGCTGCTGCTTGAGGATCTACTTCCAATCAGCCTGACACTGACTGTTGACTGAGATCACTGAAACTAAATGCTGACAGAGATCCCTCCCCGGGGAACACTGACAATTCTTAGCATACCCTCAACAACTGGGACCTATGAAGAATAAACCAGTCTGCTTAGATAATCACAAAGGTTCAACATACAGGTTGTTATATGCGAGCCTCAGAATAACCACAAAGCAAAACCCTATAATAGACATACAAAAGATAATGAGAAAATAACCTAAGCTTACCACTAAAGAAAGTCATCAAACCACTAATATCTAGAAGTAAGGTGAACCAAGGAGATGAACAACCTATACACTGAAAACTGTAAGACATTGATAAAGGAAATTGAAGAAGACACAAATAAATGGAAAGATGTTCTGTGCTCATGGATTGAAAGAGTTAATATTTTAGAATGTCCATATAACTCAAAGTAATCTACAGATACAATGCAATTCTTATCAAAATTCCAATGGCATTTTTCACAGAAATAGAACAAACAGTCCTAAAATTTGCAAGGAACAACAAAAGACCCTGAAGAAAAAAAGCAATCTTGAGAGAGAAGAACAAAGCTGGAGGCATCAGGGTCCCTGATTTCAAACTATATTACAAAGTTATAGAAATCAAAACAGTATAACACTGGCATAAAAAAGACACATAGACAATGGAATAGAATAGAAAGCCCAGAAATAAACATTTGCATATGTAATCAGTTAATTTATAACAAGAATATACAATGAAGAGAGGATAGCCTCTTCAACAAATGGTGTTGGGAAAATTGTACAGCCATATGCAAAAGAATGAAACTAAACTTCTGTCTTATGCCATAAAAAAATTAACTCAAAATGGATTAAAGACTTGAATGTAAGGCTTGAAACCAGAAAACTCCTATAAGAAGAAAACGTAGGTAGTAAGCTCCTGGACACAGGTCTTGGGGATGATATTTTGAATCTAACTGCAAAAGCAAAGGCAACAAAAGCAAAAATTAAAAAGGGGCACTATATCAAACTAAAAGCTTCTGCACAGTGAAAGAGACAATAAACAAAATGAAAAGCCAACCTCCTGCATGGGAGAAAATATTTGCAAGTCATATATCCAATAAAGGGTTATTATCCAGAATATATAAATAACTCATATAACTCAACAGCAAAAAAAACAAACAATCAAATTTAAAAAGGGGGAGAGGCTATGTATCCTCTTCATTTTCCCAAAGAAGATATACAGATTGAGAAAAGGCATGTGAAAAGATGGTCAACATCACTAATCATCAGGGAAATGCAAACAAAACCATAATGAGATACCACCTCACACCTGTAAGAATGGCTATCAACAAAAAAACAAGAAATACAAGTGCTGGAGAGGGTGTGAAGAAAAGTAAACCCTTGTGCACTGTTGGTGGGAATACAATTTGATGTAGCCACAGTGGAAAACAGTATGAAAATTCTACAAAAAGTAACAAATAGAACTATGATTATGACCCAGCAATTCTATTCCTGGGTATTATCAAAGAAAACAAAAGCACTATTCAAAAATATATATACATCTTTCATACAGCAAGATATGGAAGGAATCTAACTGTCCATCAATAGATGAATGGATAAAAAAGATGTGGTACATATAGACAGTGGAGTATCACTCAGCCATACAAAAGAATGAAATCTTGCCATTTATGACAACATGGATGGACTTATGCTAAGTGTAATAAGTCAGGCAGAGATAGACAAATACCATATGATTTCACTTATATGTGTAATCTAAAAAACAAAATAAATGAACAAGCGAAACAAAACTCATAGATAACAGAGAACAAATTGGAGGTTGCCATAGGGGAGCGGGCTTGAGGGGTGGGCTGAATGCATGAAGCAGGCCTGAAGACACAAACATCTAGTTAAAAATAAATAATTCATGAGGTTGTAATGTATAACATGGTGACAATAGTCAATAATATTGTATTGCATATTTGAAAGATGCTAAGAGACTCAATCTTAAAAGTTCTCATCACAAGAAAGAATTTTGTAACTTTGTATGGTATCAGATGGTAACTAGACTTACAGTGGTGATCATTTTGCAATGTATACAAATATTGAATCAATATTTTGTAAACCTAAAATTAATATAATGTTAAATGTCACTTATACCTTAATTTTAAAAAATGAGAAGGTTTATCTTTAGTTGAGAACACTCTGGGCTCTCAAGCCAGAGGTGGTCTAGAAAAGCCAAGTTTATCTTTGTCAGTATCCCTTCCCTTCCCACAAACGTATACTCTAATCCCTCCTCACCTTCATTTCTATTTCTATTTTCATTCCCTACCCAAAATGAACCCTTGCTTGACAAGCAATTGACCCAATGGAAGAATGTGCAGGGTAGACCCTTCCAACTATAATAAATAAGTAAAAATATTACCCATGTGGGCTTATTAAACTTTGTAAAAAGGGACACAGAAAGGGCCTGATGGAATAACATAAAGAGTAGAGTGTCTGCCTCCAAAACTACTAGATCTAATATCTGAATTCAGCAAAGTTGCAGGATACAAAATTAATACACAGAAATATGTTGCATTACTATACACTAATGATGAACTAGCAGAAAGAGAAATCAGGAAAACAATTCCATTCACAATTGCATCAAAAAGAATAAAATACCTAGGAATAAACCTAATGAAGGAAGTGAAAGACCTATACTCTGAAAACTACAAGACACTCATGAGAGAAATTAAAGAAGATACCAATAAATGGAAACACATCCCATGCTCATGAATAGGAAGAATTAATATTGTCAAAATGACCATCCTGCCGAAAGGAATATACAGATTCAATGCAATCCCTATCAAAATACCAACAGTATTCTTCAACGAATTAGAGCAAATAGTTCTGAAATTCATACGGAACCGCAAAAGACCCCGAATAGCCAAAGCAATCCTAAGAAGGAAGAATAAAGAAGGGGGAATTACGCTCCCTGACTTCACGCTCTACTACAAAGCTACAGTAATCAAGACAATTTGGTACTGGCACAAGAACAGACCCATAGACCAGTGGAACAGACTAGAGAGCCCAGATATAAACCCAAGCATATACGGTCAATTAATATATGATAAAGGAGCCATGGATATACAATGGGGAAATGACAACCTCTTCAACAGCTGGTGTTGGCAAAACTGGACAGCTACATGTAAGAGAATGAAACTGGATTATTGTCTAACACCATTCATAAAAGTAAACTCAAAATGGATGAAAGACCTGAATGTAAGTCATGAAACCATAAAACTCTTAGAAAAAAACATAGACAAAAATCTCTTGGACATAAACATGAGCAACTTCTTCATGAACATATCTCCCTGGGCAAGGGAAACAAAAGCAAAAATGAACAAATGGGACTATATAAAACTAAAAAGCTTCTGTACAGCAAAGGACACCATCAGTAGAACAAAAAGACATCCTACAGTATAGGAGAATATATTCATAAATGACATATCTGATAAGGGGTTGATACCCAAATTATATAAAGAGTTCACACACCTCAACAAACAAAAAGCAAATAATCCAATTATAAAATGGCCAGAGGATTTAAATAGACACTTCTCCAAAGAAGAAATTCAGATGGCCAACAGGCACATGAAAAGATGCTCCACATCACTAATCATCAGAGAAATGCAAATTAAAACCACAATGAGACATCACCTCACATCAGTTAGGATGGCCAACATCCAAAACACAAACAATGAATGTTGGCGTGGATATGGGGAAAGGGGAACCCTCCTACACTACTGGTGGGAATGTAAATTAGTTCAACCATTGTGGAAAGCAGTATGGAGGTTCCTCAAAAAACTCAAAAAAGAAATACGATTTGTCTCAAGAATTTCACTCCTAGGAATTTACCCTAAGAATGCAGGAGCCCAGTTTGAAAAAGACATATGCACCCCTATGTTTATCACAGCACTATTTACAATAGCCAAGAAATGGAAGCAACCTAAGTGTCCATCAGTAGATGAATGGATAAAGAAGATGTGGTACATATACACAATGGAATATTATTCATCCATAAGAAGAAAACAAATCTTACCATTTGCAACAACATGGATGGAGATAGAGGGTATTATGCTCAGAGAAATAAGCCAGGCAGAGAAAGGCAAATATCAAATGATTTCATTCATCTGTGGAGTATAAGAACAAAGCAAAAACTGAAGGAACAAAACAGCAGCAGACTCACAGAACCCAAGAATGGACTAACAGTTAGCAAAGGGAAAGGGACTGGGGAGGGTGGGTGGGAAGGGAGGGAGAAGGGGGGAAAAGGGACATATGATTAGCACACTTAATGTAGGGTGTGGGGACATGGGGAAGGCAGTATAACACAGAGAAGACAAGTAGTGATTCGATAGCATCTTACTACACTGTTGGACAGTGACTGTAATGGGGTATGTGGTGGGGACTTGATAATAGGGGGAGTCTAGTAACCATTATGTTGCTCACGTAATTGTACATTCATGATACCAAAAAAAAAAGGAACTGATTTTAAGCTAACCTCAAAACCTGAGGTCCACAGTATCCAAATATATGAGCCAAATACACAATATAAAACCAAAAAAAAAAAAGAGTAGAGTATCTGCCGTCTGCAAAGGGATGTTTAGCACTTTGTTTGGTGTTGACAATGCAGACTGACCTTTATGTGCTCACCCCACAAGCTTCTAAGGAAAGAGAGAGGGGATTCCCATCACCTTATATATGTCCTCAGAGCCCAATTCAGTGTCTGTCACAGAGAAGACAGTAAATGAATGTCAACTGTCCCAGTGCATCCCAGCTGCTGGATGAGCTTGTCCACCTCTGATGACCCCTGACACATATATAAATGCTTTCCTAAGCCTAACAGAAGGGGAGTGTCCCTTCTTTTCTGAATGTGATAAAGGTGAGGTCAGAAAAGATAATATAGGCTAAACAAAAAAAACCTATTTCTTGTTGGTATTGGCTTCAGTGATTGGGTTTTGTGTTAACCAAGTCTTTTCTTTTTTCAACATCTTAGGAAAAAGGGCAGGAAGTTACGGATGAGTGTGTGACAAGGAGGGGCGTATAATGCTAAAGGTTTGGGAGAAAAAAAGGTTGTAAGGATGGCAGAAAGCCCATCCTATCATGTCAGTGGTCAGCAAATGGGTGTTGAATGAACTGCAGCTCAACACTAAACAGTTGTATCAGTCATGGGTCAATGGCTCAGATGCCTCCAGACAGAAATGAGTGAAGCCAGCCAGTGAGATAGGTAATGAGGGGCCATGGTTCCCAAGGGGGTTCATGCGCTTTCTAAGAGCAATAGCCTTTTCCCAGTTCCAGACAATTACTGCTAAGCAAGTACACAAGTTCCTTGTGACTAAATTTTCTTATTTTTTCCCCCACAAGAAAATGTGGATTTTCATATAAAAACACCCATTTTTAAACTTTGGAAACCAAAGTATTTCAAACACTATGCCAATCAAACGTGTACCTGCAGGCTGGATCCAGCCCTTGTCAGATGTAGAAGAGTGGTTCTCAAACATAAGTAGGTATTACAATCTCCCAGAAAACTTAGTAAAATATGTATTGCTGGGCTCCACCATCTGAGTCTCTGAGTCAGCAGTTGTAGGGTGGAAACCAGAAAGCTGCGTGTCTAACATGTGCTCCTAAGATGCTGATGGGCTGGTCCTGGGACACTTTGAGATGCACTGCTGTTGTTGACCGTGAGAGTCTGCAGCCTTTCCTTCTGCCCCCATAATAGAGTCCCAGCTGGACTGAAAGAAGTCTGCTCTTTTCAAGGCCTCTTGTGAATGAATTTCTGTGTGTGACCTCTCTATTGAAAACCTGCCTTCAAGGCATGTTTTTAAAACAGAAGCACAAGACTAACTTTTGGGCTCTTTCGTTTCTTGATTATATTTTCCTGGCAAGGTCTAGGCCCCCATCATCACATTGCCTTCTCTGAGTCCCATACTGGAAGATGCTTTCCTGTAGAGTCAGGTGCTCCTTAGAACTGCAATGCTCAACTGCATTTGATTCATGTTAATATTAGATAAAATACAACATAAATCCTCTTGGTGTCCAAAGTTCTACAAGGTTGCTCTAATTGCGTGAAGCTTAAAACACATTTTTAACTTCTGCTGCCTTCAGAGAGTTCCAAGAAAGCCATGGGAAATGTACAAACCCTGGGGTTCTCATTAGGGCATGAAGAGCACATTCCTGATAACTCAGTGGGGTTGGAAGAAATAACATGTACTTATTTTTCCAACAGAGGTATGCTCACCCAGGGTTCCCTCTGTGACGTGTGTCTTTTCAGACCTGGAATTGCAGAGCTAACACAGGGGCCTGGCCAGAAAGCAGTGAGTCTCCTTCCTCCCATTTCTACAGAGAATCATCTACAGACTGCTGAAGACCAAATTTATAGGGTGGTCTGGAAAGCTAGAGATCCAGGGATCTGGCTCTCCTAAAACATCCACTGCTAGGGCCCCAGGATGACAGCTCACTCATACCCCTCGTGAGGGTAGGTCTAAGAACTTAATCCTAGAAGTCCCAAATGCTCCCTTTCATCCCCAATGCCTTCATATCTTGTTCTTGAAATCTCCGAACATTCTTTCACAGTTAAGATGTAGAAATAGAAGACTAGCAGGCAAACCTTACGGTGCCTATTAATGTCACTGTTTGGCACCTGGGAAAGGCCACCACTAGGCCAGAATATAGATAATATAGGCAATCAGAAGGCAAGCAGGTATAAGCAACTATGAGTACAGTGGCTGCAACACCAGGGCTCTGAGCATAGTGGGTTCCACTGGAGAAACTCTGACCTGGACCTCAACTGTAACTGAAGAGTAAGTTTCCGGGCATGGGCCTTTATGGATAAAGTCTAGACTGGGAAACTTGCATCAGGCCCGCCAAGGTCCAGCTTTTGAATACCTGCCACTGGAGCCCAGGCTTCGCAAACTCTCACCTCTCACTCTTCTACCACTCTCACTGGGCTAAGGTCTTTCTCCTCTTTCAGTGGGGCCTGGGACCTGTGTTTCTGCCACTGTTTGCTACACCGAATCCCTCCTGCTATAGCTTAAGCCAACTTCCCATTTGAAATCAGGAATCCTAGACTTGGTAGACCCATGAAGAGACCTGAGCCCCACTTGTAAAATGTGTATAATGATACCAGGATCAAATCGGACAGGAGCCTCGAAGCCCTTGGCTACCATGAACAGATACACATCAGAAGATGGTGTCTGTAGATTCTCTCTGTCTTGTTCCACCCCGGTGTTCCGGTTCCCTTTAGAGTATGGAGCAAACCTAGGCATGGTTTCCTCTGGCAAGGATGGCCCAGGGAAAAACTAGAGGGCAGAAAATGTAATATGGATAAAAGAATGTGGGTAAAGGTTAAAATAATATCTCCTTAAAGGGAACCAGTTCTGAGTGCAAAAATCGGTTTAGAGGTAGTCATAGTACCACCCCCTCTCCAAACCCTGTCCCTGCTCCCTTGGGCCTTCGTGAAGCCCACACAATTTTGCCCACATGGATGGCCCAAGAGCAGGGCCACAGGGAAGCCCACCTCCAAAAGCACCCATGATCTTTTACCTGTACCCAGACTCTACTATAAGGCAAGCCTTGGTACCATGTGGGAGGTAAAAGTGGGCATAAAGAGGCATTGGTGGTGTGGCCAAGCAAAGAGCACGTGGGTACACACCTAGATGCCAATCCTGGCCCAGGTGCTTACCAGCGATGTGCACTCAGCCAGTGAATTCTCCTCTCTGAGCCTCAGTTTGCTCAGCTGTCGTATTGGGGTAACAAAGCCCATCTCACACTGTCTTCGTGGGGACTCAGAGAGCCCCTGGTGTCCAGCAGAATCCACCTGTATGAGTCCTGCCTTAGGTAAGGTTGCCTAGAGACAGAGCTCAAGACAGGGACTCAGACACACGGGGAAAGTGCCTTCAGGAGAAGGGGAACAAGGAAAACAGGATGGGACAGAGGATTCTCCTAAGCAAGGAAGTGGTCCTAGCTTCAGCTTTATCCTACAGGGAGTATGAATTGCACCACAGTCATGGCCCCTTCTAAAGGCCAAGGGCAATGGGTTTCGTGCCTGTGTCAGTCATTGTCTGCAGGCTGTCCATAAATAGAAGAGAGGGGAAGGGCAATAGGGCAGCCTTCTGGGAGAGGCAACCTCATTCTGCTGAGGGCAATTCCTTGAAGGAGGAGGTTATGAGCACTTTGGAGCCAGTATTCACAGCAGCTGGGATGGGCACCCACTTGGTAAAGCAGATTCGAGTATAGCACCACTCGCATCTGCCACAGCCTCTTGGTGTCTTTCTAGCACTTCTAGCAACAACCTCCTTGCTCAGTTGGCACAGAGGCACAACGGCCTCACCTGTGTCCAGTACTGCCTTGCGTCGGCACAGCAAGGCTCTCACGGGCGCCCCACACCAGGACTTGAGACCACACTGTGGGTTGCGGCCCCGCTCCGCTGACCACACAGGAAGCAGCCAGGAATGGGGAGGGTTACCTCACCAGGCACAGTGTTGATATCACACTGACCAGCCACACCCTTGCCTTGTCATCATCCCAACCAACAAGCTCTTCTCAAAAGGCTGAGAGAGCTGGGTCTGGGGTCATGGGATACAGCCTTGCTTCTCAAAGTCTGACAGATGGAGCAGCAGCATGGACATCACCCATGCAAACCCTGGAGCCTCGCCCCAGAGCTGTGGACTCCGAACCCCCTAGTGGGCCTGACAAGCCCCCTCCGTGATCCAAGTGCATGCTGGCATGGGAATTGCAGGGCGGCACTTCCCTTCTCCCTCGTCCCACTGTACCACTTACCTCTGTTGGAATGCTGATCACATGTGCCATAATTTTTGTACTTCACTGGTTTGTGTCCAGGAAAAGCAGGGTAGCATAAAGCCAACAAGGGGTCAGGAGACCCACAGCCCCGCAAGGCAATGTTGGGCAAGCTGTTCACTCTTGAGCCTGTGCTTCTCCACAGGCAAAATAAAGAGGAGTATTTCAACCTTACAAAGCTATTAAAGTAGTTAAAGCTACTAAAGTAGTTAAAACATCTAACTGTGCCAAGCACACAGTAGGCATGCAAAAAATCCCCAAGGCCTAGCTTATTGCTTGACATGTGTACTATTTAGGAAATTTAATTGAAATGAATTGAGTTGAAGCAAGGAGACTTACATCTCCAAGGGACCAGAATGTCTGCAAGGAGGGGGAGAGTTTCAGAAACTTTTATCTCCTTGCTTGCTCTCATTTCTCTTTCCCTTGATAGTTTTCCTATTGTGTCTTCAACTGTTAACATGTAGAAGTATTTGTCCATGCCTTGCAGTGTTAAAGAGGATGGATGGGGACGTGCAGGGACAGAGCAGGGCCAGAGTCCAGGTGGCCTTGGCATTTGGAGTTCACAGGCTGACCTCCAGACTTCAAAGCAAATGTAGCAACCTGGTAGTGTGTGCCAAATTCAGCCCTGGCTTTTATTTTGTTTGGCCTGTGTGAGGTGTTTTTTTTGTTTGTTTTGTTTTGTTTTGTTTTGTTTTGTTTAATAACTTGAAGACTTTTAAAAATCAGGAAAATTTGGGAAAAAATTTTGACTTTCTTGCTTTTCTTAACATACTGGCATCACTCAATCCCCTGTGCCTGGCAACAGTTGGCTGGAGCTAAGAGCAGCTACCCTCTTTGACAGGGCCTACCTTCTCCATTTTGTCACAGTCCACACCATTCCCTCTTGTCACACTTCACCCACGTGTTCCCTGTTTGGCTTCAACCCACTTATCTTTCCAGCCTCTTCTGGACTGATTCCTAGAAAAAAACAAGACCCAAGGAAATTTGGGAAAGACTTTGGCCTTCTATAATCCATGAAATGAGGCTTTGAATAAATTGTGTCATCCTCTTAAGGGTCAAAGAGGGCCTCAAGAGCCACTATTTTATGTCTTTCACTATTTGAGCACTTAGGTATGCTGAGAGTTTTGTGTTATTTTTATGTTTTATCCTTACAGTAGTTCTGTGAGGTGGGTCCCATTTATGGGTGAGAAAAAGTGATGCTAAGAGAAGTACGTATGTTGTGCACAACACACGGGAGGCCAGCAACTTCAGTGTGGATCTGGCAGACTGTTGCTCATGTAATTGTAGATTAATGATACCAAAAAAAAAAAAAGAGGGTTCCAAGGTGGTAAGTCCCCATGAAAATTTTTAAAAAAGAAACCAACTCATTCTACCATCAGTTATTTATAAATTCTGAAACCAGCTGAAAAGAAAAGAAAAACTCAATCAGTAACAAGTGTTTTTAGATGGCTCCTTTCTCATATGCCTTTAATTTGTAATCAAACTCTCTTGAGTAAACCCTTCTCATGGCCCGTATGCCAGTGTAAGACCCGGGCTCCTCCAAGGCCTGCTGCGCACCCTGTCTGCAGCCACGAGGTGACTGGGGCCTTGAGCTGCAACTGACCTTCATGTGGATTTGTCCCTAGGGACCGGCTGCTCTCCACATACTCCTCCTTAGCCTTGGGAACTATGAGGTTCCCTCGTCACGCAGCTCTGACGCCACCTTGCCATTCTCTTGATTCGCACTCGGAATTCTTCCCCTACCTCCCCCAGCCCAGGTTATTCCATGAGTGTAGAGTAACAGAGACCAACTGGCCCCAAACTGGTTCTCCAGTAATACTTTCATTTTGTATTATCACAATATAAACACTTCTCTTAAAAAAAACCTTTCTCAGCAATGTGGTACGTATACACAATGGAATACTATTCAGCCATAAGAAGGAAACAAATCCTGCCATTTGCAACAACATGGATGGAGCTGGAGGGTATTATGCTCAGTGAAATAAGGCAGGCAGAGAAAGACAAGTGCCAAATGATTTCCCTCATTTGTGGAGTATAACAACGAAGCAAAACTGAAGGAACAAAATAGCAGTAGACTCAGAGACTCCAAGAAGGGACTAGTGGTTACCAAAGGGGAGGTGTGTGGGAGGGCAGGTGGGGAGGGTGGGAGAAAGGGATGGTGGGGCATTATGTTTAGTACACACGGTGTGGGGGATCAAGGGGAAAACAGTGTAGCACAGAGAAGGCAAACAGTGAATCTGTGGCATCTTACTACACTGATGGACAGTGACTGCATTGGGGTATGGGTGGGGACTTGATAATATGGGTAAATGTAGAACCACATTGTTTTTTCATGTGAAACCTTCATAAGAGTGTATATCAATAATACCTTAATAAAAAAATGAAAGGAAAAAAACACTTCTCAGCTTTCTGCCTACTGCAGGTTCTTGTTAAATTTATACACTGATAGAATGCTAAAAGTGGGAAAGGCCCTATTTTGCATTCATGTAGCTGCCTCTCCTCCCACCAGAATTCTTCCTTCAGAACCCCGCACAGAATGATGTGCAGCCTATGCTTATACCTTTGGAAATATGAAACAATTATCTCAGGGAGGCATTCTGTTCTATATTTCAGAGCTCTGAGTTTTAATAAGCCCTAATAAACATTCCTGAAAACACCTCATTCTTATGCCATTCATCAATCAGCAAAACTGTTAAGCACAGATTCAG
This sequence comes from Smutsia gigantea, assembly GCA_032199065.1. NCBI lineage: Eukaryota > Metazoa > Chordata > Mammalia > Pholidota > Manidae > Smutsia > Smutsia gigantea. Next base: position 43,380 of record JAVSCE010014132.1, on the reverse strand, counting down.
TTATGACATAATATTACAAGTGGCAGAAACACCAAATCAACCTACACAGAAAGGTATTACTGTTTTTTAAATGGTTTCAAGTGCAAAGGACCAGGTGGTACTCCCATTCCAATTTGCCTGCCATGTTACTGCCCCTCTCATCCTTAAGCTCTCCTGGCAGCTCTTGGATCAGCCTTCACACTAGCAAAATGGCTGCTGCAGTTCCAGGCATCATATCACAACCTCCAGTAGAGCCAGGAGTAACTCTTTTGTTAGCTCCCTCAAGCCCTAAGACTCAGTCTTATTGAAACGTGTACTAGGTGTTAACTAGACTTATTGTGGTGATCATTTCACTATGTATACAAATATCAAATAATTATGTTGTACACCTGAAATTAAAATGCCATGTCACTTATACCTCAATAAAAAAAATGTTTTACTTGAGTTATGTACCCATCTCTGAACCAATCACTGCAGCCAAAGAGATGGAAAATGGAGCTGTGGTAGGAGAAGGACATTGTCTATCCCACCCACACCAAAAAACTTGAAATGAGGGAGGAGTAAATTCTCTAAAGGACAGTGAGGATGCCCTGGGCAGGAGATGGAGGGAATGGATTCTGGAGAGGCAGTGAAAAATATCTTCCACAAATCTCTGCTTTGTGACAGCCACTGATTACAGACAATAGCAAATTCAGTAAAACCTAATCCCCGCCTAGGGAATCTAATAGCTTGGTGGGGTTAGACATTATTACTTACAGAGTTCCCATCAGTGGAGTAGAAAGACCATGTCCTCCTTTTATGAGATACCTTCCAGGCATTTGAAGACACCTTGCCCATCTCTTCAAAATCTTCCCCAAGTTAAAGGGCCAGTTGTAAGCCCTTTGTCTTGGTGTGCAAGACTCAGACTATGACAGTCCCCTCCTGGGGATGATGAGAACACAGTGCGCTGAAGTGAACCTGAGTTCCAATTGCTTTAAATTGGAACCCCACAGCAATAGATTCTGAGACTAGGATTAGGATGCACAGATTTATTTGGGAGGTGATCCCAGGACATAACAGGAAGGTAGGTAGGCAAGACAGCCATTAAACACAGTTCACAAATCAAGTACATCCACACTCAAGCTATCTTTCCTACCAGAATAGTTCAACCACATGGACCACCAGAAGTCCTGCCCATTCTGGGGACTCTGTTTCAGCACAGTCTTTAAGGGCTGGTTCCAAGAGGATCCATAGCTCAGTACATACCCCTTCTGAGTCATGCCGATTTTAACAGTATGAGGCAGAGAAGCTGCAGGTAGACAGGTGCTGCAGTAAAAAGCTGCTGGCTAGAAGGGGACTGAGTGCAGAGGGCATGTGGGAGGTCACAGACAGCCCGCTACAGAGACCACTTCTCTGGAGCTGGGCACTCACTCAACTTCTGCATCAGTGATGTTAGCACCACACACCTTCAAAGCTGAGGCTGCATCTATGCTTTGGGAAAAAACGACCCAGGGCTTGTTCCCACAGAGTGCTTGCTGTCTTGCCAGGTCTCCCCCCATCCCTCCATCCTGTACTTGTGCCCCCAGGTTTTGAATTAAATGTTCATTTTGCATTTCTCCCTGGAAATACTCATTCTTTCAGTTTCAGCCCAAGACTCCAGCCTGTGAAATCATGGGGCCTCTTCACTCGATTATCTATCACACCAGCTGTGCCTCCGAGCTTTAGTGGTGGCCAAACCTTGAATACTGCCTTTTGTCCTTTTGTTTTCTTCAGCTTTTTAAGACACAAGTTATACTTGTTCATTATGAAAATTTATTAGAAAAGTTGATTAGTAAATTGAAGGGGATAGTGGTGGGTCCATTATCCCATCACTCAGAGATAACCACCGTTCATACTTCAATTCAGGTTCTTGTAGAATTTTATTAAGGCGTAAAAATATTTTTCCTGGAAAATGGAATCATATGAAATATACTGTTTTGTAATTTGCTTTTTTACCCTTAAAAAAATACATGCTGCATGTTCACAAATTCTTTGTCTCCTCCCTCCATTAGAGATAGTTCCCCTGCTCTTGAGTGTGGACTGGACCTGGAAACTCAGCTTCTCACATATGGAAAGGGAAAATCAGGAACTTTGTAGCAGGAACACCTGGCAGACGCCACCATGACCCAGTAGTCAGGGCTAAGGTCGCCAGTGGCAAGCGGTGTGGCTGTCACACGCCCCCTGTGCGGAGCGGTGAGCTGGCTTCACCTTGGGGTGCTCGCCCCCAAGCCACTCACCCCAATCTAATTGTGAAACAGTAAGAGAGAAAGGAATTGAGGGACATTCTATAAACATCTGACCCATCCTCTTCAGAAGTGTCAAGGTCATGAAAAACAAGACTGAGAAACTGTCACAGATTAGAGAGGACAAAGGCATGGCAACTAGACACACACAGTGTCCTGGACTGGGGCAGGGAACAGAAGAGTCCTTGTGGAAAAGTGGTAAAATGCAGATGAAGTAGATAGTGTAAGAAGTAAGACTGTAGGGATGCTGACTTCTTATCTTTGATAAATATACAATGCCTCTACAAGATGTTAGCATTCAGAGAAGTGTGTACGAACGGTTCATTAGAACTCTCTGCACTATATTTGCAACTTTATTGTAAATCTAAACTTATTTCAAAATAAAAATGGTTTTGAAAATCTATATGCTGAACATTTTCCAGCTCAACAGAGATCTACAATAACATTTTGATGACTGCCTAGCATCTCATTGTGTAGAAATACCAAATTTCACTTAATATCTAGTTTTTTTTCCTTCAAATTTTTCTATTTAACAACACTAAAATGAGAAGTCTCTTAAATTAAATTCTGTGTGCTTGTGTTTAGAATAAATTCCAAAAAGTAGAATTTCTGGGTGCATTTTAAATTCTCTTTTCCAGTGTCTGGGAATTCCTGTACCATTATTCCTGGAAGAGTTTGTGTAAAGTGCAACTCCTCAGACCACACCCTGACATGCTGAACTCAAACCTCCGGCGTATAGGCTGAGGAAACTTCATTTTCACAGGCAGATCAATCTGTTTGGGAAGGCGGGTCGGGCCTTGCCTAAAGGCCCTTCGGGGGAGTCACAGATGCCCTGGATGGCCCTCGCTCTCACAGACTGAGCTGACACTCTCTGTGATGACTTGGCTCCTGCAGCTGGAGAAGCCGCAACCCCAGGGGCGAACTGAGCAACAGTTAGTTTTTGGGTGCAGTCTCCGCAGAGTATTCTGAAGGAAACACAGGGCTGCAGCCAGGAGGGTGGAGCTTTGTTCTTTTCAAATCCAAGGGCAGAGCTAAGTATGAGAAGGGAGAAGATGAACAGCCCATCTCCTCAGACTTCCTCTCTCCTCCACAGACCTGGGAGCTGTGGGTGGATAGCGGCCTCCCTGCCTGGTCATGAGGAGAGGAGAGCGATTCTTCAGCTGCCAGTAAAGCTGTCCCTCCTACTTTCTAGGGTGACCGGGTCCTCCTGGTTTGCCCAGGACTTTCCCAGTTAAAGCGCTGTGTCCCAGGAAACCCTTCAGTCGCAGGCAAATTGGGATGGTTAGTTACCCCAGGTGGCCTAAAGAGAACCCTGGGCCCTAAATCAGGTATCTCCCTACCCAACTACATGGTTAGAACAAGTTCTGAAGTTTTAGAGAAGGACCCAAGATGCTCCCCGAGTCCTCCATCTGACTCCTCTTCCAGAACGCCTCTCCTTCTGCCAGCAATACCTTCCTCCACCTGGCAGCCTGCCTCACCCCTCTAGGTGCCTTCCATGCATCAGCCAACACCTGTTCAAACAGCAAAGTTCAGTTCCACTATCACCTCCTCCAGGTAGCCTTCTGGCCTCTCTACAGGCTAGGCTAGATGACAATACCCCGATGCTCCCTGTAAGAACACCAATCCCTCACCAGGAGAATCAGCATAGCATAAAGGCTATAGAGAGACCCTATAGCCACAATCACCCACTCCCTGAATTTCTGCTCTCCTGTTTAGCAGCCATATGACATTGGGCAAATTACTTAACATTCCCAAGCCTTTGTTTCTCTATCTGTAAAATGGGTTTAATAATGTTGCCTGCCTCATAATGAGAGTATTGGATGAGATTAAGTGAGAAAATCAGGGTATAACTTACCACATAGTAGATGTTCAATAGATGTTTTTGAATGAATGAGTGCATGAACACATAGAGTTGAAAAATTCAATTCAAGCCAAAAGCCATCTAGGCAATGTTTTGTTCTTCATTTCCTCATCCCATCTACTATCCTATACTTGCAACTTCCTTTACCACAGATATTCTAATCTTCCCAGTGCCATGGACCCCTATGGTAACCTCGTTTATGAACCCCTTCTCAGAGTAATATTTTTTAATTAATTAAATAAAACAGTAGATTATAAAGTAAGTCAATTATTTTGAAATCATTGTTAAAATGTAAAATATAATTAAAGATGCAGCAATATATAGCTTCTATACAAACACATTAAATAAGACCTAGCAGCAGGTCTAATAATGACTATAATCGAAGTAATGATGAACTTAAATGACATCTTATGATAACTTCAAAAACACAAATGGAATAGAAAAATATCCATGATTTTTCTCACAGTCCTGCTAATTCTTCTGTCTGCCGCCTATGTTTATAATGGAAGGAAATGCAAGATCGTACCTGCAGGTCAGTAAAAATGAAGGTGCCGTATTTTGCCAGTCCAGGTCGACAGATCCACCAACTTCTACTCTTGGGCTCTGGGCGGGGGGCTCTATGGGGCCCAGGTTGAGAACGCCAACTGTCCGAACCAGCAACCTGGGGATGTGCCAGAGAGTGGCTTCCCTCCAGCCTGGGGTAGAGCTGGAGATCAGAGGATGTTCCATGTCCCAACCCCTCCTAGAACACTTGGGGTTGCTCTCATTCTAACCCTTAAGAGCCTTTCTTACACATCAGGAGCATTGCTATGTAGGCATTTCCTGGTTTCCAGAAGGCAGGTCTATGGGGATGGCTAGAGCAGCAGCCCCAAGTCTCCAGAAGGATTCCTCTGGCAAAACTCATGGGGGACGGATGCAGGTAGTGCCCTGCTCTGGTGGACTCTAAGACAGGGCAGGTCCATGTACTATGCAACGAAGGATCATACAGCTCAGGGACCTCTGTTCAGGTAAAAATCACAAAATTAGGTTAAAAAAAATGAACATCTAGGGTGAGAAAAGAAAAAGACAACAAATTAAGCAAACTATTGAAGAGTTGACAACAGAAACACCACAAAAACAAAAAAATAGCATATTATTTTTATTAAGTAACTGCCTGACACCCGTCTAAATATTTTTTTTTTGGTATCATTAATGTACAATTACATGAGCAACATTGTGGTTACTAGACTCTCCGCATTATCAAGTTCCCACCACATACCCCATAACTGTCACTGTCCATCAGCGTAGTAAGATGCTATAGAGCCACTACTTGTCTTCTCTGTGCTATACTGCCTTCCCCGTGACCTCCCCTATATTATGTGTGCTAATCGCAATGCCCCTTCCCCCCTTTATCCCTCCCTTCCCACCCACCCTTCCCAGTCCCTTTCCCTTTGTTAACTGTTAGTCGATTCTTGGGTTCTGTGAGTCTGCTGCTGTTTTGTTCCTTCAGTTTTTGCTTTGTTCTTAAACTCCACAGAGGAGTGAAATCATTTGGTACTTGTCTTTCTCCACCTGGCTTATTTCACTGAGCATAATACCCCCTAGCTCCACTCATGTTGTTGCAAATGGTAAGATTTGTTTTCTCTTATGGATGAATAATATTCCATTGTGTAATGTACCACATCTTCTTTATCCATTCATCTACTGATGGAAACTTAGGTTGCTTCTATTTCTTGGCTATTGTAAATAGTGCTGCGATAAACATAGGGGTGCATATGTCTTTTTCAAACTGGGTTCCTGCATTCTTAGGGTAAATTCCTAGGAGTGAAATTCCTGGGTCAAATGGTATTTCTATTTTGAGTTTTTTGAGGAACCTCCATATTGCTTTCCACAATGGTTGAACTAATTTACATTCCCAGCAGCAGTGTAGAAGGGTTCTCCTTTCTCCACATCCTCGCCAACATTTGTTGTTCTTTGCCTTTTGGATGTTGGGCTTCCTAACTGGTGTGAGGTGATATCTCATTGTGGTTTTAATTTGCATTTCTCTGGTAATTAGCAATGTGGAGCATCTTTTCATGTGCCTGTTGGCCATCTGAGTTTCTTCTTTGGAGAAGTGTCTGTTCAGATCCTCTGCCCATTTTTTAATTGGATTATTTGCTTTTTGTTTGTTGAGCTGCATGAGCTCTTTATATATTTTGGATGTCAATTCTTTATTGGGTATGTCATTTATGAATATATTCTCCCATACTGTAAGATGCCTTATTGTTCTACTGATGGTGTCCTTTGCTGTACAGAAGCTTTTCAGCTTCATATAGTCCCTCTTGTTCATTTTTGCTTTTGTTTCCCTTGCCTGAGGAGATATGTTCATGAAGAAGTCACTCATGTTTATGTCCAAGAGATTTTTGCCTATGCTTTTTTCTAAGAGCTTTATGGTTTCATGACTTACATTCAGGTCTTTGGTCCATTTTCAGTTTACTTTTGTGTATGGATTAGACAATGATCCAGTTTCATTCTCTTACATGTAGCTGTCCAGTTTTTCCAACACCAGCTGTTGAAGAGGCTGTCATTTCCCCATTGTATATCCATGGCTCCTTTATCATATATTAATTGACCATATATGTTTGGCTTAATATCTGACTCTCTATTCTGTTCCACTGGTCTGTGGGTCTGTTCTTGTGCCAGTTCCAAATTGTCTTGATTACTGTGGCTTTGTAGTAGAGCTTGAAGTTGGGAAGCGAGAACCCCCCCACACACACTTTATTCTTCCTTCTCAGGATTGCTTTGGCTATTCAGGGTCTTTTGTGATTCCATATGAATTTTAGAACTATTTGTTTCAGTTCGTTGAAGAATGCTGTTGGTATTTTGGTAGGGATTGCACTGAATCTGTATATTGCTTTAGGTAGTATAGCCATTTTGACAATATTAATTCTTCCTACACAAGAGCATGGGATGAATTTCCATTTGTTAGTGTCCTTTTTAATTTCTCTTAAGAGTGTCCTGTAATTTTTAGGGTATAGGTCTTTCACTTCCTTGGTTAGGTTTATTCCTAGGTATTTTATTCTTTTTGATGCAATTGTGAATGGAATTGTTTTCCTGATTTCTCTTTCTGCTAGCTCATCATTAGTGTATAGGAATGCAACAGATTTCTGTGCATTAATTTTGTATCCTGCAACTGTGCTGTATTCAAATATTAGTTCTACTAGTTTTGGAGCGGAGTCTTTAGGGTTTTTTTATGTGCAATTTCATGTCATCTGAAAATAGTGACTGTTTGACTTCTTCCTTACCAATCCGGATCTCTTTTATTTCTTTGCTGTGTCTGATTGCTGTGGCTAGGACCTCCAGTACTATGTTGAATAAAGGTAGGGAGAGTTGGCATCCCTGTCTTGTTCATGAACTTAGGTGAAAAGCTTTCTTCAGCTTCTCACTGTTAAGTATGATGTTGGCTGTGAGTTTGTCTTATATGGCCTTTATTATGTTTAGGTACTTGCCCTCTGTACCCATTTTGTTGAGAGTTTTTATCATGAATGGATGCTGAATTTTGTCAAATGCTTTTTCAGTATCTATGGAGACGATCGTGTGGTTTTTGTTCTTCTTTTTGTTGATGTGGTGGATGATGTCAGGATTTTCGAATGTTGTACCATCCTTGCATCCCTGAGATAAATCCCACTTGATCATGGTGTATGATCCTCTTGATGTATTTTTAATTTGGTTTGCCAGTATTTTTGCATCTATGTTCATCAGGGATATTGATCTGTAATTTTCTTTTTTTGTGGGGTCTTTGCTTGCTCTTGTTATTAGAGTGATGGTGGCTTCACAGAATGAGTTTGGAAGTATTCCCTCCTCTTCTATTTTTTGGAAAACTTCAAGGAGAGTGAGTAATTATGTCTTCTCTAAATGTCTGATAAAATTCAGCGGTGAATCTGTCTGGCCCAGGGTTTTTGTTCTTGGGTAGTTTTTTGATTACTGATTCAATTTCCTTACTGGTAATTGGTCTGTCTAGATTATCTGTTTCTTCCTTGGTCAGTCTTGGAAGGTTGTATTTTTCTAGAAAGTTGTCCATGTCTTCCAGTTTATCCATATTGTTTGCATATAGATTTTCATAGTATTCTCTAATAATTCTTTGTATTTCTGTGGTGTCTGTCATGATTTTTCTTTTCTCATTTCTGATTCTGTTTTTGTGTGTAAGATTCTCTTTTTCTCTTAATAAGACTGTTTAGGGGTTTATCTATTTTGTTTATTTTCCCAAAGACCAGCTCTTGGTTTCATTGATATTTTTTCTATTGTTTTATTCTTCTCAATTTTATTTATTTCTTCTCTGATCTTTATTATGTCCCTCCTTCTGCTGACTTTGGGCCTCATTTGTTCTTCTTTTTCCAGTTTCAATAATTGTGACTTTAGGCTATTCATTTTTTATTGTTCTTCCTTCTTTAAATAGGCCTGGATTACTGTATACTTTCCTCTTAGAACTGCCTTTGCTGCATCCCGCAGAAGTTGGGGCATTGTGCTGTTGTTGTCATTTGTCTCCATATATTGCTTGATCTCTGTTTTAATTTGGTCATTGATCCATTGATTATTTAGGAGCATGTTGTTAAGTCTCTATGTGTTTGTCAGCCTTTTCGTTTTCTTTGTACAATTTATTTCTGGTTTTATGCCTTTGTGATCTGAGAAGTTGGTTGGTAGAATTTCAATATTTTTTAATTTACTGAGGTTCTTTTTGTGGCTTAGTATGTAGTCTCTTCTGGAAAATGTTCCATGTGCACTTGAGAAGAATGTGTATCCTGCTGCTTTTGGGTGTAGAGTTCTTAGATGTCTGTTAGGTCCATCTGTTCTAGTGTGTTGTTCAGTGCCTCTGTGTCCTTACTTATTTTCTGTCTGGTTGATCTGTCCTTGGGGAGTGAGTGGTGTGTTGAAGTCTCCTAGAATGAATGCATTGCATTCTATTTCCTCCTTTAATTCTGTTAGTATTTGTTTCACATATGACGGTGCTCCTGTGTTGCGTGCATAGATATTTATAATGGTTATATCCTCTTGTTGGACTGCCCCCTTTATCATTATGTAATGTCCTTCTTTATCTCTTGTTACTTTCTTTGTTTTGAAGTCTATTTTGTCTGATACAAGTACTCCAACTCCTGCTTTTTTCTCCCTATTGTTTGCATGATATATCTTTTTCCATCCCTTCACTTTTAGTCTGTGTATGTCTTTGGGTTTAAGGTGAGTCTCTTGTAAGCAGCATATAGATGGGTCTTGCTTTTTTATTCATTCTATTACTCTGTGTCTTTTGATTGGTGCATTCAGTCCATTTATATTTAGGCTGATTATCGATAGATATGTACTTATTACCATTGTAGGCTTTGGATTCGTGGTTACCAAAGGTTCAAGGGTAGCTTCTTTACTATTTAACCATCTAACTTTAATTCACTTATGCTATTATAAACACAGTCTGATGATTGTTTTTTTCTCTCCCTTCTTATTCTTCCTCCTCCATTCTTTATATGTTAGGTGTTTTATTCTGTACTCTTTTGTGTTTCCCTTGACTGCTTTTGTGGATAGCTGATTTTGTTTTTTGCCTTTAGTTAGTATTTGGTTGGTCTGCTTTCTTTGCTGTGATTTTTTTCTCTAGTGACATCTATTTAGCCTTAGGAGTGCTTCCATCTAGAGAAGTCCCTTTAAAATATCCTGTAGTGGTGGTTTGTGGGAGGCAAATTCCCTCAACTTTTGCTTATCTGGAAATTGTTTAATCCCTCCTTCAAATTTAAATGATAATCTTGCTGGATACAGTATTCTTGGTTCAAGGCCCTTCTGTTTCATTGCATTAAATATATCATGCCATTGTCTTCTGGCCTGTAAGGTTTCTATTAAGAAGTCTGATGATAGCCTGATGGGTTTTCCTTTGTAGGTGATCTTTTTTCTCTCTCTGGCTGCCTTTAATACCCTGTCCTTGTCTTTGATCTTTGCCATTTTAATTATTATATGTCTTGGTGTTGTCCTCCTTGGGTCCCTTGTGTTGGGAGATCTGTGGGCTTCCATGGTCTGAGAGACTATTTCCTTCCCCAGCTTGGGGAAGTTTTCATCATTTCTTCAAAGACACTTTCTAGCCCTTTTTCTCTCTCTTCTTCTTCTGGTACCCCTATTATGCAAATATTTGTTCCATTTGGATTGGTCACACAGTTCTCTTAATATTCTTTCATTCCTAGAGATCCTTTTATCCCTCTCTGCCTCAGTGTCTCTGTATTCCTGTTCTCTGATTTCTATTCCATTAACAGTCTCTTGCACCTCATCCAGTCTGCTCTTAAGTCCTTCCATTGTTTGTATCATTTCTGTTATCTCCCTTCAGACTTAATGATTACCCTTAGCTCTTGCATATTCCTCTGCAGGTCCATCAGCATGGTATGACTTTTATTTTGAATTCTTTTTCAGGAAGATTGGTTATATCTGTCTTGCCAGGCCCTGTCTCTGGTGGTGAGTGATTTTGGAGTGGACCAGATTCATCTGCTTTTTCATGGCAATAGAAGTGATCACCGGCGAGTGGCATGCGTGTCAGCTGGGAGTAGAAAGTCCCTTCCTGCTTGCTGGTCATCTTGCCCTTCTTCGCTGCCTGTGCCAGTCACCCGCACACATGGAGCAGTCTCTGCGTTAATCCCCCGAGCTGCCGTGGGCGGGGTGGCCCTTGAAATAGCCTAGGGCACTGGCAGGCATTGCAGATGAGTGGCGTGTCCATCTAAAATATTTTTGTCCTTCATTTATTTGTCTGCATTCACTTGGGTTGCATCATGACATAACAACAATTTTATAATATTTCTCTACAGAGCCAGTAAAAAAGCATATTGTCTTTCCTCTAGCATGGTTGATCAAATTTTTTATTATTGATAGTTCATAAAGTTTCTTATAGCTTCACAACTCATTATGGGTAAGGACATATACATTTTCAGGATTGGTGTCAAATTTGGGGGATTTTTCTAAGTTGAAATGTCTCAGAGCATTTCACATTTTCTTATGGAATGGTTCATGTTAACTATGCTTGAGTTGAAGACTCCCATTAACCAGTTTGTCATCCAGAGCATCCTCACAGTGGCACATGAAAATGTTGACGCCATCATATCTGATGAGAGAGAACTTCCATTTTCACTAGGCATTGCAGACAACTAAATCCTTTGCTTAAACTTGCATGTATTTGGTAAGTGAAAGAAATTTCCTCAAAATATATTTCATACCTTATTTCTCTTCCACCTTTGACATGGTTCCATGCTGTGTGCTATGGTCCATTTCAAATCTTGCAAAAATCAGTGGCTTTGCACATTTGAGATGTGCCAAGTGAGGCAACTATGTGGGTGCTAAGAGAATTCTTGGGAGTCTTTCCTACACTGGGTTATCCAGCATGACTCAGCTAAACCCCAAAGTGACCATGAACCATATCTCTCCATAGTCAGCTAAATGAGTGACCAACTCACTTGTCCCTTGGCTAGGTCCCCAAATTTCCTATGGCTGCTTCTACTGCTCCCAATTATGGGGCAATATGAGAGGACATCAGAGTGTAAAGGAGTGTGTTTTCATGGCTTGTGGTTAAAATATCTTGCCTTTGCAAATTTAACAAAAACATGTCACTCTGGAAACACTTTATTAGGCTCTCCCAGGGCCTTGGAAGAGGCCTGTGTAAGTCAAGAGACCTACAGTTTATGTTTATTTAGCATGACAGGGATCAGCCAGGCTTTCAGCTAAAGGCAACGGAAAACCAAGCTCAAAGTGACTCCACAATCAAGAAAACTTTTTGGTGCTCATACAGGAGGTCAGAAGTAGGCAGCTAGAGGGGGTGGCCCAGTAGCTCATCAGAGCCCCAGACTCTTTCTGCCTTTCTTCTCAGCCCTCTACAAAGTCAGCTGCCTTCTACACCTGTGTCCTCTTTGTTCTTGAGACCCCAGTTAGCTGTCTGCCTCCTCTATGAGTTTTCTGCCTCCTTTCCAAGTTTCACAGAACCTCCAGCCACCCTCTCCTTGTCTCAGGTGGGTTGCCCACTGGTCCTAAACTGATCACAGACCACACCACTGAGATTACTTCCAGCCCAGTCAAGCCTGTCCCTGGAGTCGAGGTCAAGGCCCCATATCTCACTGCTGCTCCTCCATGAGGGTAGAGTAGCCAGTCTGTTGCAGTCTTACAAAGGTCAGAGGTCAGCATTGATCAGTGGCCTACTGGGAACACAGAGTCATTTTCAACTTTGTTTCTGTGGAAAGATACCTTCAGAGCTCCAAGCCATCCATTTATTCTTTCATTTATTCAATAATCTTATAATGATGCCACCTGGGGCCAGGCCTTAAAATGTGACCTGGGGAGTCAGGGGACTCAGAGGCAGTCCTCACCTGACAGGAAGCAGACAACTGAGATGGAGAATGAGAAGATGAGCCCCAAAGACTGAGGAGGGCCCAGGAAGAGTCCTGGATGCTGGTTCATCTCTACGGGGAGAAGGTGATGCAGAAGAATGATTCAAGGGTGCAAATGCCCCAGGTGAGGAGGAGAGGGACTCAGCACTTTGTGTGGCTAGAGAGTAGGGGAGCCCTGGGCATCCTGCCGGGCAGGCATTCAGCACATCATGCGGGTCTGTGTGTGGGTTTCAGGCCTGGGCTTCTTCCTGAGGGGAGATGTGCCAGTGAAGGTTGTTGAGAGTGAATGACATGGTCACAGTCAGGTCTAGAAAGGATTACTTTTTAAGCAGGTGTGGAACGATGCCAAGAGGGATGCCACTTAGGGGCTGAGTGGAAATTATTGCAAATTCTGTGTAGTTAGCTGTCCTGTATTTCCTCTGAAATGACCCCCTACAAACATCTTCTACCAATAACTCCTGAGAGAACCCCCAAAATCACCAAAAACAACAGCTTCTCTCCCAGTTTGCTCCCAGTTTGGGACCTTTGCCAGTCATCTCACAGCCACTTGTGTGTGTGTGTGTGTGTGTGTGTGTGTGTGTGTGTGTGTGTGTGTTGGGGCGGGGGCTAGTCAGTAACCAGCTTTTCCCTCTCACTATTTAATGTTCAAACACTTTGCAAAGATACCTAGAGTCAAGTATGAAAGACAAAACTGATTTCAGTGTCCCCAAGAAACTCCTTCTGTCCCTTGAAAGCCCTGAAATAGATGGAGGGAGGAGCAAATGCTGGCCAAGGAGAGAGCATTAAGCCATTATATGATCTTAGATATTTTATGTTTCCAAGTCTACATTTCCTCCTGTATCAAATGGAGAAGAGAATTTGCAGTTCTGCTAGTTCCTGGAAGGCAAGAATGGAGTGGAGAGAATAAGTTTTGGGAGTATAAGAGTTAAGTTTCCTTTTAGGATCCTCTGTATGGAAGAGTGTTACCACACTGGACTGTCCACTGCTAACAGCTTAGTAGTCTTACAATTGGTGCTCTAAAGAAAATTTAAACTAGAACGGCATATATCTTCCACACACTCTGGGGAAAGATGCACATATTTGGGGAAAATCAAGCCTTAACAGGATCTGACTTTGGAAGAGAAAGAATAACTTCCAAACAGAAAATATATTCTTATCTTCAAATGCTTGCTAGAGTGATTAGTAGAAAAAAGATGACATGGACATTGTCCTCAGCACTTTGAGGATACGGATATAGGGTGATGAGGCAATTGCCAAGTTCATTGGAAGAAATATGTAAGCAGTTTGACCCAGATCAACCTTAGGTAGACAATCAAACAGTGAACATGTGCCTAACATTTACTGTATGCCTAGATGAATACCATCCCACCAGTTCCTTATTTCTTTACTGTGCTTAAATATTACACAAAACATACCATCTTGACCACTTTAAGTGTACAGTTCTGTGGTGCTAAGTATAATCCCATTGTTCTGTGGCCATCACCCCCACCATAACAGAACCCTTCCATCTTCCCCAGCTGAAGCTCTGTACCCACTAACCACGAATTCCACTTATGTGAGGTAACTGGAAGAGTCAAAATTCACCATTTCCTATTAAGCAGATAACACTTTTTACATTTCACTTCTTACGCAATAGGGAATTAGTCACAGAACTGACACAGATTCATCAATTTACTTGTTCATTCATTGAAGCCACATGACTTAAGTGTAGCTACAGAGTAAGTGCCTTCTGTTGCTTGACATGAACGAGAGTGAGATAGGAAAAACATAAAAATGCCTCAGTAACTTCTGAGCTACATTTTTTCATAGGGCTGTGGAGAGCTGGCAACAAGGAGAAAGGATGTATTTTTGAAAGGATAAAGCCTCCTTATTACAGTATTACACAGAATTCCTGGTGCTACCGTTTCCTTCAGGAGACTCCAGGCTTGGCCAGTACCATGCATGTAAAACAATGAAGACATTCTGAGATTCTGCTTTCAAAGCCAAGAACAAGCTTCAGGAGGGAGAGGAAATGTCACCATAAAAGTCTGGGAAGAGGGAGGCGTCCTAGAGGCCACCCCGATGCAGCTTTTATCTGCACTGTTGTTTTATGGCACACCCTGCCTCACTTCCCTGAGCAGGGAGGGGAAGCTCTGCCAGGGGGAAGCCTGCTAGTTACTTCTTCAGTTCCAATGGCAGTTTGACTCTACCTGACAAAAAGCACTAAAGGTCAGGAATGTTTATTATCACATTTTTCCATGCATGAACGAAGCGGAGAAGCCCATGCCCATTCTTTACTGTTTTCCCAAGGAAGATGGAGCTCCGTGGTTGCCCGTATGTGTAAGTGAGCTTTCTCCACCTCTGCACTAGTTACATTTGGGGCCAGATCACTCTTGCTGTGCAGGCCGCGGAGTGCAAGGCAGGAAGCTTAGCAATGCGGCTGGCCTCTACTCACTGATGCTAATAGCACTACCCTGCCCCACATACACAGGCTGTGGCCAGGACAATCAAAAATGCCTGCAAATCACTGAAAGATGTTCTGTGGCAGTAGGCTTGCCAGATTTAGAAAATAAAAAATAGAAAAATTGAAAGGATGTCTAGTTACATTTGAATTTCAGAGAAGTCAGGAATCACTTTATTATAATATTTGGGATATACTTATACTAATAAGTTATTCTTTATCTGAAATTCAAATGTAACAGGACATCCTGGTTCATCCAGCAACCCTACCTGGAGGGCAAAATCACTTCCAGTTGAGAGCTTTTGGTCTTGGGTAAGCAGACATTCTGGTTTGCCCAGGACCACCCTGGTCACATCACTAAAAGCCCGGCAACCCAGGAAACATGCCAGAACCATGCAAACCATGACGAGTGGCTCCCCTGGGAGGCCTGCCCTCAATCCTTCACAGCACCAAGGGGAGCTTTCAGGTCCCCCTAAAGCCTCCCCACAGCCCTTGGGAGGTGCTGATATTTCAGTGGATGGAAAGACTTCATTGACAGATTGATGGACAGAGCTCTCTGTAGGAGCTATTAAATGGCCCTTTTTTTTTGCTGAATTGTTGATTCACAAACACAATCAAAACATTACCAATAATGGCTCAAGTCAACCTTCAAAGTGGCCTATTGATTTTGACAGCCTCAGAGTAGATGATTCTTCCCAGAAAAAAACCCCATGTCCCAGATGTTTCATCTTAAATAGTCCAATATCTAGAGCTAATGGGACTTCCCCACCAGCTAGTGACACTGCAACTATGCTTTGGTTTTCCTATAAATCCTCAAGATGGATTTTTTTGTGAGCTGTTGTTACCTTAATTCAGAATTATATTGACTGGTCTCCCCAGTGTCCTGGGCTGTTGCTAAGCAATGAGTTTTTTTTTTCCTGTGATTTTATATTGGGCAGAATTGCAAAGTGAGGCGGGAGGTGGGTGTTCCAGAAGATTCTTCTGCACTAATGTGTCTATTGCTACCCATGGTGTTACTCAGTCCACCATACACCCCGTGCCTCACTCTGCAATTTTTTCACAGAACTCTGGACATAGGCAATATGAAAAGGAAATCCATTGTGGGTTTCTTGAGCCCATTGGGTTTTCAGTCACTATAATGGCCACCTCATAACTGTATTAGTGGTACATGGAGGTAAAAATAAAATGATCTTCAAAAACTTGAAAAAGAAGCCTTTCCCTAAGAATTAAACTGAGAAATATCACATACAATGGTTGTGACTAATTTGGTAAATGTGCCACTGAGAAGTCCGGGAATACCACATAATTCCCATAAAGGCATCCGGACATGGTCTCTGAGGAGCAGGAGGCGATATGACTGCAGTGGTGGGCTGGAGCCTGCCTGTACTGGTTTGGGGCGGCCACTGTGCACAGCTCTTCCCACTGGTCACTTGAAATCACTCTTGATGGGAGTATTTACACTGTGGAACTCGGCAAATCATTTTTTTTTCCTTCCAGAGAGATATGTATGAAGAATTTACTAGTCTACCATGGAATGAAAGTATAAGTAATACCTAAAGGCCTGGCCAGTTGAGATGGGGACCATTCTGGGGAAGGACTGTATAAACAGCTTAGCACTGAAGCAGGAACCCCAAGACTTGGCCTTTCTCTTATCATAGCCAGGGAAGCAGGGCCCAGCCCTTCCAGGTGCTGATGCCATCTTAGTTTTAGGGGCATCCTGCCTGTTGATCTGCTTCAGGTTCCCTTGGGACCTTCTGAATATAACTTGGCTTCCCAAGCTTTGGATTGTAATGCTGGCCAGTGTTATTTCCCATCATAAATGAATAAATCAGCATTCCAGGCTTGCATATCCATTCTGGGAGCATGAATGCTTCCCACTGTTGGGTTACATCTCAGGTGTTTGGAAGGAACCAGATGCCCTGGATTTGAACCTCAGCTCCGCTACTTTCTGGCCGTGTAATCTGGGGCATGTTCCTCTCAATGTCCTCACCTTAGTCCTTGCCTCTGATTGAGACCCGCTCAGCTTGTACCTACTCTACCATGCACTGATCACAGCCTTCCTCAAACCATTTGTTTTGTTTTATTTCTAGTCTTGTCTCCACCAACTAAATTTTATGATGCTTGAAAACAAGGACAGCACTTTATATGACTCTCATATCCCCAAAAAGACCTGTCCCGGTGCTGCCCATGAAGCAGGTGCCCGGACAAGCTCACTGAGAAGTAATTGATCAATACAGCTTTCTGGGTATTTTCCAAGAGGAGCACAAGGTATGCTTCACACAAACCCATCAGAAGTGCCAAGCCTGCCATTGCCCATTGCATGCTCTTCCCTTATTTTTCACTTCTGTGGGCCCTTTTGTCTCGAGGACATGATTCCAAATGTACCAGTTAGGATGCTTTTGGGCCCAGAGAACAGAGGGCTCCAATTCACACTTGGCTTCAACAATAAGCAAGTCAGAGGCAATATAATCTGAAAGTGGGTACAGATCAGCTGCCAGGTGATACTGTCCTTAGAGAGCCAGGAACTTTCCATCTTACCACTCAGCCACCTTTGATGCCGGCCTCTCCTACAGATGACAGAAAGATGAACATATGTGACAGGGGCTCATGGTCAAGTCCCCAGGGAGAGATGTGATACCCCTCTCTGAGTTTGCTTCTTAGGAGAGCATAAGCCTTTCCCACTCCCAACCCCACCACCCAGGCTTTCTGTCACATCTCACTGGTCAGGAGTGGGTCACATATCCTTTATGTAAACAGTCACTGAGCACAGATGACCCCACTGCCAGGCATCATTACTGTTCCTCCAGGCTTTGCTGACTCTCCCACCAAAATGGGGGAAATAACTTTCTTTCCACTCTTCTGTACATCTGACAAAGTAATGCAAAAATGCTCCTGAATTTGTAGTGAAAATCACTAGCAGAGACTGCAGGTGCCTTGCCGGTATTTCTTGGACTTTGTTATTGCACTTTGTGACAACCGACTTCAAACCCAAGTGTATGCATCCTGAGCCTGCGGCCTTTACTTGGAGCCTGGGAAGCCTGCTGTGCCCCCGAGAATCAGGCAGAAGTGCCGGGTCATTACCATCCCAGCCCCCAGCAGCTTGAACCCACAACTCTCAGGGAATGGCATATAAGTACCCCAGCTGCCTCACTCCAGGGTGGAGGGCATCACTCCGAGATGTGTGTTCTGCACTGTCTCCCCAATTTCCCCACAGGGGCAAGCTCAGGTTCACTTCTCCCCCTCCCAACCTCCCCAGAATCCCCCCACTTCCCAGAATCCTCATCTCAGGGTCTGCTTCTGAAAAACACAAACTAAGACTTGAAGTGGAACCTACAACCCCGTGTCCCCCTGTGGCCCAGGCATGGGTCATCTGTGAGGGGACTAAAATATCAGAGGGCAGGGGGAAGACACTGAGTTCGTGTCCCAAACACCCTCTCCGCCCACTCCACATGGAAGTGCCCAGCACCTAGCAGACCATCTACGAGCGCTGGCTTCTTCCCATCCTTCTTTTCCCCAGAACCACATTCCCAGTAGAAGCAGAACTAGAAAGAACAACGTGATCTGTCATTTGTAGTCTGGGCTGCACGTTTCCCTCTGATTACCTCAGGAGGCTACTTATCATGTAATTCACGGGAGCTGCTCTCTATTGAAAAAAACAAATGGAGGGGGCAAAGTTCAGGGGTGGGACAAAGGAAAGAAGGAATAAGGAAAGACAAAGACCCCAAACTATGATCTAGAAAATGTCCTGGTCTTTCTGAGGAGCTCTACCTATGGGAAGGGATGCCACACTAATGGGTGTAGATCATAGGAAGCGATTTTTTTCTTTTCTTTTTAATGGTGAGGATGTCAATATGACTGTCTTTAAGAAGTCCTGACACTGTATTATACCAAAGAACCCAGTGATATTTAACTCAGGCTGCAGCTAACTCTGATTCTTTGCATCCTAAGCTTTGCAAAGTAAAGACCACTTATCGTCACTTTTTCCAGCTCAAACCCTCCCTGAGACAATCCTGATACAGACCTCCATCCTTCACCCCAAGCCCTTGGGACCACATGTGTTTAGAATGTAGAATATATTTTAGAAAGGTAATTTTCACATGTCACATCTTATATAACACCCTTAGTGGGCTCTGAGATACCCTTAATCAATGGTATTCATATTTTTGCAGCAGCATGTATGCACATTCACATCATATGGGATCAATAATGGCTATAAATAGACTTCCCTTAGGGTAGGTCAGATATTTCTGATAAAAGAGGTAAGTCAGATCATATTTCACTGTTTTTTAGGTTGAAATTTACGTTTGGTTTGGATTTTAAGATTATGGATAAGGGATTATAGACCAGTAGAGGCATATTTTCATAACAATACATTAATATTCAAAAAATAAGTGAATTCTGGCTCTTGCCCAGAGTCTGGCCTCACCGGTGCCCATCTGAAAGCCCAGGTGGGGCTAGAAAAGGTCCCGACACCCCCAGGCCTAGTTCTATGACCAGCTGTGTTATCACAGGCTTCAGGGGAAAGGGGTCCCATGTGAAGCTAGAAACTGCCGGAACTCAAGGAGTCAGCCCGCAGAAGGCAGCCGAGGCAGTCTTCGTGATCATGGTATCATCCCTGCCAGGTAAGTATAGCCGAGGCAGTCTTCAAAGAGCCATATCAAGTGTCACATAGGTGTGGGGACAGCATGATAAAAGTTTAGGCTGAAATAGCAGGGAGAGAGGACTGTACACTTCTATTTGGCACTGGCCTCGACTCTGGAGGCAGATAGCTAGCTTGGACAGGTAAACACTAGCCAGGCCAGCCTTGCCTCAAGAAAGCGCAGTGAAAAGTGCACTCATTGCCTAGACACACAGACTCTTATCGTCCCCGCGGGGAAGGACTAAGTCAACAGATGAGTGAGGGAGGCTGGGCCTTAAGGGACTGCAAGAATGGTTCCTTCTGCCTGAACCGCTCTTAGTGGCATATCTAGAAAGTGTGTTTTTGCACGTGCTGCAATCTCTTTTCCATTAATTATTAAAAAGCTAAGTTACTTTGTTCTCCAGATGTCTTCTCTTCCTGGCAGGGTATATATTCAGAAGGTAGGCAAGTTGTTTCACATCCAGGACTCAGATCTTAGCTCTCAGATCCTTGTTCAGATCCTGAACAGCAGGGCACACAGGGCAGAACTCCATAGTGGAACAAAAATGGCACAGAGATACAGATATGGCTAGCAGATGGGTAAGGCCGTGTCTCCTGCCCACCCCCAGACAACCTGTTTACTAGGGGCCCAAGAACCTCCTGGCAAAAGCACTTGAACTACGGTGGTAATCAGAGTTCTGACATATCAACAAGACATGTTTTGTGAACTGAAGGTAAGTCCCATGAGGACCTTCTGTGGTTCTGTCCGGGGACACATATCTGGAGCTTGGAGAGCACCAGGCACGTTGCAGTTGTCACATGCATAATAATAGCAAACACACACATAGCCTGACTGGGGCCAGGTGTTGTTATAGGCATTTTACATGAAAGAACAGAATTGTAACAACATCTTGGGGAAGCATATGTTTGGGGTGCCACATCATGGCCTCTCGTCTCATCTCCGGTTTCAGTCCAGCTGTAATGGGAAGCTTCCTCCTTGGACAGGCTGTGTGCCCATGGCTTGCCCCTCTCAACCTTGGGGACCCACTGAAAGTACAGAAGTCAGCCCAGCCCTGAAGGGCAGTGCAGGTGACCCCCAGCCCCCGGCCCCCACTCCGGGGCAGCTCTCCACCAATGGGAGCGGGGAGCTGTGGATAATCACTCCTGCTGCCCTCCTTCAGGAGGACAATCCTGGGGTGCTCTGCACTCTTCTCGGAGGTCCCAGTGCAACTGGGATACCCCAACATGCAGCAGTGACCGTTTTTAAAATTTTTTTATTAAGGTATAGTTGATATACAGTATCATGCAGCATAGTGATTTGACAGTTATTAAATGCTCACCCCAACTAGTATAGTTACTGTCTGTAAACATAGAAAGATGTTACAGAAATATTGACTACATTTTTAATGCTGTACTTTTATCCCCATGACTAATTTATATTATGATAGAGATTTTCTGCCTCTTTATCCCTTCACCTAGTTCACCCACCCACCCCAACCCTTCTCCATGGCAACCACCAGTCACTTCTCAGTGTCTAGGCTGTTTTGTTCATTTTGTTTTGTTTTCTTTTTAGATTCCACATATAAGTGAAATCATATGATATTTGTAATACCCTCTAAGTCTTTCCATGTTGGTGCATATGGCAGGATCTCTTTTTTATGGCTGAGTAATATTCCATATATATACCACATCCTCGTCATCCATTCATCTATTGACAGACACTTTGGTTGTTTCCATATCTTAGTTATTGTAAATAATGAGGCAATAAACATAGAGGTGCATGTATCTTCTCAAATTGGAGATTTTGTTTTCTTCAGGTAAATTCCTGAAAGTGGAAACACTGGGTCAAATGGCATTTCTATTTTTAGATTTTGAGGAACCTCCATACTGCTTTCCCCAGTAGCTGCACTAATTTGCATTCCCACCAACAGTGCAGGAGGGTTTCCGTTTCTCCACATCCTCGCCCACACTTGTTATTTCTTGTCTTTTGCATAGTGGCCATTTGACTAGTGTGAGGTGATATCTCATTGTGGTTTTGATTTGCATTTTTCTGATGATTAACAATGTGGAGCATCTTTTCATGTGCCTGTTGGCCATCTGTATTTCTTCTTTGGAAAAATGTCTATTCAGGTCCTCTGCTCATTTTTTAATTGGGTTTCTTGGTTTGGGTTTTGAGTTATATGAGTTCTTTACATATTTTGTTGTTAACCCCTTATTGAATATATCATTTACAAATATAATCCCCCATACTGTAAGTTGCCTTTGTTTTGTTGACAGTTTCCTTTGCTGTACAGAAGCTTTTTAGTTTGATGGAGCCCCACTTGTTTATTTTTGCTCTTGTTTCCCTTGCCTGGTGTGATATGTCCAGAAAAAAATTACTCATGCTTGTATTCAAGAGATTTTTAACTGTTTTTTTCTAAGAGTTTTACAGTTCCATGTCTTACATTTAAGTCTTTAATTAATTTCAAGTTACTTTTGGAATGGTGTTAGGGAGTAACCCAGTTTCACTCTCTTGCATGTAGCTGCCCAGTTTTCCCAACACCACTTTTTAAGGAAACTGTCTTTTCCTTTTTGCATATTTTTGGCTCCTTTGTCATATATCAATTGACCATTCATATGTGGGTTTCTTCCTGGGTTCTCTATTCTGTTCCATTGATCTCTGGGTCTATTCTTGTGTCAGTACCATACTATTTTGATTACTGTAGCTTTGTGATATAGCTTGAAGTCAGGGAGCATGATACTTCCAGCTTTGTTCTTCTTTCTCAGGATTGCTTTGGCTGTTTGAGGTCTTTTGTGGCTCCATACGAATTTTAGAATTATTTGTTCTAGTTCATTGAAAAATGTTGTTGATATTTTGGTAGGGATTGCATTGAATCTGTAAATTGCTTTGGGAAGGATGGCATTTTGACAATATCAATTCTTCCTACCCATGAGCACAGGATAGATTTCCATTCATTTGTGTCTTCTTCAATTTCTTTTATCAGTGTCTTCTTATAGTTTTTAGAGGACAGGTCTTTCACCTCTTTGGTTAGGTTTATTCCTAAGTATAAGTATTTTATTCTTTTTGATGCAGATGTAAATGGAATTATTTTCTTGATTTCTCTTTCTACTAGTTAGTTGTTAGTATACAGGAATGCAACTGATTTTGTATACTGATTTTGTATCCTGCAAATTTTCTGACTCTAGTTATTAGTTCTAATGGTTTTCTATATATAGTATTCATGTCATCTGCAAATAGTGACAGTTGTACTTCTTCCAGCAGGGACCTTGATAACATACCTCATGCTGGCACTTCCCTCCTTTCCTGCTCATCTTCCCAGGCCTTTACTCCTGCTTTCTGAGATCACTTTCCAAAAAACAATCTGCACCCAAGTCTTTGTCTCAACTCTGCTTGCAGGGGTAGCCAAACCAAGATAGATTGATATCATTATTACATAGCTATTATCATTTTACAGATAGTCAATACACAATGAATATTTTTTGTTAGCCAAATGAAATAATGATTGTGAGGTTGGGGTGGCAGAATGATTTGAACCAAGTATCTAAAAGGCAAGACAGGGTCCTTGGTGATGAACAGAGGAGGAGGGAGAGCATACCTTCTGTTTTCTGCCCTGAGGCTTGAGACTGTCCTGACACAGCTGCACAGATAATCTGTGTGGCCAAGGGCAGAAGTGGGTATGGCCTGTGGGAGTAATTAAACTTGCCTCCTACTGAAATCTGGGTTTTGGGGGACTCGGATAGCCTTGCTGCACATCCCCATCACAGTGTGTAGCCAAAAGGAGCTAATCCTCTTCTTCCTCATGGTGGAGAGTTAGGTACCAGGAGGGCTGAGAGCATCAGTGGCCGGGGTGAGCTGAAGAGGTCTGCTCCTGAGGACCTTTCCTGGGCGAGGGCCAGCAGTCCCAGAGGATGTCAGGCTTGATGGGCAGTGGCAGACTAGGGGGGACTGTGTCAGAGCAGGTGGCTCAGTCTGGAAGTTGGGGGGTAGAATGCAGGAGACTTTTGGTGCTGCCAGGAGTGACTATAGGAGAGTGTACCACCAGAAGCCCAGATAGAAGTGCAGGAGTTTCTCAGCATGGCCAGCAGGCCTAGACTTGGCAGAGGATGGTGACAACACATGGCCACAATAACCTGGTGTGACTCATAAGTGCACATAAGCTGTCCTTAGAGACTCCCAGAAGTAGCGCCAAATGGGTCTTGCAAAAGACTGGAGTTCCTATTAACAACTAATGTGACATAATTTGGCCCCATGAATGGTGAGGCTTAGGGACAGCTGGTTAACAATGCTCTAACTTAAAAGAAATATTCCTAGAGTCCCTCACACAGCCCTCATCTGTGAAAGTGTGACCGCGGTTTCTGAAGACACGGCACCTAGGCGTGGGTCTCGGCTTAGCCACTCACTAGGTGTGCGCCAAGGATGTGTCTATGATGCATTCGCCTTTTTTTGTAAGTGGGCACAATATCAGTGACTGCTGGGAGATTTGTCACGAGGATTAAATGAGATTCTGCACTTAGAGCACTCAATACATAGAGTAATTGCTCGATATCTGTTAGAGAACATCATTACCATCAGCGCTCTGTCCCTGCCCCCAATTTATTTTTCTCAACTAAGGCTACAATTGTGCATATTGATCATTTTCTTTTACCATCCAATATCTGAACCCTCTTTTTATTTGGAGAATTCCCATTTTATTAGTCCTCATGGCCTTTGACACCTGCTTCTCACTGTAGACACTGACAGTGACAGAAACTGGTATTTCCTTCAGTCTTTGCAGCAGGGCACAGGCTGTCTCCAGGACCCGCCCACGCTGTGTCAGGTTGGGATTTGACCTAGCAGTTAGAAGCAGTAATGGTAGAGTCTGTTCTCTCCCTCTGCTGCAGGCTTGAGATCATGGCACACAGTAGGCAGCAACGCCGCCCAGAGTGCAACGGCTGGCAGAGCTGGGACATGCGATTCTGGGTGTTGCTCCAGGCTGCTTATCTTCCAGCTCAGTTATCCGCCTTCATACTAATTCTCTAGCTGCCCAGTGTCTTTTCTCCTCTGAACCACCCAAAAATCTCTTCTGCTTCAATCAGCAGTGGTTGGCTTCTGATGCCTTTAACTAAGAACCATGACTGACGCTGCTACATGGCAATGTAACTAAGCCATGGCCTGGAGCTCACAATGCCTCTCCCTGTGGGCACCTCCTAGAGTCACCAGCCATCATGTTTATAAATCTGGAGCCAGTGCGAGCCATGACTCATGAGGCCCTCATGGCTTCTTGCCTGCATTACTAAGACAACTCTTGCCTCTTCCTAACCTCCATACCACAGTCAGGACGATGTTTATAGAACACAGATCTGCACCCACCACCCCTCCTCCACTGGCTCCTCAGAGTCAAAGCACTAAGAGCAACCAATAGATCCATGGCATGTTCTGACCACTTCTCAGGTGCATATCCTCCCCCTGCCTGGCCTCAACCCCAAACAGCAACACTCACCTGTACATACACACTGTCCCATTGCTTGTAGCTCTCAGAACATGCCAAGTGCTAAGTCTACTCATCCTTTGTCCATAAAGACTTAGTTCAGAGGTCACATCCTCCAGGAAACCTTCTCTTCCTCATATGGATTAGATATTAGAGTTCCCTGGACACACATTTATTGTCAAATTTGTCAAACTCCTTGACAATTGCCTGTGTCTTTGTAAGTCTACCCCGTGACTCCCTCATGACAAGGATTTGTCCTTCATGTCCATTTCCAGCACCTAGAGAGGGGTAAGAGTTTGATCAATGGCTGCTGAATTACTGAAGGAGTAATTGCTGAGCCCATATTCTTTTCCTCCCTGGGGTCCCCTCAGTGCCTCTGCCCGAGTCCTTATGCTGTTCCGTGTGCCAGTGGTGACCGGTGAGCATGTCTTGTCCATCTTGGGCATTACAGCCCAGGATCAAGTACCCAATGTTTGTGAACTGGGTTTAATCTGAGGCAACAACATTGCAGAATTATTGAGAGCCTATCCAAACCCCTTTTGGGGTTCTCTTGCTCCCTTTCCTCTCAAGGACAAGTGGGCCCTGCCAGCCCCTGCCCACAAAGCCTCCTTAGCTCATGAGCATGGAACTATCTGACCATCTTCAGAGCGAGAAGATGGTCCCAAATGGCTGGAGTGCTCAAGAGAGGCCCAGCGCATGACAGGGATGGGAGGGCAGGTGTAGGCGGACCGGGGACAGGGACCTAGAGCTCTGGAGCCTCCTCCTGGCTTGGTGGGATCCAGGCTGCCCACTCTTTTCCCAGGGCCTTTCCAGAGTCATATCCAGCTCTACCACCCCCAAGGAAATCAGGAAAAGAAGGCACCAAAGAACTCCAGTCGGCAACCTATGTCTGTGCACAGATGAGGCATAGACATTTGCAGACTCACTTATGTCTGCACCCCGGGGCATTTGTTTTGAAGCAGCTTAGGACAGAAGTACCTACTCTTCTCTTTATCCCTCCTGCCCACCCATTGCATCCTGAGTCACTACAGTACAGCCCTCTGGGCCCAGACCTCCAATTTATTCCACCCAGGGACAGCTCTATTTCTTGTCCCTCTGCCCTCTCCTTTCTCCTTCCAATCTCTCCTACAGACAGTGAGGTGAGGCCGATTTGGGTCCCCCACATGATTATCCTCCACTTCAGCTTATACAGCCTTAAAATGGGGTCAACAATACCTGTTTTGTGAAGCTGGTAAATAAGATAACCATGCTAGAAGTCTAAAAACAGCCCATAAGTGCTGGTGTTTTTCTTTTCTTGACTCTGACCCTGGCAGCCCGGCAGCCTAATGCTCGCAGTATCAAGGGCCATATCCTGCCATGGCCCAGGAAGAGAGGAAGGAGAGAGGAGCCAGTGGCCTGGTGAGGATGCCAGGGATGAGAAATGATTGAGCCATTTCACAACAAAGGGTGATGCTCGCGGGCCTGGAGGAGTGGTCGCTGGGCCGCACCTGCTGGAAAGCAGCAGGGAACATCCATCCACATCAAGCAGTTAATTCCTTTGTCTCTGAGTGTTTAAATCATGAACACAATCAGTACTGGGCCCAATGTTGCAGCAGCCCTTCATCCAGAGGCTGCTAGGTGAACCACAAATGTGAAGTGAGCAGAGCAAGAATGCTTTTCCTCATTTGAAAAAGTAGGAAATGGGACTCGGAAAGAGTAAGTGGCATTCAGCCAGTAACTCATAGTTGGGATTCCAGCGCCAGACTCAGTTAAGACTCCAAGACCAGGTCTCTCCATTCTCTCTGCTCATAGTCAATGTTGGAAATTTCCACCATTGGGTTTCTCTCTCCCCTGAGCACTTAAATAGCCCTACTTCTCTGATACTCTGCACACAGAGTTATCAGAGCATTCAGCCCATTTGCTTATTAGTCCCACCACCCAGAGTGACATCTTTTCTTGCTCATCTCTTTAGAGCCAATGTTTAGTATATCCTGCTTTCCAAATTAACTAGTTCATCACCTAAAAGCAAAAGTAGATGCTGCTGGAGAGTGAACCAGAACAACCCATGCATGGCCTCGAATACCAGGCACAGGATATTATACTTAATCCTATAGACTGGAGATGCTCCAAAGGTTTTAGGGTGTAGCATAATCAGAGCTGCAGAACAGAATCTGTATGGGTCTGTGTGGAAGATGGCAGGCCGGAGTTTCCCATCACTGTGTTAATGTATGACACTATCTTAAACATGAGAAAGCTTTTGCTGAGGAAATTGTATTATGGTAGGGGATCTTGGAGAGGGGAGGGGAGATTAGATCCAGAATTCTCTAACCTAGAATTCAAGACCATTGGTGAATACTTACTTCCCCTTATAAGGTTCCCCTCCAACCTTATATACCCTACTTCCTGTTCTGTACTCCAGTCCTTTCAAGCTACTTACAATCCTGAAAAGATCTTATTAATTCCAGACACCACCCTTTTTCCCATGTGATTTTCTCTGCCTGCAATGCCTCTTTTCTCATCTCCTTGGGAAATTCCTTTTGAGCGTTAGTATCTTGGACAAATTCTAGGTCTCTTCTGCCACTCAGTCTACTCCCTAAAGGACTGGTGATATGGTTGGGTCAGTTATGAGGGCATTTACTGGGACTAAAGGTGGAGTTTTGGGTGTAACCCTGTAGGGAGGGTTCGAAGGCTCTAGAAGCCAGACTGGTAGCCTGAATGACCAGCCGCTCCATCAGTCCAGAGTTTACCTGGAGATTGTTCAGCATAGGAAAAAATGAAACAGAGGTTTGCGTGAGTTTCTCTCCAAGTTAGACTGAAGATAGATACCTGGGTGACTCGTGCTCCCCAAGTCCTCCTCCTCTCAGGTAGCAGCTGGTGTGAGTCTTGAGAGGCAGAGAGAAGGAGACTGTACCCAGTTACGCTACCACAGCAGGGTCTGAGGGCATCCCTTGCTCTATATCCTGAGTGGCACTTGGTGTTTGGGGTTTTGTTTGCTTTCTGCCTGCCCCTTAGCAGTCACATCACTTCTGCTCCTCCATCCCTGAGGCCATTTATGTACTGCTTTCCTTCCAGGAATTCTGGGACCTGCGGTCTTCTCCACTTTGTTATGTAGCAGTGACGATTTAGTGTCTCAGCACCATTTGTAATTGGCATTCTGTCCCAGCATGCCCGGTGGGCCACTCCTTCCTAGCCTGGTTCTAAAAAACAAACTCTCAGATGTAGCCAGATTATGTACCATAAGGGTAGTTCTAATTCTGTCCTTTTCTCTTTCTCTTAAGAAAGCATACTAGTGCAAGTAAGATAGGGTTATCATAGGCATTACCTTAAATCTGTCCTACTTTTCTTAGTGAAAAATTTACAAGCTTCACTCCCTTAATGATTTGTAGCAAATTTCTTGGTCACAATCCAACTAACACTGCAGGCTTGCTAGCAACCAGCATGTGACCCTGAGCAATTTCCTTCCTCTAGCACCACACTCAGATATGGGCAAGTAAGTGGAGCCTCTGCTCCAATCCTCCTGCCTCGGCAACCCACCTGCACTCCCTTGCTTTGGAATGTCTCCCTCAAGGCATTTCTTTTTTTTTTTTAAGTTTATTTTGGTATCATTAATCTACAGTTACATGTGCAATATTATGGTGATTAAACTACCCCTTCATCAGGTCCCCCCCACCAACCCCATTGCAGTCACTGTCCATCAGCGTAGTGAGATGCTTTAGAGTCACTACTTGTCTTCTCTGAGTTGTACAGCCCTCCCCGTGCTCCCCTAACATTACATCTGCTAATCGTAATGCCCCTTTTTTCCCCTCAAGGCATTTCTAAGAACACGTGATGACTTGGAACCAGGCAAGGGCAGCCCTAGGATTCACGTACGGCGTCCTGAGCACAGACTGCCATCCATGGGGGCCCCGGTCTCCACTTCTCCCTGTCAACCCTCTACCCCATGGGGTGTTGTTCTAGGGCTCCCTGATGAGCACTGTCCCCGTTGGAGGGCATGGTATTTCTTTAAAGGGATCACACAAGACTGGGGGCCAGGATGGTGTTAATATGCTGATTTGAGGTAACTCTCACATTAACTAGAGGATGCAGTCAGTTCTCTCAACTTCCAACAGTTCACCGAAAGTCCTCGGCCTTGGGCCCTGTGCACAGGCCCCTAGGTCAGCCTCACCCAATGCTGGTCTGACCACAGTGCCACTGCCTATCTACAGCTTTTGAGGGGGGCAGGGCTCCTTTACTCTGTATACTCCCTGCTGTGGGTCCCAGGGTAGAAACCCCACCCCCTCTGCAGGCTCCAGTCTTGTAGAGTTGGTGGTGCCCATCTCCTCCGACGATTTTCCCCACTGTTACTCCACAAGGCCAAAAGGCCTGCTGGATCAATGTCCTCTCTTCCCATCGATCAATGCAGTGACACCGTCCTCTCAGGTCAGTGTTCAGCTATGCTGGGCAAGGGGTGGTGATTCCTTGTGCTAATGGCTCCCTGCATGGGCTTTGGCCCTTCTGCTGCTGTGGAAGGCAGAGGTGCAGTCAGCACTGAGAGCAATCACAGTTTAAAGATGCAGGGATTACAGCCTAATGCAGTAGAGGATATGGTTGGAGGATATGTTGTTCTACATTTACACCATAAAATTCTAAAGAGCAAATTTAACAAGGCCAGAAAATGAAGTATTGTTCATGTTTTTTGCAGTATATTCTGGGTAAGACTTAGATTTGCCATTGTGATGGTCAGTTTTACGTGCCATCTTGACTGGGCTTTATTTCCCTGTTATTCAAGCAAATGCTAACCTAGGTAGATATGATAAAAATCTACCATCAGTTCACTTCATGTAAAGGAAATAATCCTCCATAATCTGGATGGACTCATCCATTCAGTTGAGAGGCTTTAAGAACAGAACTCAGACTTTCCTGAGGAAGAGGAAATTCTGCCTGCGAACAGCAAATGTTAGTGTTAGCTCCTGCCTGAGAGTTCCAGCCCTGCTTCCTGACAGCCTGCCTAGCCAGCATTCACAACTGCATAAGGCAACAGCTTGCGGTGAATCTCTTAATGTATTCACAGCCCAGTGATTCTGTTTCTCTGGGTGACCCTGATGGTCAGTGGTCATCGTCAGGGAAGCACAGGGATGCTGTTTGAGAGAGTCCCTGGGGGCACAGGACATGACACAGCACCACGAGGAATGACAAAGCTGATATTCAGGAGATGGCATTAGGGAACTACAGAGGAAAAAAGGACTAACTTGTTTTAGTACCAAGAGGTTCCAGAAAGCCATGGCATTTTGAGTGTTGCTATCGTTTTCTCATAGTGGGAGATACAAAATTACCCAGGAATGATGCACTTCACAATAAAGAACAAGAAGAAATGATTCATGGACCTAAAAAAGGAAAAGACAGTACCTGGAGTCCACAAAGAATCTTCACATGCGCTGACAGGACAATGAACACACGCATGCGGACCCATTTTCTACTCATTATTCTAAATCTTCACCAATAAATCACTGTGCCTTACACGGGTCCACGAATTTTCTAATGCACTTATTAGAAAATGATTATTTTCTAATTATATTATATTATTATATGTAATTAATTGTTCTAATTTATTATTTATACATTATTTTCTAATTATAATTTGGTATTGTTGTCTCAGATTATTTACATAAACAGAGACCTTACAAAAAATATTTCCCCAGGGGCTCACACACTCTAAGGGAGATCACGGCTCCCTCCTGAGTCTGCCTCCCCATTAGTGTGAAGAGTTTGACTGGTTCTTCTTCAGAGTTCCTTCCAACTCTAATGTTCTGATTATTGTTCCAAGGAATTCAAACCTTTCATTTATTAGAACAAATTCAGTTTCTAGAGTTAGAACAAAAATTTCAGCCCAGTGGGTGTGGAGATTTTAATTTGGCTTTGAAGAAATTCTCCCTTCACTTGTCTAGAGACTCTTGCTCCATTCAGAAGGAGGACTTCACTGCTCTGTTTCCAGACCAAGAGCATCCTCCTGAAGACACCCCACACTTAGATGCTCACCACCTAGGCCAAGGAAGGCTGAGTTTGAGCACCGGGCTCACATCTTCACTTCCTCATGCAGCAACACTCAGGCAGGAGGCCTTGCAAGCAAATTCTGTGTGGCCTTCCAGTGCGGGCTGGACACAGTCACATTGCCTAAACTTGACCTTGAAGCAGTAGCCACTGTTGAAAGCATTGCCATACATGGTGCTTGAACTCCTGTGTAGTGTTTAGGGAAAGGAATGTTGGGCTTAGACTCAGATGCCCTGATTCTAGCTCTCCTAATAATTAATAATATGAAAGTGAAAAGATGCTTTTTATCTCTGGACCTCAGTTTCTTCATCTCAAAAATGGGCTAATTAGATTAAGACACTAAGATTGCTTCTAGTTCTCACATGTTGTATTTTCTTTTAATATGTAAAATAAATTTGAAAGTACAAATAATAATGTAACACTCATCATATTCCACTGAGTACTGTATATATGCATACGTGTGTGTATGTGTGTAGTTTTTAATTTGTGTAGGTAATATATTTATTCTCCTTTTTTAAAAAATGAAGGAATCAAACATTATATAATGCCTTTGACACCTTGAGGGACATCTGAGCCATCAGTCCTACCACGGCAGTCGTTGATCCTGATTCACTGGCTCACAGACATGCTTGGTTTGGTCGATTATGTTTTTTAAATTGTGAATGCTGATGCCTTTCACTGGGATGTGTGTTTCTTGTTCCCTCATAGTGCCTCCTTCCAACTCCTTATTCACCACACTTCACTCACATTTACATATCCCAAGAAGCCACCAAAGGCAGGTGAATTTGTGAACATCAATTTATTTTGCCTACCTGAGAACAGAAATAAGAGTGCTTGCCATCCTTTCCTATTCCCCCTTCACTGTATCTTCCAAAAGGCATTCCGCGGGCAGGACGAGCGCTAGGAAGCTTGCTCTCCTCGCTGTAAAGTCAGGGTACCCTGATCTAGCCCAGGAATGACATGGGCTTGGGATGAACGCACTTGGGCCCAGAGTCCAGCTCCACCCCTGCCTTCTTTATCCAGAGCCTCCAATTCTTCATTTACCTTCCAGAGATTGTACAGAGACCAGCAAAAGTACCTGGCATATGGGAGCACACAGAGGGAGCTCAATAAATGCCAAATCCTTCTTTCATCCTGTTGCAGTCAGCGTGAACCTCTCTCCAATTTCCTCCCCGGGGAAAATGTCCCTGGGGCCCACCCGGGCTGGGCTGTGGTGTACAGCTCCTCTTTAAGAGATATGAGGAGCCTGGAGATCGAAAAACTGGAGTGGAGGATCCGGAGCGGGGCTGCCTATTTGGTTTCTTTCGCAATCACACGTGACCTCAGGGAACAGCAAAAGGGGCAGCGCAAAGGCGGCAGCAGCGCGGGTCAGAAGCACCTGCCCTTCAAAAACGCCCGAGGCAGCACGGCTTTAGGTGACCCCTTTTTTTTCCTGATCATAGTAACAATTGCTCAAAAAAAAAAGTCACGTAGCAAAGGAAGCCGAAGGCATGTTGGTGACTGACCCTAGAAGCCACGTATATCTATTTTTGGTTCCCAGTAAAGCCTAGTACACTGTAATTAGAATAATAACACGCTTTCTTCCATAAAGACAGATGACACCACTGACCCCGCCCCATCTGGGCACTGGACGTGCGCTGTGGGTCGTTCTGCCAGCTGTGCACCGAGACCATGGACCAGTGCCCTCTCATGCAGTTTGGACTGAGGCCGGGCATTTGCAGGGAGACAGAGCAGGATGAGTGTGGGGTCAGCGGGACCTCTGAGGAAGAATGGTGCATGTGGAGTCGGGGGCATCATGGGTGGGTGGGATCAGCATGGAACTTGGCTCAAGGAGTCACTTCTGTAAAGACTGACCGGCCCCTGCCCACCAAACCCCTCACCTTGGCCTTCCCACCCGAGGCCAGAAGACCCAACGCCGGCCCCCTCCCGGCCACTGCCTGGCCGTGGGAGCTGACTTGTCTTTGGGTTCCCTTCCAACATACTCCCAAGTCCAGCCTCCGGCAAGATGTCAAATGTACACTCTCAGGCCCGCCTCCCTGGACACAGTAAAACCCAGCCACCCACAGCACGGTGCACTGCACATGGGAAGACAAACGAGGGCACCTGAAGAGGGGGCAGCATCGGGTCAGCTCATGTGTAAAGCTTCCTGAACACCCTCCTTTCCAGGGAGCACTGTCCAGTCACCTGGAATGTGCCCTTTCCGCTCTCCCAGCTGTCTTGATTTTCTCTCTGGTTCCGGTATGCTCCTCTCCCAATGTGGACAGGGCTCCTCCTCCCAGGTGACCCAAGCTTTCCAATATTACATTTAAATGTTGCAGCTCTTTTGGCTCCTGCCTACCCTTGAGTCATTGGTCTCTTAAACCTGTGTCATTGTGGTGGCCCGGGAAAGCACAAGCCAGCCTCTCACCAGACCTCACTGTCTTCATTGTGAAGTACAGATGATCTCGTGGCCCCTTCCAGTTCAGAGATCCTAATCCCAAGGATAGCCTATCCAACTGTGAGCAACCTGATGTAAACCTATCAACAGTAGTTGTGTGTGTGTGTGCATGGGTCTGTGTGTGTGTAGACATGCCGAAACAGGTGTATATACACGTGACAGCCATCTTTTATAAAAGCCATCATAAACTACAATTATGAAGACCTTAGTCATGCACTTTGCAGCATTCGATCTTTAAAATAAACTTTATATTAGAGAGAGCAGGTGTTGCTGCTCACATCTAGACTGTCTGACTTCGGGGC
The DNA here is from genome assembly GCA_032199065.1 of Smutsia gigantea. Taxonomy (NCBI): domain Eukaryota; kingdom Metazoa; phylum Chordata; class Mammalia; order Pholidota; family Manidae; genus Smutsia; species Smutsia gigantea. Next base: position 9,657 of record JAVSCE010014132.1, on the reverse strand, counting down.
AGTGCTATGTTTGTGACCCCACACTGCACTGTTGGTGAGAAGAGGCCCTGGGAGCATATGTGCCTCAGAAAGAACAAGTAAATGGGGTGCTCTTTCCCCCAAGTTCCCTGAGCTGGTAAAGTGCTGTAGTTAGGAACTCACACTCTGCATCAGACCGATCTGAATGTAAACGTCATTCTGCCATGCAGCAGCTGTGTCCTCTTCATCAAGTTAATTAACTTCTCTGAGCCTCTATTTTGTCCCTTGGAACATGAGGGAATTAATAATATATACATCACAATGTAGTTATAAGAGTTAAATGAGTTAGTCCAAGGAAGTGCTCAGCATAGATCTGCCACATGGAGCACAACAAATAATATTATTATTTAGATTAATATTGATATTAGCATGCACTGATCTCCAAAGCATTTCTTGCCACAGAATAGTTTTAATTTTTTTAATCCAGTAGCAATACACCATGCTGAGTGAAAAGCATGAATCTGAGGTGAGGTTAGATGAGCAAATCCCAAAAACACATTTGAGAAACCTGATAGAAGGAAACTAACCACCTCTCATAAAATTCTGTGGTCTTCCAGACTGAAGTAATGCCCATGATTCATGCATAACCAACACAGAACAAGTCATGTGTTGATAAACAGAGCTGCCCACAAGGAGTAGCTGACAGGTCTCTTTAAAGGAGCACCAATCCCATAAAAGGCCAAAAATAAGAATGAACAATAGCAAGAACTTCAACTTTCAACACAGAACACATTTCCTGCCTGCTTTAAATGCTTAAGGTTGCAGATGGAAACAGCATCAGGCAAAAATGGGGTCTGCAGCCAGGTCAGTCCAAGCTACCTTCTGTGCTGAGAGCTCAGCTCCTTTGTGGAAGGTTTGGGGTCAACCTTCTTCCACATCCCAGATAACCAGTCACTGCTTAGGCATGGTTCCTGTAGGAAAACCTCTCTCAAATCGTGAGTGAATGAAGCATTTGTCCTCACACGAGGGGGTAAACTAGAAGGCTCCCCAGGTCGTATACAAGGGAATCCACTTCTCCAGCCAGCTTGCAGAAGAGTCTCAACCCATTTGCTTTTTAAGTGACTATCCTACATCTATCTTCCATAGCCCCTAGGAGCCTTCTGTCTGAGACATATGGTCCTTCCAAACCTATTTTATCTTTTACATATAAATAGGAGGGTGGAGGTTTAAGCACTTAAGGAAGAAATCCAACGAGAGACAGAATGGATACAAGTGAATAGCTCTGGCCAAGGCTGCAAAGTCCTGAGTTCTGGCTCTCTGGCCTGACTGATCTGTGTGACCCATGGCTTGGGGTTCCACACAAGGCTGACACTTCACCTGGGGATATGCTCAGGAGAAATACAAGTTTCCAAAGCGGGGAGGGCAAGAGGATACTGAGGCCTTCATACCCTGAAGTTTTATTTTCCTACCTTTCTCTGGGCCTACCTTATAAAACTTGGAGCCTGCACAGACCTGTCCAGGCCAGGGCCATTCTCAGCAGGAGTGGTGTTACTCCCAAGGGGCAAAAACTGGTTTTTGGTGGGGGGGAGGGGAGAAGGTGAAAAAATTCTTAAAGTATAAAGCACAGCTATGTATACAATATAGGAATAGATAAGCAGTACATAACATAAATGGCAGCACCACACTTGCAGCCTGTCTCTTTGTTTGGGGTTCCACAGAGGATGGATAAGAGGCTTTCCCTCTTTGTAAAGCTCCAAGTCTTCTTAAATCCCAGGAGTCACCAGGCACCTTGTTTCTCCAGCCTAGCTGTGGTCTTAAAGCAATCCTCTACTCATTTTTTTTTTAATTTATCCATGTCACTGAACGGCCTGATGTTCAGCCCTGGATTTGGGAGTAGGATCTGTCCAAGGCACCCCTAGTGGAAGCCATTCACCATTGGACAGATGAGTGAACTCTGGGAAGACACACTTAGCACCTGGAGGTGATCTGGTGACTCTGGGGCAGAGCTCTGACAAGTCTAACCATTCTCAAGTAAGGCCTTATACCTTTGGCTACCAAACAGCTTATCATCCAAACTGTCACGTGTGAGAGTGAAATGAGTGCTTTCTGGAGCACAGGCATTCCTGGGACTGACCCAAGTAAACAAGAGCATAGGATTATCATACTTAAACCATCAAACAAGATCTCTTATGCACTGAATTTAGCTTTTGGTCTCCAGATTGTAGCCTTTTAATAAAGGTTTACTGATCAGAAAAGATGTTTATGATATATTAAGTGAAAACAAAAGGCTACTAACCAGTATGATCACATTTTACATATACACATATGTGTATGTGTGTACATACAAGCAGACATGCATTCTTCTCCATATATATACACACATACACATATATGGAGGGAGACGTTCATGTATGCATGTAAGTATATCAGTGTGTATATACAAAAATTCTGGAAGAATGTGGAGTGGGACGGAGGTGACAAAAAGAGTAGATGACCCACAACTTAAATGTTTTCCTCTTTAAAGTTTTCTGGAGCTCTGGCGAAATATGAAGGTTTTTAGCAGCTATTCACAACTACTTAGGACAGAGGGCCCCTGGGAAAAGTTTATGAAAAGAAACAGCAGCAACAACTGCAGGGTCTGGGCCTGGGATCGTCATCACAACCCAAATGATTTTTCCTAACCCTCAATGAAACTTCTGATGGACATAAACCCACACCCCTGGGCTCTGCCTGCTGACCCACAAGAATTGGAGTAATGTTGGTGGGCGGGGGTGCAAGCTGGCGGTGGGGGAGTGGCGTGGGGAATGCAGCCAGGAGGGAACGGGCTGCAAATGAGCAAACCACTCCCCACTTGCATGTTCTGTGAGGAAAACACGTGTCCTGGTCACCAAGACAATCATTTCTGGGCTCGAAAACAGGAAGAAATTCACTAAACACTACATCACCAACACAAAGAGCACAGAAGGTTTGCCGAGAGCAGAGCTCTGCCCTGCTTGGGATGCCGACTAAGTCATTAAAGGCAGGGCCCACTGCCAGGCGTGTGATTTCCAAGGCAAGGGGAAGCCCCACCTGCCTCAGGCCTCTACTGGTGGCTCTAAGGTAATTCCAGCTCAGACCTGTAGCTGGCAAGGGAGCATGGGGACTGTCTCCTCATTCGTGTGGTATAGAGAAGACATCTTTTCTCAGCTCGGTTATACTAAGCTCCACACCTCCATGATTTCTCTCCCTCTTTGAAACCACCCTACAATGAGCTGGGCCCCTCACATGCACTGTCTCACTTAATCGTAACAGTGGCCCTACAAGTCAAGCATTACTGTTTCTATTTTATGATGAAGAAACTGAGTCCCCAGGAGCTTAAATCCCACCATTAGTCAGCATCAGGTTTCAAGCCTAGACTTGTCAGTGCCACAGTTTTTGCCTTCCCACGCTCACCTCCTTCCACACTTCCACAGAGTGAGGGGAGGGGCTGAGATAGGTCCTTTGTGGGCCATGTGGCCATTGCTGCTGGCTCACTTTTGGAATAATGTCCAAGGATGGAGGGGCTCTGGAACTGGGCCTTTGGAGATGGACTACAGACTGACCACCTATTTATCAGCTGTGCCAAGAACCTAGATGTCCCCTTATAATACCTAGTAAAATTAACTTTAAAAGACACTGGGGGAGGAGGCACTCAAGATGGCAGCATGAGTAGGGCGGCAGAAATCTCCTCCCAAAACCATATGTATTTTGAAAATACAGCAAATACAACTATTCCTAAAAGAGAGACCAGAAGATACAGTACAACAGCCAGGTTACATCTACATCTGCGAGAACTCAGCATCTCATGAGTGGGGGTAAGATACAAAGCCGCGACCCGGGAGGACCCGAGCACTCCCCCCACAACAGCTCACTGGCAGGAGGAAAAGAATCAGAGTGGGGAGGGAGTGGAAGCACAGGACTGCTAAATAACTAGCCCTGGTGATCTGCACCAGGAGCACAGACACACATCGCATGGTGTACTGGATATTAGAGAAATGGAAAAGTAAAACTGAGACAGAGACTCCGAGCAGGTCCCCACAGCCAGCTGCCCTGGGACAAAGAAGAGCGGGCGCTTTAAAAGTCGTAAAGGGACAAGGGTTTAACAGGTGGGCAAAATCATCCTGGCACACTCAGCCCAGCAGGCAAGGAATCTTAAGGAACTTAAGGCGCCCTAACCCCCTGGGGGGTAACACAGGCCCGAAGACCCTCAAGATGATAAGCAGCCTGCAGTTCATTCCCCCCCACCCACACTGCAAGCAAACTGGCTGACTCGCCATTGCTGTGGACCAGCAGCGGAGCAGCCCCACCCACAGCAACCACACAGAGTCTTCTCCCAGCACACAGCTAACTGGGTGAGACCCAGGGGATGCTGCCAGCATGCAGCTGTCTGGCACAGAGAGAGAAAGCCAGCACAAAGACCAGAAGGCACAAATGGGTGCCATTCTCACAGGAGAACACACGCCGTGCGCCTGCAACCCCCAGCAGTTCCGTAGGCCATCCTGAGGGCTGACCCACCCACAGCAGCTCAGGGAATTAACCCAAAGACTGCTCCCAGTGTGTGAGTAACAGCACAGGCAGTGGAGAAGGGCAAGGTGACCAGCAAGCAGGAAGGGACTTTCTTCTCCTAGCTGACACATGCACACTTGCCAGTGATCACTTCTATCACCATGAAAGGCAGAAGAACCTGGTCCACTCCAAAACCACTCAAGCAACACCAAAGAGAGGGCCTGGTTAGATAGATATAACCAGTCTTCCTGAAAAAGAATTCAAAATAAAAGTCATAAGCATGCTGACGGACCTGCAGAGAAATATGCAAGAGTTAAGGGATAAAGTCCAGAGGGAGATAACAGAAATGAAACAATCAATGGAAGGACTTAAGAGCAGACTGGATGAGGTGCAAGAGACTGTTAATGGAAGAGAAATCAGAGAACAGGAATACAGAGAAGCTGAGGCAGGGAGAGATAAAAGGATCTCTAGGAATGAAAGAATATAAGAGAAATGTGTGACCAATTCAAATGGAACAATATTCGCATAATAGGGGTGCCAGAAGAAGAAGAAGAGAGAAAAAGGGCTACAAAGTGTCTTTGAAGAAATAATTGATGAAAACTTTCACGGGCTGGGGAAGGAAATAGTCTCTCAGACCATGGAAGCCCACAGATCTCCCAACACAAGGGACCCAAGGAGAACAACATGAAGACATATAATAATTAAAATGGCAAAGATCAAAGACAAGGACAGAGTATTAAAAGGCAGCCAATGAGAGAAAAAATATCACCTACAAAGAAAAACGCATCAGGCTATCATCAGACTTCTCAATAGAAACATTACAGGCCAGAAGACAATGGCAGGATATATTTAATGCAATGAAACAGATGGGCCTTGAACCAAGAATACTATATCCAGCAAGATTATCATTTAAATTTGAAGAAGGGATTAAACAATTTCCAGATAAGCAAAAGTTGAGGGAATTAGCCTCCCACAAACCACCACTACAGGATACATTAAAGGGACTTCTCTAGATGGAAGCACTCCTAAAACTAAATAGATGTCACTAGAGAAAAAAATCACAACAAAGAAAGCAGACCAACCAAATACTAACTAAAGGCAAAAAACAAAATCAGCTATCCACAAAAGCAGTCAAGGCAAACACAAAAGAATAAAACACCTAACATAAAGAATGGAGGAGGAAGAATAAGAAGGGAGAGAAAAAAACAATCATAAGACTGTTTATAACAGTGTAATAAATGAGTTAAATTAGACTGTTAGATAGTAAAGAAGCAACCCTTGAACCTTTGATAACCATGAATCCAAAGCCTGCAATGGCAATAAGTACATATCTATTGATAATCATGCTAAATATAAATGGACTGAATGCACCAATCAGAAGACACATAGGAATAGAATGAATAAAGAAGCAAGACCCATCTATATGCTGCTTACAAGAGACTCACCTCAAACCCAAAGATATACACAGACTAAAAGTGAAGGGATGGAAAAAGATATTTCATGCAAACAACAAGGAGAAAAAAGCAGGTGTTGCAGTACTTGTATCAGACAAAATAAACTTCAAAACAAAGAAAGTAACAAGAGATAAAGAAGGACATTACATAATGATAAAGGGGGCAGTCCAACAAGAGGATATAACCATATAAATATCTATGCGCCCAACACAGGAGCACTGACATATGTGAAACAAATACTAACAGAATTAAAGGAGGAAATAGAATGCAATGCATTCATTTTAGGAGGCTTCAACACACCACTCACTCCAAAGGACAGATCAACCAGACAGAAAATAAGTAAGGACACAGAGGCACTGAACAACACACTAGAACAGATGGACCTAACAGACATCTACAGAACTCTACACCCAAAAGCAGCAGGATACACATTCTTCTCAAGTGCACATGGAACATTTTCCAGAAGAGACTACATACTAGGCTACAAAAAGAACCTCAGTAAATTAAAAAATATTGAAATTCTGCCAACCAACTTCTCAGATCACAAAGGCATAAAACCAGAAATAAATTGTACAAAGAAAACAAAAAGGCTGACAAACACATAGAGACTTAACAACATGCTCCTAAATAATCAATGGATCAATGACCAAATTAAAACAGAGATCAAGCAATATATGGAGACAAATGACAACAACAGCACAATGCCCCAACTTCTGCGGGATGCAGCAAAGGCAGTTCTAAGAGGAAAGTATATAGCAATCCAGACCTATTTAAAGAAGGAAGAACAATTCCAAATGAATAGTCTAAAGTCACAATTATTGCAACTGGAAAAAGAAGAACAAATAAGGCCCAAAGTCAGCAGAAGGAGGGACATAAAAAAGCATCCAGATTGGTAAAGAAGAAGTCAAACTGTCTGTCACTATTTGCAGATGACATGATATTGTACATAAAAAACCCTAGACTCTACTCCAAAACTATTAGAACTAATATCTGAATTCAGCAAAGTTGCAGGATACAAATTAATACACAGAAATCTGTTGCTTTCCTATACATTAACAACGAACTAGCAGAAAGACAAATCAGAAAAACAATTCCATTCACAATTGCATCAAAAAGAATAAAATACTTAGGAATAAACCTAACCAAGGAAGTAAAAGACCTATACCCTGAAAACCACAGGATACTCTTAAGAGCAATTAAAGAGGACACTAACAAATGGAAATTCATCCCATGCTCTTGGGTAGGAAGAATTAATATTGTCAAAATGGCCATCCTACCTAAAGCAATATACACATTCAATGCAATCCCTATCAAAATACCAACAGAATTCTTCAACAAATTGGAACAAATAGTTCTAAAATTCATATGGAATCACAAAAGACCCCAAAAAGCCAAAGCAATCCTGAGAAGGAAGAATAAAGCAGGGGGGATCTCACTCCCCAATTTCAGGCTCTACTACAAAGCCACAGTAATCAAGACAATTTGGAACTGGCACAAGAACAGACCCACAGACCAGTGGAACAGAATAGAGCGTCCAGACATTAATCCAAACATGTATGGTCAATTAATATACAATAAAGAAGCCATGGATATACAATGGGGAAATGACAGCCTCTTCAACAGCTGGTGTTGGCCAAACTGGACAGCTACATGCAAGAGAATAAAACCGGATTATTGTCTAACCCCATACACAAAAGTAAACTCAAAATGGATGAAAGACCTGAATGTAAGTCATGAAACCATAAAACTCTTAGAAAACAACATAGGCAAAAATCTCCTAAATATAAACATGAGCAACTTTTTCCTGAACGCATTTCCTCAGGCAAGGGAAACAAAAGCAAAAATGAACAAATGGGACTATATCAAGCTAAAAAGCTTCTGTACAGCAAAGGACACAATCAACAGAACAAAAAGGCATCCTACAGTATGGGAGAATATATTTGTAAATGACATATCCAATAAGGGGTTGACATCCAAAATATATAAAGAACTCATGCACCTCAACAACCAAAAACCAAATAACCCCATTAAAAAATGGGCAGAGGATATGAACAGACAATTCTCCAAAGAAGAAATTCAGATGGCCAACAGGCACATGAAAAGATGCTCCACATCACTAATCATCAGAGAAATGCAGATTAAAACCACAATGAGATATCACCTCACACTAGTGAGGATGGCCACCATCAGATAAACAACAACAAATGTTGGCAAGGATGTGGAGAAAGGGGAACCCTCTTACACTGCTGGTGGGACTGCAAATTAGTTCAACCATTGTGGAAAGCAGTATGGAGGTTCCTCAAAAAACTCAAATAGAAATATTATTTGACCCAGGAATTCCACTCCCTTGAATTTACCCTAAGAATGCAGGATCCCAGTTGGAAAAAGACCTATGCATCCCTATGTTTATCGCAGCACTATTTACCATAACCAAGATATGGAAGCAACCTATGTGTTCTTCAGTAGATGAATGGATAAAGAAGTTGTGCAACATATGCACAATGGAATATTATTCAGCCATAAGAAGAAAACAAATCCTACCATTTGCAACAACATGGGTGGAGCTAGAGGTTATTATGCCAGGGAAAGAAAGACAAGTCCCATATGATTTCACTCATCTGCGGAATATAAGAACAAAGCAAAAACTGAAGGAACAAAACAGCAGCAGACTCACAGAACCCAAAAACGGACTAACAGATACCAGAGGGAAAGGGACTGGGGAGGGTGGGTGGGAAGGGAGGGATAATGGGAATAAGGAGCATTACAATTAGCACACATAATGTGGAGGTGCACGAGAAGGCAGTATAGCACAGAGAAGACAAGTAGTGACTCTGTAACATCTTACTATGCTGATGGACAGTGACTGTAATGGGCTATGTGGTGGTGACTTGATAATGGGGGGAATCTGGTAATGACAATGTTGCTAATGGATTGTATATTAATGACACCAAAATAAAATAAATAAACTAAAATAGAAATACCTTTTGACCTTGGAATTCCACTCCTAGGAATTTGCTTGAAGAATACAAGTTCTCAGATTCAAAAAGACATATGCACCCCTATGTTTATTGTAGCACTATTTCCAGTAGCCAAGAAATGGAAGCCACCCAAGTGTCCATCAGTAGATGAATGGATAAAGAAGAAGTGGTACATATACACAATGGAATACTATTCAGCCGTAAGAAAGAAACAAATCCTACCATTTGCAACAACATGGATGGAGCTGGAGGGTATTATGCTCAGTGAAATAAGCCAGGCAGAGAAGGACAAGTACCTAATGATTTCCCTCATTTGTGGAGTATAACAATGACGCATAACTGAAGGAACAAAAAACAGCAGCAGACTCACAAACTCCAAGAAGCCACTAGCGGTTACCAAAGGGGTGGGGGAGGGTGGGTTGGGAGTGGGGAGAAGGGTATTGAAGGATATTATGATTAGTACACATGGTGTGGGGGGGATTATGGGGAAGATAGTGGAGCACAGAGAAGACAAGTAGTGACTCTGTGGCATCTTACTACACTGATGGACAGTGGCTGCAATAGGGTATGGGGGGGTATTCGATAATATGGTTGAATGTAGTAACCACATTGCTTTTCATGTGAAACCTTCATAAGAGTGTATATCAATAATACCTTAATAAAAAACTGTATAAAAAAATAAAAATAAAAATGCAGCCCCAGCCCCATCACAGCCAATGAAATCAAATCTCTGCAAATGGGAC